>JAWWEE010000074.1:59321798-59344159 GCA_035221455.1 Xenops minutus
CTCTTCTCTTCTCTTCTCTTCTCTTCTCTTCTCTTCTCTTCTCTTCTCTTCTCTTCTCTTCTCTTCTCTTCTTTCCTGTTTTGTTTTAAGTTAGTTCACATTGGTTAATCATTTTAAAACTGTTTAGGGCTGGGATTGTGAAACCTTTGCTGGCAAGAATCTTCCCCCTGGAGTCAAGGAGACTACTCATTAGCATGACTACTTGCCAGCATGAGGGAGGATTCACAATCTGGACGTTTGTAGTTTTAAAAATATGTCTCTATTTAGCTGATTTGAGCAGCTGAACAGGGCTAGTTATGGAAATCAGGCTGTCACACTCCAGTGTTTTACTTCAGAATGCATCTTTAGTTAAGTAAGGTATTTTTTGCGTAAAACACACACCCATTTGAACAGTATTTTAGTTATCTGATTGGTGTCTTCAGTCTGACTTACAAGCATTGTGTGATACAAACCCTTTGCTGGTAAATCCCCTCTCTATACCCCTCTTAGCTTACACACTGCAGCAATATATGTGGGTCAGTATTGAGAGAAAAGCCACTAAGGGCCAATTCTGCCATTCTCTTGGACGGGGACAGTGCTTGAGGACACCTGTTTGGAGCCCCATGGGTGGAGGGGGTAGAAGGTGAGAAGCTGGGTGCTGTAGTGTCTGCAGGACATGGAGGTGGCATGGCTGTGCCTCTTGTCCCTGCCTGCAAGAAACAAAACCGAGGAAAGGAGCCTGGCTCTGTGACAGCAAACCCTGCGCTTTATATTACACCGGTTTCCTACTGTGAGTCGGTCACTCCCCCTTCTTTTTTTTCTGAGGAAGAGTGAAACAATTCTGCCTCTGCTCTGCATGGCTGACAGCAGCAGTGCCCTTCAGGCTTGCCACTTAAAACTGGAGTGGGATCATCCCACTGAAATTTAAAGACTGCGTTATTTTCCCCATCCCACTCTGCCTCTCCATCCTCTGAATGCAGCATGGTCAAGTCTGGATGCTGGGCTGCTGGAGCTCAGGACTTCCCTCCTCTGCCTCTCCCTCCACCTTGCACAAGGCTGACAGGAGGATTTTTCACCTCCTCACTTTCCTTTTTCCTCTTTGATTAACTTCGGACCAGATGGTCGGTCCCCAATCTCTCAGCATGCATTTGACTGACAGGAGCCTTTGATAAACCTCATAAGAATGAAGTCATCTTCAGGTCACCTCCTCTGCCTGGCCTTTAGCATCCCGCACATACCACCATTATCTGCTGAATAGGAGACAAAGGAAATTAGCTCCAATTCCCTATCATCCCCATTATTTTCACACTGATTTAAACAATGAGGCAATGAGATGCCCTTCACTTTCCTTGGAAAGGTACAAATGTCAGCTGTTAAGAAATGCAAACAAGAGGTTTCCCATGTTAATGGATGGGCTTCTTTGTAAAGCCATGAAGTGGTAAAGTGGATTTATTCACCGCCTGCCTGGAAAATGCTTAACACTCTTCTAAACAAATTCTTTAACGACTTTTATTTTATACACAGTGTGGAGTGCTTGAGAAGTCTCATTGTTTTGGTCTGGGTATATACAACGAGGTGATGTACTGCTCTGTTGGTTTTTTCCATATGCAGTTATCAGAGCTGCGTTTGAGCCAGCCCTGAACCGAAATCTTGGAATCTGAATTCCATGGTAGACAAAATGGTTTAGCTGTGTATGAATCTGAGTAGGGAGATGCAGGAACCTCTCATTTCAAGTGAGAAAAGAAATTTGGATGGTCTGGACAGAGGGTAAAAGAACATGAATCAAAACTGCATCTGTCCAGAGATTTGTAAGTAGTTACCTCACATCCATTTGGCTATTAACATTTTATCTGAGAAGAGAAATAACAACACACCTTAAGATTGTTGCCCCAGGGGCATTTTGAGGTAGACATGCTAAAAAATACCTGTAAAAAATACTTATTTTGATGAATTTCTTTCCCAAGGTTGTGTTCTTCCAGTTGAGTTGGTCTGACTGTCGGTTAATTCTGGTGTTTTGGTGACTGAAGATATCTGGATGATTTGGTGCATGCATGAAAACATTCTCCAGATCACTATCATGTCCACAGGTATTACAGAAGATTAAAACATCAATGATCTCCAAATTAGCTCTTGGGAAACCTGGTCCATAAATTGTGCTTTACATTAAAATACAACGTGTTTTCTCTTCTTTGCTTACTCTCCCTAGCAAAGTAGTCATCATCTTGCCTTCAAAAGAGCAGTCACTGCAGAGTCATCTCCCGATGTACAGTTGGAAAGCACCACACAAGAACATATCTCTGTGCTCCACAGAACCAAGATCATGCTGAGAGCTGGAAACTGTGCCCTGTATTCCTCTTACCTGCTATGAAACATGGGAGGAACAACAGGTCAAGAGACTGGTGAGCAGTTCTTCCCACCTTCCCACCAAGCTGCTGGACCTTGGACTCCTGTGCAGGCAGTGGAAAGAAAAATCATCGTGGTACCCAAGTTAGGCACACAGAGAAGTCCATCCTGCCTATTTGATGCATTGTGGCTCTTGCTCATCAGAGGGAGAAGCCTGAATCCCTCCTTGGTTTTTGACCTTAGATGCCACTGTAGTGGGGGTTTCTGAATTGGACTCTTACACTGAGCAGCCTGGATGGGGTGGCACTCAAAGTGGTGCCCTGTGAGAGCCTTTTGGTTGTTTTAGAGTCCTAGGTAATATTTGCCACATACCTTTAGTCCCTGATGAAGGCTGGTCTTCTTCTTTACAGTGTTATCACAAGTACCAGACTTCACCAGTGGCAGAGAGAATTAGGAAGATGGATTGTCTAGGCTGATTTATTCTTCTCAGCACCCCTGACTAGCCTGCACCATGAACTCTGTGTCTATAGAATGGTTGCAGAACTGGAGCATAAGAGGACATCTAGCTTTAAAATACAGATCCTCTCCATATGAATTCAAACATACTCTTGCTGCTGAAGGAATATGTTAATATGTAAGTCAGGTAACAGCTTTATTTTTTTTTGCTCAGGAGAGTCTTTTTTTATGGCTTCCCTTGCCACTATAAGAAGATCCATACTGTGGCACTGAAGTAAAGGATTCCCTTTCAAAGCTGGGCATAGAAACTCAAGAGAAGTCCACTAGTTGAGAGAAGGCTTGAGAAAAGTGAGTTAAGCCTAATTAAAGTAATAATTCTTCAACCATTCCTGCAAAAATCAAAATAAATGTTTGCTTTTTATTTTTCTTTCCAGCTAAGAAGCTTCCAGTGTGGCCTGTACCATTAAAGGATTCCAGCTGCTTTGCAGTTATGCTTTGTTCCTCTTTCCTCTATATTCCACCTTACAGTGGTGACTCTTAAATGACCACAGTTTTGTTGGTGCTGACAATAAAAAGATGGTTTTCTGACAGCTCTCGAGATCTGCAATTCATGTTACTTCTTGAAACATTTGAACAGCTAGCATGAAAGGCCAGATGCTTGACTCCATTTATCATATCTCCCTTTCTCCATGTTGAGGGGTTTCTGTCTTGACCATGACTGACTTTGTCACCAAATTGCCTTTTTTCTTACCCTTTGACAATCAGCCCCCAGCCAGTCAACTGGCTGAAGATGGGCCCTAGGCTTAGCTAGCTAGAACATGGCAGAGGAACAGATGGCTTCTGCCCCTGTGATCAGCAGCCTGGGTAGTATTTTTAAGACTTCTGAAGGCACTTTTGCACTGGTAAGGGTGGGAAGCTCAACACATTTCCATGCATCCTGCTGCACGCTTTCTGATCGAAATCTGGAGGAGGAATTGAACTTCTGGCAAGAGTTATGAACTTGGCAGCCACTCAGTTTCTTTTAAGGACCCTGCTGTGTCAGGGTGCAGATCAAGGTGCAAACCCAACCCTCTGAAACGCTTATTTTCCTTAGATAGAGAAGATTGGGTTGCGTGGAGCTAACCCATGGCAGGGATCAAAAGCTGTCTGGAGTACTAAGCATGGGTTTTTTAAGCACCATTCTCACCCCCAATTTGTTTTTCACATACAGCCTGTCACTGCTTGAGGTGTTTGGCTGTCCATGTCTGCAGGAGAATGGGCACACCAAAAAGATGGACTGATGCACTGGCACCAACACAGTTTTACTTAGGTCACTTTACAAATCAATCTGAAGAAGCACGACCATAGCAAAAAAACTCTATTCTCAAGGTTTTGACTTTTTGGGGTTTTTAAGCAGAAGTATTAGCTATCTGCAATTCAAAGTGAGGGATTGAGGGTGGGGGGCTTATGCTTCCCATTTTGTTTTTAAGAAGGTCACAATGAAAGCTTGTGATTGAATATTTTACATGGAACTGCCTATGACAAAGACAAAGACAAAGATGAGGGGTTTGTCAGAGTGCTGTGAAAAGAAGAGAGAGAAAAAGATCTGTGTTAGATTTTTTAAGGTATATTTGAAAGAATGAAATAAAAAAAAAAAATGCTTTCAAATCCTCAGGGACTTTCCAATTTATCAAGAAAGACACATTCTTCCTAATGAAAGGTTACTGACCTTCATGAATGTGACAGTTCAATTACAGCCCATTCATATGCAGAGCAGTCGCTGATAAAGGATTTAGGAAATGTGACTAGCATAGCAAAAAAAAAAAGAAAAAAAAAACAAAAAAAAAACATGAGGGGGGGAAATGTCTAGAAAATTATTTTTTATTGTGGAGCAAGAAATATAAATAAGATTCAGTCAGGTAGTAGAACCTTTTCTTCTCTGGCCCAGCAACCCATTAGATTTGCTTCAGTGAATACATTGACTTTTTCCTCTTCTTTTTCTACTAATATTTCTGTCTTTTTAATCCTCTGAACTACTAAACCTAACAAATCATAAAGCCCTTGGGGTGCTGAGATGCAGGGTTTCAAACATTTTTTCCCTCTGACTGGCAGAGAAAGCTGGAATGTGTCCTGATGTTTTTTTAAGTGCTTGACTAGTATTTAAACTCTCAAATGGATGGAAAGTTAAAGCAGCAGCAAATGCACATGCACATACATGTACCCCTCCTTCCTTTTCCTTCCACCTCCTCCTCCCCCTGCGTCCCCCACACACTGAGCTTGGCCTCTCCAAGGCTGTTAATAGCCAAAGCAGATATTGGCTAGACTCTCTGGAGCCAGCCTTCAGCCAATGGAGGGTGACACCTGCGAGCTGATGTTTGTTGAACTCCTCCAGGTGTAGGAAAGATGCTTAAATTGACATAAGGCAGGAGCTGTGAAAACAGGCAAGTGTGTCACTCGTACATACAGCGCCCTGGAAGATCCCAAGGCCAAGTTGTTGCAAAACAACTAGAAAGGAGGAAAGAAAAAAAGAAAGAGAAAGAAGGATGTTTCCCTTGCTTTGAAACAGTTCCAGATTATCTGCTTCTCTATCTGCACACGCACACGCTCATGGATGCAGGACCATGTGCACTCATGTGAAGTCTGAATGACAGAGAATAACATGACACACCTGTCCCCTACACAGTACAAACCCTCCTGTGTTTTAAGGTGACAGCAGGCTGAGCAGTTGTGGAGTTAGTTGAGGACAGTCCTCTGCTTAGTGTTGACTCCCACAGGTGGTCCCAGATGGAGCAGCTGGAGTGGGAGTTGTGTGCTCACTTCTATTTGCGTTAGATCAGGGTTATAGGGAAGGCATTGTCTTCCAGGGAGCAGCAAACAGATTCCTGGCTTTAACCACGTGCTCGAATTCAAGTGCAGTCAGGTGGGTGTGAAGAAATCCTAGACCTGCCTGTGGAAATCAGAGCCAAAAGGCATTTCTTTGACCTCCACTCAGTATCTGGGAAAGGGGATGTGTGTTCCTGAGCAATGAGGAACTTGGTTAATTGGGGCTACCACTGCATACAGGGCTGAGATTTTCTGCACTGCTCGGGCAGGAAAGAGCTGCCAGGATTGAGGATGAGATCTCCATTCCTCCTAGCACGGGACAAAAAGGCAGTGCAGAGTTTTTTCTACCTCTGTTGTGACCAATTGTGGTTTCTGGGAACCCAAAACCACTCTTGGTACTTCAAGCTGCTGCACTAGGTGTCTGTTTTCCCTGCCTTGGTGCCTTCTCTGGGTAAATCTCAAGCCCTATCCCTGGTGGATTTTTGAGCACCTGGGGGCTGAAATTTGTGTGTGTTCTCAAGAAAGTCCTGCAGGGCCTCTTGGAGGTCCTGTGGCTTTTCATCAGCAGTCATCTATTGATACTGAGTGCTTTGTGGTCTCTCAGCCTCTGTTGGCTCATTTGAGTGCAGGTGATCATTGTAGAGGAAAGAACACTTGTCCTTAGTCTAATTTTAGATCAAGGGCTGGCATGGAACTGGCTTTTGCAGCACTGAATGATAATGTCTCATAGCGATGTATACAAATGAAGTAATCAATCTGTCTTTATTGGTTCTTTCAGATGACTTTGAAGTGCGTAATTTCAAGGTATTGAATTATGGAAATCACGGTAGAAGTTGATGGGATCACTTTGGAATGATCACATTCTTACTTCCCTTTCAAGCAAAAGTTCATCTGATCTTTTTAAAGGGCTTTTTTAAGGCAGAATACTTTCCCCCCCTTTTGTTTGACACCTACCTGAGACCTTCATGAGGGTGTTAGGAGACCCCAAGAGAAATGAATCCAATCCATTCCCACAGGATCTGTTCCCAACAAATCTGTTGATGCAGTGCAGCAGGCAAGCCAGTGTCTGTCTTGGTCACCCTGAATTTTTTATATGCTTTTTCCTTTTCCCAAAGCCCAGATTGCACCAGAAGCTCTGGGCAAGCTCTGACAAAGAGATGACCATCTGCCCTGCCATAGCTTTTAGCTGTCTCATAGGGTGGAAGATTAGGATCAACACCCTTCAAGAACTGAAGAGGAGTTTCCTAGTAGTATGCTCACCCCTTGCTTCTAATGTTGAAAAGAAAAACAAGATAAAGGTATATTATTTTTAAAACAAGATAAAGGTATGTCAATTTTAAGTCCAGAAAACCTCTTTCGAGTCTGTCTGGGCTGTTAGAATGATTACAGGTAGGGTTCCCATCCAGCAGGACAGCTCAACACTGAAGTTGGAACATTATTGTATCTGAACTGAGGCCTGAAACAATGAAATGTAACATGGAGAAAATACAAGAACTAATCCAAGTTTATTCTCTGACATTCCCTATGTTGTTCCTCAAATATGTTTTCTGCAACCTGCTGTAGTCATTTTGGACTATGATACAATATAAAGGGTTAACTGGAATTTATCTGGGCTAGCCTTTCTTTCCACAATATTTTGTCTTTGCCTGGTGTAGATAATTCATGCCATCTCAGCTTTTTTTGCCAGTAAGATCCACAAAACAAGACTATAAAGTATTTGTCCCAGAAAGACTCATTTTTCACCAGTAGTAAAATGTATTTAATTTATTTACAGTGGCCAGTGGTCAATTTGGTCAACTGTAGTCTTTAGACACTTTCATTTTCATGACAGGTTTTATTATTCAAAGCCAATTAAAAGCCACCTTTACAGAATGCAAAGCAACAATTGTCGGTGGCAGCATCACGAGAACATTTCTGACCGCATTTGCTCTGCAGAAAAAGACAGACCTTGTTTTCTGCTCACATTTTAATTGGCAAGGTTCCTTTAAAGTTTACTCTTGGCCCTGAGACTCGAGAGTGCAGTCAGGCATGTGGCTGAGAGCAGTCCTAATAGGCAGGCTGCATAACCTCCCCAGCTCAAGCTCCCAGGCTGTGAGGGGGTTGTTCACCAGGGGGAAAACACAGTCTGCTGCCGCTCAAGCTAGCATGAACTTTACATACTGCATGCCCTGCTGATTGATTAGAAACGTAGTCATCCTTAAAGGCAAACCACCTAAGGACTCACAGTAAGTCACAAATACAAAGATGGGTTTATGTGGTGCCCTTTTACGTAATGGGCTCTTTTGGGATGAGGACTCTGTCTGCAGGCAGTGCGAGTTAGTTGGTGGCTCCTTTTAGCTTGCTGGTTGAGGCAGGTTCTCCTGAACCAGCTCACAGGGAAGCCAAACTGCACCTGAGTAAACACTGGAAGGTGGGGGAAGAATTGCTTTCATTTCACAGCCACAAAAGCTAGAGGGACTTATGCGTGTTCCAATAGGGAAAACTTTCTCTCATGGTCAATTATTTGATAAGATATGGCAGGAATTAATTTTAGTGGACTAGTAAACAGGAATTATTGTATGGCTGGCCCCCTTCTAGCTGGATTTAGGGGAGTATTTGGAGGAAAAATAGTAATCAAACTTTGTCTCTCAGTTGCTCTGATTCCCTCAGTCAACTGGACACAGGAAATCATTTGCAGATATGCTCTTTAGATACAAAAAAACCCAGTAAGCAATAGGATGTATGTGGCAGTCCCTGTGCATCTTGCAGTGAGCTTAATGGTTTGTAGCTGCAGTTTCAGATGAGCCTGGAAAGCATCAGGACCAAAGAGCAGGTCAGTGTGCAAAAGCACATTGTGGCCAGCCCAGCAAAAAGGCCTCTGAGGGAACACTCATAAGATGATAGTCACTGGATCAAACTATTGATAGATTTCCTTGTGTGAAGTAAGAGGTTGCTTTTCCAAGCAGATGTGATGCACTACAACTGTGTCCTGGAAGTCCTCTTTTCACTTCAGCAGAAGATTTCAATATGGGCATAAATTCCTTCAGGTGCTGCTCATTAAAACTGTGGGGAAGAAGATAAAGGCACAGCAAGCTGAGTGTCTTACTATTATTTGTCTGGCTAAGTGTATACTCTCCATGTTAGGGTAGAGACCACTCTGTCTAGTGTCTCACAACATACTGATAGTAAGAACTGGATCCAGACAAGGCAATGTTGGCTCATATCCACAAAATGTTACAACTATATGCATATATATGTCAAACTTGAAGTATTTAAACAGACCCCAATTCTGGTGTATCAAAGTGTCTAGAAAACACATTTCTTCAAAAGAGCCTTTTCTACTTTGGAAGAAGCAGGAAAAATAGTAACAGGCAAGATATATTACAAAATCTGGGCCTCTATCCAGGAAAAGCACAAGTTTCCAAGATCCTCACAGTTTTACATTATGGCCTATATTGAGGTCAAACCTTTTTAATGTGCAGATTTTTCTTCTGGGCACTTGAAGAGGTAACAATGTGGGTTCATTTCTGTTTTGTATCTCTATGGTGTGTAATGGAAATGTGGTATTTGTTTTTTAAAAGGCTGTGGCTTCTTTTTTATTGCTAGGTTGTATTCTTGTCTTCTGGTTTGCAATGAGTCTTGATGGTGCTTTTAGTGTTAAGGATTGTGGATCCCTTTGTGAAGAGGAAGGATACTGAGATTTTCCCAGATTCCCTCCAACATGCTTTTTTAGCAATCAAAGAAAGCCTCCAAAAGCTGGAAACAGAATTCTGAGCGTTTGCTCATCTAAAACAGGGGTTTTTTTATTGTATCTCATAACCCTACCAGTTTTCCTACAGTCTCACTATAGCAATGAGATAAATAAAGCCTGAATTGCTATTGTCAGACAAGAAGGCACTGGGAAAATATCTCAAAAATCATATTAATAAGGATAAAAAAGCTGAAAAATGTACCCTATCCTTTTGTATTTGACATGGATGGCCCTTAAAACTTTTTGTAGGGTTTGAGGAAAATCTCCTCAGTAAGTTCAGCTGCAAGTTCCCCTACCTGACCATGGTAGAGGAGTGGGTAGCTGAGAGATGGCTCTGCTCCAGGTACCAGGAGGGCAGGTTTGTGTCCAAGGCTGCTTTCCAGTCCCTCTCTTGGGTTCTCTTGAGCAAAGTGCTGGGGTGACTCCAGGTCAGGATGGTGTTCAGCCTGCCAAGGCAGCTGGTCCTGCCCTACTGGAGCAGGTATATGACATACCATAGGAGCAGGTATATGACATACTGCTGTCTGCCCTTGGCCTTGCTGTGTAGACACTGATGAAAATCCTTTCCACTCACCTCTCTGCCTGCCACAGTTGATCCTATGCACTGATTCCTTTAACTACATGAAAATATCATTACTAAGATGCCCTTGAATGTAAAGGAGCCCAAGGGATTTTGCAGTGGGACAGGGATTGACCATTCAGTGGTGCTATTAAGGAAAGAGAGGTAAGATACAATGGAGGTGGATCTCTTTGTAGCCTGTCAGCTACACAGTATAACACTGCTGCTACTTCCATGCTTTTCATGGATTGCTGGCAAGGTAAGAGTTTCACGTGGCTGCTCTATTACACATTAGTAACATCCTTTGCTCAGGCTTTGTCTATGCACAGATGCTGTTTGAACTTTCACAGGTATTGCCAGTCTGACAGACAAACAATGCACTGGACTTTCCATGTATGTGCTGTGCCAGTTCCCACATGTCCCTCCTGGCAGCAGGTTGGGTGAGCTCTTGTGGTCTGGCCACAGAAAATGTCCTAATCCTTCCTTCCTATTTCTGGGTAGATAAGAGAGGACATGTTTGGTAAAACTGACCCCTAGAGCATACTGAGTAACCTGGGAAGTCCATGCCTTCAAGTCTGCCTCATATCAAAGCTTGCTTTCCATAGAATGGAAGATAAGGACTTTATTTTTTATTTTTTTTCTGCTAGAGAACGTGTGGGTAGGAAAACATCCAATCTGTCAAACTCTTCATGACTAATAAATATTAACTGCTTCAAGCATTCTAATTATCTCAATTTTTTGAAATTCTGTAGCCAACTACTTAAATATTTAACCATCTGCCAAAAAGCACTCTTGGAGGTTTATTCTACAACATACAGGCAATGTTGAAAATGGAAACTTTTAATATAGTGTCTAGATGAATATGACATTGATTTTCTGCTTCAGTTGATGAGGACAGTGTTTTTAATTTTGTCAGGGTCTCCCTGTAATGACACCCCCAGTCTCCTCTAAACATTCCTCCATCTGAACATGCCCAAAGATCAAATTGGCACAGAAAGGTTTAAAAACTCCCTGAGTTAGGATATTGAACAGTGAGTTAACTGATGTTGAACACAATGGACCAGCCCCGGGATATGCCCATTGCCTCTTCTGTGTGATGCAATAACCAAACCCAGTAGGATGCGTGCAGAACACGAATAATGACACTCATTTTGGATTCAGGCTTAGCAAAGCAGATGTATACCAGCTGGGCTCCCAACTCGTGGTCTTCTCACTTTCACTTTCTTTTGCATTCTTTGCTTCTCTTGATCTGGCAATGTCTGTGAGACTGATGCCTTGGGGGAGAAAAAAAGGGAGAGAGAGAGAGACTTTGAAATCCCAGGCAGCAAGCAGGAACAATCCAGACAGCAGGTGATATTTCAAAGCTTCAGGTCAAGATGAGTCATCACGCCCTGAGGCCTTATATTGCTTCAGATCCCCAGAAGTCTTCTGAATTCCAGAAGCTTCCTGACCTCTTTAAAGGTAATAATGAATAATCAATACTGTATTTGATCCCTTGCATAAAGGCATTACAACAAATGGCACTGGGTCTTTTGAAAGGAAGGCTAATATTTTGATCTCACGTTGTAAAATCGCCGTGCTCAAGACTCCCTCCTGGCTCACAGGCTTAATTATGTAATGACATCCAGCTGGACTCCAAAGGGCTCGTGCAGAAAGCCAGGCTCCTCTGGGAATAAAGTGTCTGATAGGAAATGTTGAGCTCTGAGATCCTCTGGCACAGGAGATGTTTCTGAGGAGGTATCCTTTTCGAAAGGGAGGCAGAGCAGATTTCAGGCTCAGCTTCACCAACACATGAAGAAGACACCATTTAGTGAGATTCTCCAAAGGGTTACAGAAGGGGCCTATGTAAAGTTACTTCCTTCATTTCCCCTTTTTCCTCCTTTCCCACCAATTATATGTTACCTTCATTGTTATATTAGAATTGTCTGCTGAGATGCAAAAGGGGAGTGCTATCAACTTGAGCTGTCCCCTCACTAGTCAGGGAAAGTAAGAATGTCTTTTGGCCATGGAATAAAATGCCTTGTGCTACAGATGTCTGAGCACACATGGACTTAGGAAAGTGCATTTGCTATCCAACCAAGGCAAGGAGCCCTACTTAATTCAGGAAGAAATCCTGGAGATGTCACTGCCTCTTTTCAAGATGTTGAGGTAGTATTTAATTTCCTTTTCTTTTCCTGGTGAAAGCTCTGAAATGCTCATTTTATTAGTTAGGATACCGGGATGCCTGCCACATTGGGTAATGTTTCAATCTGAATTACATGTGGGACTTGCATGTCTTCCTTGTTGCCTGGGTTGGGATATGTATGTCTTTATTGGTTTATATAACAGTTGTCTCTTGTACATAATGAGGTGCTAAGAGAAACAATATGTACAGCCTTGGGTCTGGAACTTCAGACTGTAACGTTTCCACTAACAATGCACCAAGAGTGTTCTACAACACAGAATCTCTAGTATTGATCCATGCATGGACTTCATGGCATCCCAGCCAGCAGCAAAGTCCATTAGTGCAGTGCTGACTCTGGCTGGGTGTTGTATTAGTAGTTGAAAGCTCTTCATTCAGTGAAGAGGCAAAGCAGCTTTGCTTCCCATCATTTTTGACTGAGACCAAGGACTGAATGATGCTTCACAAGCAGTGACTTCACAGGTTCTGCAGAAGAAGAGTCCTGCGTTTATCATCTTTAATGAGACTAACAATTCTGTTCTCTGCTTATGAGGTACAGCAGGTGACTTTCTTTCTGTTTTATTCATCATGCTTGAAACACACTGGGTGAAAATTAGAATGTGCTGTTATGACTCTTGTACACATTTCTAAATTCAAACCAAGACAGAACAGTCTTCTAAGATGATCAGAAACCTATTGTTTCTTTAAGGCTTGGGGATGGAAGAGTTGACACCAATTCTAGTGGAGTCCTGTTAAATCAGGTTTCAGGCATGCTCTGCTCTCCCAGTCCCACCTCTCCCTTGAGTGAAGTTTGCATCCACATTGCTACTGGAAACAAATATGTGTGGAGGGAGCTATTACATGGTGACCAAGTCCTAATGCTGGATCAAAGCTCTTTGTAGTTGGTGGGAATATGTACAATGACTTCCCTGAGCTGCCAGTTTGGCACTGCTAACTTGGATCTATTTGTGCTTTTCAGCTCCTGTTCAAAGACAAAGGCTTCATAGCTGTTACCTCTTCTCACTGACTGTGGTGTATTCTTAGCTTTTCTTTAGCCTTGCTCCTCTCAGTCATTTGACTCCAGTGTCATCCTTTCCTTCTAGACAAACTAGTCAGGTCTCTTCTGTGAGTATCCCAGTTCAACAGCACCTTCCTGAAGGACAGGTGTGCAAGAAGAGAACATCATAATCATAGAAACAGAATTATGACAGAAGAAGGATGAAATGTAAAATATATCGAAGCTGTAATACTTATAATCAAGTGTTGGTTCTCTCCTGTTTCTGAATATGTTTTTTCTTGCAGTAAAATCTGTTTTTAATTGCAGTAAATTCTGCTGTACACTGTCAGGCTTTATCTGTGTGTATGTGTTTATATATGTATGTATGTATTTGTGTGGGGGTCTGTATTTATACAAGGAGGGGGAGATACACAGAGATATATGTGCCACAATTTGCTTTAAGGTAAATTTAGAGTTTTGTTGCAGGCTGAAGAAATAAATGGAAGGAAATTAACATATAAACAAACAGGTTTTAATGGTTTTATAAGACAACAATAAAGGAGCTTGTATTGTCTTTCTATTTCAAAGAAAATTCCATGACTCTGTGTTTAAGAAACTGAAAGTTGAGACACCAAAGTGGTGCAATGCATGGACAATGAGTGCAACTCTCTTTCAGCTGGTGATAGATTTTCTGTAGATGGTATCAGAAGGCACAGCAGAAATGAGATGCAGAGTGTTCCTTCCCTGGAAGAGAGCTGTGGCTTCTGACTTCTGTGACTTGAATTTTTCACTCTGTTTTTCTAGTTTGGTTATGCTATCAAATTCCTGACAGCTTTTGTTTAGGGTTTTTAGCCCCCTCCGTCCCCCTAACACTCCAGCATTTCCTTTCATGTTTTGGCTGAAAATAAATGAAACTTTCTGACTGCCAAAAATAAAAACCAAAATAAAACTTCATGTAAATGTTAAACAAAATCCCCAGAGGGCTCTGTCATGCCCTCTGGGGTTGTCAAGTTGGTGACAGTGTGCAGGTTTCCTGCATTGTGGCAACCACAGTGACAGCAGTCTGGTACCAAGACATCCAGGAAGGTTTAAATTGGTTCAGATGCTGGTTGAGTTGTGGCAATGCCATGCTCAGCACACCTGAATTAGCTGTACCTTTTTTAGCAGGGTTGCTGAGCTTTTTGCTGCCACAGCTTGAATTGAAAGGGCCTTGCTATTCTCCCATTTCCCAGTGCAAAGGAGGCACAAAAGTGGGAGCATCTTGGCCAGGGAGGATGTGCCCATTTACAGTCTCCCTGTCATAATTAAGGCCCTCATCTACTGTCCACTAAAGACTTCCACTTAAGTGGGCAGCTGGAACAGTCTGAAAAGCCAGTCTGCAAGCAAGTGGATCTATTCCGTGGATAATACCTTTTATTTCAATGCTTACATCTTAAATCACTATTTGACCATTTGCAGGCTCTGACCCAGATGGTTCTATCTGGCTTGAAGGACTCTTTCCCAAGAGATAGCCTTTCCCTTCTCTATCAAAAACCATACCAGGCTTTTCTCCCACATTGCCTAGTCATCCCTCTAAAATCCTATTTCGACTAAAAAAGATTATAAACAATGTACTGAAGACAAGATTTTCAGTAAATAGAACTGTTTTATAAGAATAGGGATAAAAGAGTTAAAAAAAAAAGTAAACCAGCCTTTACATTTTGAAAACATTGACGGAATTAGTTTTCCACTGTTTTACCAGCACTACTTTTAAGCTTCCTTCCCACGCTGCTGTGCAAGTGACTTGCAGAGTACTCAGGGATACAAATGCTCACCAAGCCTGACTCTGGTACCTCTGACAAATGCTCATGCTGTGAAAGAAGAGGCATTCAGCTGCCCTGCATCGAGCGGGCTGTCAGGCATCAGCAGAGAAGTTCTCAGGAAAAGAAACTTCAGGACTTTGTTTAAAGGGAGGGCTGTGAATCGAGGCCTTGGTGCTCTCATTAGAGAGGGGAGGAACCATTTGAAGTCGGGGAGCTGCAGTATCTGAAAGTCATGAAATTGAAATGAACGCATCCTTTGCCAGCTGGTTTCACACCCCCAGTTGGCAATCCACAAAGGTTTAGAGGGGGAATTAAACCCATTTTTCAGCAGAAATAACTATTTTTGTGATTATCATATAGATTCCATGAGCTACACTTTGGTCCTATCAAGACAGGCAGGCAGCTGCATGAGAGGTGGAGGGAGAGAAAATTATTAAGATGAAATCACCACCAACAGCTACCACGGGCAAGGAAGGCGGCGTTGGATCCCAGCCACAATCCTTTGCAACCTGGTTTGAATGGGCCTGAGGGGATGCCATAAAGCAACAAGGTATGTGGGAAGCTGTCTGACACGGGGCTCTATTTCAAAGGAAAAATACAGATTCCTTCCAGGCTTTAATTGTTTTTATTTTACTTGTTTTGCTCTTGGGGCTAAGATTGCCTTCAATAAAATGAGATTAAAAAAAAAAGTCGAGTGAAATAACACTCTGAACCAGATTCAAGGGAGAAGAACTTGGAGAAGAATGGGTTTTTTTCTCAATGTCAGTCTTTAAACCAGCTGAAAGACCTGCAATAAATGGTGACTGAAGTTTCTCATCACTGTATGAGGGACAATTCTGCTCTTATTTGTTGGGTTTATTGTGTTTTTTGAGCTTTTGTTCCACCTACAAAACTCTTTGGCCTTCTAAGTCCATTAAGTATTATTAGGGTGGAGGGGATTCTGGTCAGGAGTCTGCTGCCTTACTTCTGAACTGATGGCTCCCACCTTTACCAGCTCTGGGCACAGTCTCACCCTCCAAGCACACCTGAGTTCCCACCTGAAAACCAAACCTGTTTTGTGTATCAAAGGGCAGGACCAAGTCCTCAGCTGAGAAGTGCAGGAGTATAAATACTTTCTGGCAATCCAACTTTTGTTGTCTGGTGTATCTTCCCAGCCAACATTTGTGGCATATGCTGTTTCTGACAGCAATTTCCCCAACCCCTTTTGGATTACCAGAAACTCATCCCTTTGCAAAGAGCACGTGTCTCTCTTGTAGTCCCAATTCGTGTCCCACTGTGATTATTTAAGAAGTGCCTGGGAGTCTTGCAGGGGCTTAGTCATGGGATGAGCTAAAGATTAGCTTCTATTTACTGCAAAGGACCAGAAAGTGTCACAGCCAAACATCCATGGCAAGAAAGCAAAGGGCAGCCAAGTGCAGCACTCCAGCCACCTCACCACTGCTCTGACCTGAGTGCTCACAGTGGCTCTGGCTGCACATACAGGGGGAAAATCAGTGTTTTCCCTTGTTAGAACAGCGAAAAGGGAGGCTGGGAAGGAAAGAATAAAATAAGTGACCTACTTGAGCTCTCCTAAAAAATGCACTGATATAGTCAGCAAAAAAATGAGGAGGACTATCCATGGACTCCAGGCATTAGTTTAGTGGTTACTAAATATTAGGGAGAAAAAATGCTTTTCTATCTAGTAAATAGCAAGACTCCCCCATGCCAACCCATTTCTCAAAAGATGTCACCTGTGAATATTTCTTCTGTTATGAAACAGAAATAAAAATGGACAGGTTATGACTTTAAAGATGGGATTTAGGGTCTTCTTATTAATTCTAGTTATACTTTTGAGGAGTTCTAGTTAGTCTAGTCAGACTCGTTAGACTGCAGTAGACACCTTTGATTTATCCAGCAAAAATGAAGAGAAATATCCACAGTCTTTTGTTGTTGGTTTGCCAGCTATGGAATACAATACAAAATCTGCAGATCAGTAGCACACAACCCCTTCAGAACCCATGTGTCATTCTGACAACTTCCCAGGACCAAGGGGGGCACGCCTAATCTGCATCCACATTAGCATAAATTTACATAGGAATTGAATCAGAGATGAATGTGCGCAGTTGTTATTATTGTGTATTTACAATAAACTTCACTGTAAGTGTTGACAGCACTTCACAAAACAGAGAGGAAGACAAAACAGTCTTTGAGAGTCAAAGAGTAAATGAAGCACCATTTGCCTGATAATGGTTGCTCATGGCTTCCCAAAAATTTGATGCGGCCACAGGCATGGAGGAATGCAGCTTTGAGGCTCTCAGATGGCAACTGCCCTTGCATGAATGGCAAAAGAAATCTGATTTTCCACGTATAGGAACATGCTGTGATCTGTGGTTGGAGAGTCGGATTTTTTCAGGGACAGAGATAAGGATTCTGGAACTTCTCCATCCTCCTCCAACATTTTATCTCAACACCTACTTTTTTAGTGATCTGCATGAGCTCCACCTCCCCAAGAGCTGTGCTGCAGGAGGAAAGGTTTCACTTATGGTTCTGTCTACTTGCTGATTAACTGTTTACCCACTGGAGCTGGCATTTATGCATTTATGCTACACTACTGCAGGTTCGAGGGCAAGGCAGGGGAAATTTGCAATCTCCTGGTATGGAAAAAAGGCAGTGGTTCACAATAGGGCTACAAGAATGACTCTCATTCCAAAAGAAAGTACCATCTCTGGAAAGACTTTTAAAGAAATGTGCTTTTGATGTGGAGCAGAAGAAAAAGATTATTCTAAGGTTGACTTCCCCCCCCAATTAATCTGCAATGGGCATTGACATTTAATAAAATGGCCTGTAGCATCCCCGGCCATGGAAGATCCTGGGAAAAACTCCAAACTGCCAACACAATTGCTGGATGAACCAGCCCAACAAACCCAGAGGGCACTGCCAGAAGAAATACCCCCTTCAACTTTCAGCCATGGTGATGCTGTTCATTCATCAGCAAAGAGGTGGAAGAAGAGCACAGTGTGCTTGGATAAATTGTTGGGCGTACTTGTTTAGATCGTGGGGTGAACTGTTATCTAGACCATTGCATTCAATGCCTTTTCTTTTTAGAATGTGCAGAATAATAAGGAAACATATGTATGTGTCCAGTAAAGGTCTCTCTGTGCTATGGTTTTTTGGGGTTATGTTTTTCAGGATAAGGAGGAAAAATAATTAAACCTTAAATTATACACTTGTCAGTTCAGATAAATCCGATTTAGACCTGGGATTGAATGTGGCAGCTCAGAAAATACTTTGTTTAGAACTAAGTGGATCCCAGCAATGGTTTGAGGGTCAGATGTCACAGAAGTATAAAACAGAGTAAGCCCCTGTAACCTTCATGGGAAATGTACCACTATGGTGTTGCTCAGAACATCTTTTGGCACTTCTGACCTCCGTTAGGACCTTGGCAATGAGAGCAAAGTGGCTCTGAGCTGGGGCTCTCAGCCCCACGTGGTTTGCCATGGCACATTCACGACCCACCCTGTCTCAGCTCCTGCTCCTGTGTGAGCTCTCAGCCTGTGGTGAGTATGAAGTAATGCCATTTATCCTGAGCTTTTTGGACTCCAAGTTATCTCTGTGATCCTAGGTTTGAAGGGGAGAGAGGGACAATGGCTTTTTTAAGTATTTCTCCAGTGGGCCCAACTTCAGGCTGTAACTGCACCTAGAGGAATAAGAGATCAATACAGCAGCACATGTCTCTTTGTTAAGTTTTTTTGGGCTGTTTGATTTAAAAACTCACCTTTTATACTGTATGAGCCACTTTTCTATTGGTACTCTAAAACAGGAGAATGAAACAACCCTTTTGCAAATCTTGGGACAGTTATTGGCCATCCTAAAACATTTTCAGGCTTTATGTCTGAACAAAAAATCATAAATAATATTATCCCCGTGAATCACAGTAACTCAGCTCAGGACTTTTGCTTACAAATCATCTCATACATTATTCAGCCAGTTCCAATTCTGGTGACTTGCTGAATAGAATCTGGGTCATAAATTGATATATCCTAAATTGGGCCAGTGACGCAGTGGATTTTAAAAGGGCTTTTGCTACAGAGCCCCAGGTCCTATCTCCTGCTGCAATAAATACTGAATTTTTTTATGGAGTGTGAGATAAATACAAAAGACTGGGAAAGCTTTGGTTTGAAATACACTGTATTTTGGTTTGAAATAACCACTAGCCTAGTGGTCAGACACATTTCCTGGGAGAGACAGGCTGATTGAACTCAGACAGAAGAGGGAGCTGAAACGAATCTCCAGCCTCCCAAGGGACAGATCCAGCTGCAAAGAGATGGGAAGGTGGTCATGTTTCCTCCAGGTGCTTTCCATGAGGCAGCCACTGAGAAGACAAGTTCTGGGACCATGAACATCAGGCAGAGGAATGCTTAGTTTGTGAAAGTTCAAATACAAGCATCGGGCTCCTTAGAGCCAGTGTATCACATGTCTCCAGTGACTGAAATGTAAGGTAATTCCATCACGTAACATTAAGCATCTGTAAGCTTAGTTGATCAAATGGGAGGGGTCTGGAAGACCTAAATTTTAATTCAAGTGCCTAACATGGCAGCCTGTTACTTCAGCCTATTTAGGATCATGTGCTTTTGTGTTTACTATAATCTTTCCAGCTCTTTCCCCAGACTGCTATTTTGAGCTAACTTCAGTACCCACAGAGGGCTCCATGACCCATCCACCGACTGCTGAGTTTGCTGTGAGACTAACTGCAACTCGGAGCCTGCTTTTCCCTCCCATCTGGCAGCAGAAATGAAGTGCTGCTGACTGAATGACCAGTGATTCTCTTGGAAGCAGAGCTGTACAAGCAGCAACAGCCAACTCTGTCACCATTTGTGAGGATTTGTAGCTTGGGCCCTGAGACATCTGGCTGAGATATTTACGCAGTCCCGTATTGCTCTCACTGTGGCTCTGCGTGCACATCTGGAGTCTAGACTG
This sequence comes from Xenops minutus, assembly GCA_035221455.1. Taxonomy (NCBI): domain Eukaryota; kingdom Metazoa; phylum Chordata; class Aves; order Passeriformes; family Furnariidae; genus Xenops; species Xenops minutus. The sequence goes on from JAWWEE010000074.1 coordinate 59,341,584, forward strand.
AGTGACTCTATGGGCTGGCCCTCGAGCCTCCCAACAGCTCATGTCCCCCTTGTTCTCCAGCTTTCTCTTTTATTGCTTTATTGGTTCCTTTGTTTATTTGTAATAGGTGCTTCTACCTCATCTCCTTAGACATTGCTGTCAATGCTACTCGAGAGCTTCAAGGGGGAATGGCAGTGGCTGAAAGGGGCTGGGTAAAAGCAGGAAGGATGGGCAGGGGGAAAAGGCTGTGTTGTGGCAAGGCTGCAATAGTCCCATGGTTATGGTGATGGGGAATGTCTGGTCAGAGCCCAAAACAGGACACAGTAGCCTAAATGTAATGATCTGGGGTATCTGAGACATTGGCACAGGGATGGTTGATGCATCACAGATCCTGTGAGAGAGACTTGGGCATTCAAAAGAAACATCCAGTTTTAGGAAATTAATGCCTTCAGTTCTGTCTTTGTGCTTAGCTGCGTATCGTTTTGAACATGGGATGCTGACAGCTTTAGCCCTGTGCTGGAGCTGTACTTTGACAACAGGTGAGCTCCTGCTTGGTCTGACTGTCCCTGACAGTATTGGCAGCTGCTGTTGCTGCCTGCCCTGGGAGCAAACCCTCTGAAATGATGCTGCCCTTATTCCCAGCCTCACTTAATCTCTTTCCCTTGGGCCTTTTAGTTCCACTTTCTCCTCTCTCTGTCTGTCCCATATTCTCCTTGAAACAATTTTCCTTTATTTTAGATTTCCTGTCTGCCACCACTGAAGAAATACTGCTACGGTGTCAAGGGCTAAGTAATGCTGACAACAGTGGGGTTATGACCTGGAAATGTAGTGGAGAAACTGAATGGGCTAATAAGTGAAAATGTATGTAGTGCTTGAAAAGAGGGGTGCTATGGATATACCTGTTTGTGTATGTTATATAGATAAGCCAGAAGCTACAGGAAGGGGATGTCACAAACTCTAGAAATTCAGACATTGAAATAGAGTTCAAGCCACCCTTTAAAGGAGGGTGAAAAGAGATTTCACATATTCTCTTTGCAAAGTGCCCAGCAACAGCATGATGGCAGTTCTAAGTAAAGGGCCTTAATCAGAGTATATAAAAAGCCTGGAATTATGTTTGAACAACATGTCCAGCTCCCAAGCATTGTCTCTTTCCTGCTATCAATGACACCCATTGTGCAATAACAACATTTGCACAGAGATACGTCCTCTTTTGTGCAGGGAGAATATATTGAAGCAGCCCCAGGATTGCACCAGCCCTAGCTAGAAAAGTCCCCAGGGACCTGTCTGCCAGCTGCTGACTGATGCACAGCTCCTGCTGCTGATAACAGGGGACATGTGCTGGTGTGGAGCTGAAGTAGGCAATCTGGGGCACAGTCAGATGTGCTCGACGAGGATCAAGTTCAGACCTGTTTAAGAAGTTAGTTCCCGTCAGTGGTGATTTAAGCTAAGTAGTTTTGCTGTTTATTGGAAGCGTGGAACGCTCACACAGTCAGCTACTTCATCTTGGCTGTCACAGTGGTAATTTCAACACAGCCAGGGGAGTCGGAAAGACAATGAGCAGCTGAGATCAGTGACATCCTAAATCACGCAGACACGAGATGCTAAAGGTGTATTTCCATTAGATGTTTGGCGGGTTGTGTGTAGCAGAATTATGCTACATACATCACTTTCTCTTTCTGAGTCGTCTAAATTAAGAGGTGTGAAGACTTCTTTTAAGATGTAGATCACTGTCCCTCTCTGAAAGTGACTATTGTTGGTGGAATGTTGCCCATCCTTTCAGGAGCTCAAGTGCAGCAGGCAAAATGTCAGTGTAGGTGAGCTTAGAAAATGCAGATTTTTTTTGCCGTAGAGATTAACATATCATCACTGGAGAACAAACATAAATTCCCACCACTCTACTAAATGCTCTCACCGGAGAGGAAATTAAAAAAAATGATCACTACAATGTTCAAGAAACATAAATGCACTATCAATTAGGCAAATGAGCATTGTAAGTGACATTTGTGTTAGTGTCACATAAATTTATCATCAGCCATGCTCCTTCTAGGGTTATCTCACACGTGGTAAGCAGGATATACCATTGTGTGAATAGTTCACACCATGCAGGATCACAGAGATTGGATATATTGTTTTCCAGGCTTAGGAGCCAGAGTTGGCCTTGTATCAGAACAGTTAAATTGTGAAGTTGAACATAGCTGCTTTGTTTCCCAAAATTATTCAGTTCCTTCATCACATGAGGGAGCATTGCACAGTAGAAAATGCAACTAAATATATTCCTAGTGATTATCACCCCCTAGAAGTATTAATGCCATATTCATTCTGATGGAGAAACTGAGTTCCAGAGTAGCAGTGCAGCTGTAGTTATCCAGCTTTTTCCTAAGAGATTCCCAGTGAGGGCACATTCAGGTAGATCCACAGAAGTCTTTAAGCCCTAGATAGGCTCTTGAGCTATAAGTAAAACCCAGTGTTGAGATTCCAGATGATTGTGTCCACAGAAGTTTAGGTATTTAAAAAAAAAAAAAAAGGAAAGGAAAGGAAAGGAAAGGAAATGAAAGGAAAGGAAAGGAAAGGAAAGGAAATGAAAGGAAATGAAAGTA
>JAWWEE010000074.1:59344259-59364415 GCA_035221455.1 Xenops minutus
AAAGGAAAGGAAAGGAAAGGAAAGGAAAGGAAAGGAAAGGAAAGGAAAGGAAAGGAAAGGAAAGGAAAGGAAAGGGAGAGAGAAAGCATAAAAACCACAGTGATCAAGTACCTTTGTGGCTTGGACAAACTATGATTGAAACAAAGATTCTTCTGCCTGAAATAGATTGTTCTGTTTGCTAAACAATCGCTTTATTGTTGTTTATTTCATAGTGAAATGGCAGTTGAATATATACAAGGGAAGTGTTTTCAAACTTGTTACCCTGGCAAGGATCCCACTGACTGCAATCGTGTTTTACCTTTGCATGGATTAGGAGAACAGCAGGATCTGAACAGCTAGTTGTGGTGTTGGTATTTCTAAACCTATAACAAGGCAGGGCTGAATGCAAATCTGAATACAGACATCTTATAGCATCACTCAAGGCCTTTTGAAGGCAATGCATGCAACATACGAATGGAAGCTGTAATCTATAATGCCACAAATCCTTTATGAGGATTATCTCTCTTATCTCATCTGACATCAGAGAATTACATGTAATATAGACACATAAATAGCTTAGTTGCAGAAAGATCCTTTAGAAAAGGTAGCAGAGAGGAAGTTTTGTTTGTTGCTAAGCTGGAGAGAAGAGAGAAAACTCTGTGAGTGGCAAGCTTATCAGAACTAAAGTCCTCATTGGGTTCCCTACAGATTTTGCTCACTTGGCAGAATTAGCTGAGGGAGCTGAGTCCCCACTGTCCTGCTTTGCATGTCATTGTTCACAGCCAGGCAGAGTGGCCTGTGCCTCTGTTTTTCTTCAGCTGAGTTCAGCCAGTCTGGGTGAGTGTCAGGGGCTATGGAATATTTAAGGCAATCAATGATTAAATCCCATAGCTCCACACTGGCCAAACAAAAGCCTTAGATTTGAGTAACTCAAGCTCAGGATAGGATTGTTTGACTTATGTGGCTCAGTTGCATGCCTAACCATACCTAAACTCCTTGCAGAGCCAGCCTAGATTATTCCTTGGTAGTTCTCTCCTACTGCCTTCACTAATTTTTCTTTACAGGACACTGCTGATTTCTCCAAAGACAAAGCTTCTTAAATGTGATGCAGTTTCCCTGCTGTCTGTGACTGTCCCTGTAGCTCCCACCTATCTTGTCTCTTTTTCTGTCCAGGTGTATGAGATTCTAATCTAGCCTTGTACACTTGCTCTAATTACCTTATTCCCCTCTTCTTCACACCTGTCTGTATTTTTCTTCTTCAAATCTTACTCTGACTCTTTTTTTAAATTAATAATAAAGATTTTGGCTTTCCCTTCTTAAAAAGCATCCTTCCCTCTCCACTTACCAGACAATTACCAACTCTTTCCTTGCTTTCATGTCTAATTGCACCTCTAAGAGTACTGAATGTGTTACTTATTGTCTATAAGCCAATGTCAGAGGGGCTGTCTTAGACCCTCTCAAGTCCAGCCTCTACACTCCTCATTCATCTCAAACCACTCTCACCAAGTTCTCTAACAATGGTAGGACAAAAGAAAAGAAAGGATAGGACATGTTGGCATACCTTGTTATTGTAAATATCTATTTTGTATTCTCCTGTTTTGGGAACTGATGAAAATCCCACTGACATTAACAAAGTCTTTCCATTGATGTAGTGATCCTTAGACCAGGACCGGCAAAATCCTACATGAAGTGAGTCAGAGTTCAAGAAGGAATTCCAGTATTTTCATTCATAGATGGCTCATTTCCTGTAGCTTTCACACTGTCCTTTCCACTCGACTGCCCTCTGTCTGATCGTATACAATCTCTTTTCTATTCCCTCTTACGGGATAAGTAGTTGGATGTGCACAGAAGAATGTTCCATTTTCTGAAAGAATTTCTTGGATTCCCTGAAGAGATTAGTTCAAAATTTTAATTAGGGGCATTGGCAGAGTTCCCAAATGCTGGTATATTAGGCTGTGGTTTTAATTTTCATGGCCCGTTTTGGTTCCTATACAATGCATAGGATTTCTGATGAGTAGTTTACTTGAAATGATGCATGTTTTGTCCCTCCAGTTTTTGTTCATCCCATTAATACAGATGAGTCACGATTGGCAGCGATGTCTTGTTTTTCCCTTCCAAAGCCTGGGGAGGTTGCCCAATATTCTGAGGACAATTGTCCAAAAGATGTCAAAGTTTGAAGTGACCAGTAAAAGTCCCACTAAAACTCTGGAAGGCATACAGGATGCAAGTGTCATTAATTAAGCTCTAAAAACCTACAGTGCTGTGGGAACCTGGCAGAAAATACACAAGCTGAACTTTGTTTGCAACTTCCTTCTATTTAGGAATTCATTAAAGGGCTGAAGCATTTGCAGAGGTTTCAGGACCCAGTGCTAGAATGGCTAATTGCTGGCTCAGTCTTTTGTATACATGCAGCACATAAAAGGACTGTGATCAAAGAATGCAGGTGCTGCTGAGGGCAATGAGAATGCAAGTATGGTGATTGCTTGCCGGATACAATATATAACATTTCATTTAGCTGTGCTTTGCTCTGCTCCCTGATAGTGTTTTGGAGGAATTGCTGCAGGATTTTGACTGAGGTGATTGTTTAAGCAAAACTAAAAGTTTATACTTTTTTCATCTTCCTCCTGTTTTTCCCTCTTTAGCACCTGAGGGAAACATAACCACTGCTGCAGATCTTCCTGAAGAAGGTTGTAGTAAGTTTAAGTTGGTTTCATCTCCTTTGGTATGGTAGAGATGGCTATCACAGTTAATTTTTCCTGGATCCATGATCTTGTAGTGGAGGAGGGTGAAGTTACACAGCACAGCGTAGCTGACATATTTTCATGGTGAGAGTGAAAGAAGTCACAAATAATTTTATGGGTATATTTGCCATACCTAGATTTTCTTCAGTTCCTGTTCTGCTCTCATCTTGCCAACCTTTTCAAATATTGTTCTCGTCAAATAGCAGAGAGGAGTCTATTGTGAAGCTTTCTCCTTTTTTAACAACCACCCTATTTGATCACCTCCCAAAAATAGCACAAGCCACATGAAACAAGTGGAGCTGTGGACCCTGTCTTGGAGAGCATGCATGAGTAATTAAATAATATGTCCTTCTGTCACCGTTTTTGCAGGGAGGGGGATTAAAATCTGTGTTCACAGGCTGAGAGCAGGTGTCTGTGATGAGATCCCATGCTGTGACATGGATGCAGCACATTCTTACATGAAAAGCCCTGACTGATGAAATGACCACAGGAAGACAACATGGAACCCTCCCAGCACAATCAGAAGCAGCTTAATTAAGCTCTGTGGTTAATTTTAAAGTGAGTGTGTGCCTGTTTTAGAAGAGCACTACGAAAACTGAAAACATGGCATTTGTTTAAATTATATTCTGGTCTTCCTGACATTCCTCAAGCAAACTGTCTTTGCTTCTTGCATGGTCAAATGATGCAGTGACTCAGAAGTGAACACACACTTGTTTACGTAGATGGGATTTAGTAACTTGTCCAGTGTGGGTTTAGAGATTTTTTTTCTTAGTTCTGGACATTTTTTCCCTTGGCAGAAAGCAGCACTGAACCCACAGTTTCTGCAGTTATCCTTGACACAGTTGTTTTAGTTGTAATTATATGACTGAAAGCATACAGAGACTACAAATTCCCTATAATCTTGTTAGAACTTTCATTAGAGAAGGTAAAAAAAAATAAATTGGCAAGACTCAGAGAAAAGATTAATGTTTGTGTTAGAATGATTAAAAAAAAATAAATGAAAAAGACAGTAGTACTGATGGCAAAAGTACTTTGCCTTGTATTACTGTGCTTTTCCACTAGAGAATTTAAAATGCTTCCCTGAATTCTGTGAAGCAACTTGAGAAATTCTTTACACACGCGTGACTGTGGCTTTTGCAATAGTGGTAAAGCAGAGGTTTGAAAAGTGAAGCCACTTGCTCTGACAGTGCAGCAAGTCAATGGTAAAAGTGGAAAGTAAGACTGAGGTGCCCATGTCCATCTTAATGCAGAATATGAGGTGAAAAACTGTAGCATAGCTATAGATGGATTGGTGGAGTGACAAGGAAAAGCTTAAAGCTTCCCTCAATAGAAGAATTTGTTCTTTTTTTCTGGTCTTTTATTTTGGTGGTGGGTTTTGATTTTTTTTCCCTTTAACCTCAATACAGGCAAGGTCCCTCTCAAACATGAAAGAAGACTCTGAGAAATTCATTAGCCAAATTAGACATAAAGTAATGAGGGGATGAGAAGAAGGCAGCAAGGGATGGGGATGGGAGGGAAAATGTGGACAAGGATAGCTGGAGACAGTTCTCTGCTAGGGTAGCTGATTGAAACAATGGTAGAGTACCTTGACTAATGTAGAGCTAATTAAAACTGTATAGGGCAAAGCACTTCTAAATATACTGTAGGGATCAATCTTTCTATGGTAAATCCATCCCCAGTGAAATTTCATTGACTTCAATGGGTTTTCTTCTGGGATGAATTTGGCCTGATAACCTAATAAGTCTTTTCTGTCTTTAATTTCTAAGGACCTTTTGTCAGAAGCATGGCAAGGAACTTCAGTTTGAATTTCAAAAGTGCTGAACACCCAAAATTCCTCCCAAGGTCTCCGTGAATTAGAGGTACTCAGTACCACTGCAAATTAAAGCTGAATGGACTGTTCCATGTTTGCTGGGAGTTGGCTTTCTGTACCATGCCATTACATCTGCAAAATGACCCTAAGCTAACCTCCTAAATATTTTGAGGGAGAAACTTTCTATGCATAGGTGCAATACCAAACACAACCCAATACTGAGTTTAACGAAGGCCTCCAGGCACTAAAAGAATAAGATTAGTTATATAATTATAAATTCACAGTATCTGTGTTTGCAGGGCAATGGAGAATATGTATTTGGGCTGGTTATGTATAGATGGGCATACTTCTGTTACTCAGTTTCCAACTGACTGTCCAGACTCTGATTTGTCAGATAAATCATTCCCAATGTGTTCATAGTTTCTGTGAGCTTAGAAAATATGGCTGTTTATGACTCTGCAAAAGCCACATTGAGAAGCAGTAAAAAACAGATGAATGTACCTTACAGTGGAAGTTACAGCTGGCACCTCTGAGATGTCCAGAAGTATCATGTAAAAATTACATCAGACTTTTTTTTGAAAAGTTCAGGTGAAACAAAGAATATGCTTTTTGAAATGTTTTTCCTTTTACTGCACTTCTACCATAAAGTCTCCTCTGCTTTGGCTTCCACTCCATGGAAGATGTACATCATATAGATAATGATAGTGTTTTAATAGCACACTTTTTTTCTCATTAAACTTTGCTGTTTTATCTGAGAAAAAACAAGCAAATAAATTGCCAGCAAGAGAAACCCCCACCATGTGAGCTGTGCTCTGGTTTTATTCTGAAGGCTGGCTCTGAGAGGAGGATTACCAGTTTATCTCTGTTACTTCAAAAAACAGATCTGTTCGATTACCCAAATGTTTGGTTTTAAAAAGGGCGCCTCCTGGGGATCTTAAAGAAATCCACAATGCAACAGGGAAGGAATATAATAGGCTGTTTGGGAAAAAAAAATACAATGAGGAGAAAACATAACATACAATACATTTGGTGTGAACTTTTCCCAGAAGATTGCTTGAGCCTCATAGTTCACTTACAACCAAAGTACAGCGATGCTGGGCAGCCTGCCAGTGCTTGTTATTGTAGTGCTGCGTGAGCCAGTTCCCTGGTGAAGAAAGAAAAGGAGTGAGTGAGAGAGAGAGGCTTTCCTTTGCCTTCCCTAAGTGTCCCACACTTTCCCCTGTGCTCACCCTCCCTCCCGTTCCTCCCATCGAGGTGCTCTGGTGCACCCTACACTGTGCAGATGTCATGCTCCCAGTTCTGCATGTGGGGCTTTCACAGCTCAAGAGGACTGACACAGGGCTGTGTCGCCTCACTGCACTGGAGCTTTCAGCTGACAGCTCTGCCTGACAGACTAACAGCAAGGCACCCTGTGATATGCACAGTGAGGATGAGTAACACCTTGTCCTCACAACAGAAGTAGCTGGGAGGGGAAGCATTCCTAGCAGTGGGTGCCAGGCTAAGTTGCATGTCTACACTGAATTTTGCAGTCAGATGTGAGCCAGGATAGCTTGGGCTTAATACCATGTTACGGGTGCCAGTGAGGCATCTCTGGGTTGCTGAGAGCACTGGCAGACCTCCTTCGTGTCAGCCTCCTAAACAGTTCACAGGCACAGAGGAGTTAAAGGCTCACAGCCTGGCCCTGAATGTAAAGCAAAGCTGAGCATGGATGAAGGAGGCCTCCCACGTTCTTGTGTCTATATTCTACCTGGAAATTCATCCAAGAACATTTCAAAAATCAGCAAACATGGCATGGGGTTGTTTTTATTCCACCCCTCCACAGCCACACACCTCCTCTTCATGCTGATATGTTGCCTTGAACCCTGAAACTCCAGCGCTCTCTGGGAAGCACTTACACAGCCTCTATCAGAAGCATGCTGGGCTCCCAAATGTGATAAGAAGCTGATAAAAATTATCTGGGCGTTAAAACAGCCTTAGTGGAAGAATGTTTAGCTAAATAGATACCATCTGTCCCTTAAAGAGAGCACGTCCTTGTTCTGCCCTGGCCAGACCACTGTGAGCTCTTGCCTTTGTGGTGCAGTCCATGCCTGGAGGAGCTCTTGCTCCCAGGACCTGGGGCAACTGTTTGTGCAATGTGGACTTTATAAGAAACATAAGTTACAGTCTCAGGGATTGTTTTTTTTAAGAGTCAAAGATTGGTAATGAAAACAACACTTTCTCCAAATACAGAAAAGCACTGGAGTGGATCAGCTCAGCTGACTGCTCGTATTGGCCTGTAGAGCACATTTCCTTGGGGTAGCCAAAGAGGGAAGGAATCCTGAAGAGCTCTAAGCATTAAAAATTACCAAGAGAGCCTTCGTGTCAATAACAAACACTGCAAATATCTTCCAAGGGACACTGGCAGCTGGCACACTGCACTGACTGCAGCTTTTAATGCATTGCCTTCACCTTCTTTCCAGACATAAAGGACCAGAGGTTGGATAGCCTGACACCACAGATTCAGTGAGCTGCAGTTCATTGAGCCACTATGGAGACCCATGGGAAAGAGGTTAAAGACAACAATCAGAGGGTGGCTTGCTCTGAGAATGACTGAGAAAACTTTGGGATTTGTGGGACTAAAGAGAGAGTGCAGTCTACCTCAAGCAAAAGCCAGCAGACCATGAGGGTCCCAAGAACAGATCTGCTATCATGCTCTCTCAGATTCATGGCTTTGGTTTCTTTTTTTTCCCACTCCTTTCTTTGGTCCTGTCTGTTTTGAACCTGGCTGGGGTTGTTGTGGTCCAAGTGCAGGACCCAGCGCTTCTCCTTGTTGAACTTCACACAATTGGCCTCAGCCCATCAATCCAGCTTGTCCAGATCCTTGCTTTTAGGTAAAACCTCACAGAGCATCTCACCACCACAGCTTCTGTGGGGGTCAGGGCTGGTATTGCTAAGAGCAAAAAGATTTGCTAAAGTGAGCAGGCAGTCTCCAGGGAGCTGGTTGTTCCAGTTCATCTGCAATGGGATTTGAGCTTTAATCACCTGAAAATGCTGAGGAGCAGGGTGGCTGCTGTAAGAAACTGAGATCTCAGGAACAGGCACAGGGCTTCTTTCATTCCATGCCTTAACATCTGAGAGTAAAGGAGGTCCCAGAGCATCCCAAGAAGAGGGCACTGGCTCTGCAGAGGATTATGAAGGCTTTTGATGCTTTACTTGAAGAGCTTTACTGCTTGTGTGATTTGGTAGTGAGGCCACTGTGCAAGCCTGTGTTCCTTTTTCTTTTAATTACTTTTGATTCTAAAGTGAATCCATCACCCTGGAGGTGTGCTGCTTTGAGTGGGTTGTTCAGGCATGAGCAGTCTCAGCAGTGCTGTAAAGGCCTGAAGCAGGAGGATTGAAGAGGCACCTCTTCAGGGAAGAACAGCCAGCAAAGGGATCTTCACACACAAGCCATCCTGTGATCCCAGAGTCAGAAAGGTCTTCCAAGGTCAGACACAGTCCCAGCTGCCTTGGGAACATGTGAGATTCCTACTCAGCCCAATTACACTGACAAGAAAGATGAAAGAGCATATGCAAACATTTATGGAGGTTATAAATGTGTAGAACTTATATATTTTGGAAGGATGTTACAAGATGGCAAGAATATTCTGTAGTTCTGGATGTGGTATTTCTGATGAAAGGAGCACAAGACTAATGTTCAGAATTCAGGTTGCTGGAATATTTTGTTCCTTTCGATTTTCCCCTTCCACCTTCACAACAGAAGATGATATGTGCAAACAGCCCAGTGATTTGCCTGCAAAGGGGAGCAATGGTTAGAGAAGTGCATCCTTGAAGGCTGCTCCATTTCTGGGTCTACATATGCAAAAAGCCCAGAAGGGCTCTAACAAGGAGAGATGCCTGTGCAAGTGACATTGCTTTGATCAGGCTGGGGGACTGCAGCATAGCACTAACAGGTTGTGCTTTACAGAGAGCATATATAGCCATGATATTATGCAGAGTACTACTTTGATTAAAGTACTCTTTTGATTAAAGCTCAAAAACTCTGGTCTTGGGATGAGGTGCAGAAGCTGAAGTCTCCTAACCAGTTGACTGTTCATAGAAGAAACTTCAAATGTTCATAACTATAGTCAGAGGACAGCCAGGTAAGAGGTAAAATTCAGTTCTGCTGTTTGACATTTTCGGGATCAGACACTAGTGAGTACAGTTCTTTATGTCATGGAGGGCAAGATGAAACTTCTCTTTTATGGGTGTTTCAGTTCACCCTTTATGAGGTGGTTAGAAAGGCTGATTGTAGGACCTGGTCTATTTTCATTGCATGTGTTATGCAGATTTACTTAAAAAGGAATCTTGTGCTTTCTCTAGGAAGATAAATAATGAGAAAACATCTGCTCTTTAAGCTCTGAACTGACCTATAAATCTTAATGACGTATGCAATCCCAGAAGCAGAAATCATTTACAGATTGCAAAATTCTCTCACACTCTTGTTTTGGTTTTGCTTTTATTCTGTTTGTCGGCTTGGAATTTTTTTAGAAAAGCAATTTTGCTGTTCCTCTAATTCCTGGTAATTTGGAAGCCCAAGTGTGGGCTTTTTCTCCTCACTGTTTCATTATAACTGATAGGAGCTGCTGAGAGGAGGGCATGGCAACCATAATAACACAAGAGGGGTGGAACAGACAGCCCCTACAAGGAGCTGACAGGCAGGGAATAATGACAGAGTAGAGGCTAGATAACCAACAGTTTGAATGATTTACTCCTGAGAAGCTCCAGAGGGTGGGATGCTTCTTTGCCTGTTTATTTCAACCTCACTTGCTGAAGAAACGAGTTTGCTTTGCTGCTTTAATACTTTCCTGCATTTTCTCCTACCAGAGAACGGGAATCCACTTCTCCCTGCAGTGCTTCCCTGTGACCTGCCTCACAAAGGCAAGGCTGCTGTTAAGAATAACAAGAGGTTCCTCTCTCCTTTTGCCTCTAGAGCTGCTGCAGCAGCAAACATTTAAAACAACGGTATCAGTGATAACTGTAAAATTAAAGAGGATAGAATTCAAAGTGCTGTGGAGAATGTCAGGTTCAGTATTCAGAGAAGCATGTTAGTGGGGCATGGCTCACCTGCAGCATGAGCTAAGATAAGGAAACTCCAGGCTCAATGATTCCTTGTTACAACTCAGAATATTCTGTGATTCTGATCTTGAATTTGCCTGAGATGCTGCATAGAAGTAGAGAGCCTTTCATGCAGCAAGTCCTCCTCTTATCTGTTTGTTTACTGCAAGGTCAGGCTAATTTTATTCTCCATTTCATGTTGCTTTAATCTAAACATTGGAAGGATGATGTTGGGGTAAAAGTCTCAGGAGATTTTGAGCAGCATATGGACCATTTCTCTTGAAAAATCATAGAACCATCTGCCTGCAAGTGGGCAGGGATGGAGTAATTCTTCTCCTGAAGCTGTTAAGATATCCTTGCTTCCCATGAGTCAGTATCCTTGGTCTGTAATTTCAAAGATAGGTTTTTGGGTAAGATGGGTATGGAAATCCTTCACTTACCTGTCCCACCCTGGGACAGGTGGGACAAGTAAGCTGGGCTGGAAACTCAACCATCTCCTGGGAGTGGTGCTCCCAGGGCAGAACTCACCCCATTCTGAATCCCACTAGAGAGGCATGACTGCAATTCTGGAATGGCAGGGCTGACACTGTTCAGGCACAGAAGCCAACTAAAAGTAAGGTAGTGCTTTATAGTTGAAATGGCAATTCAGGGAGTGAGAGCTAAAATTAAACACATGGTGATACTCTGTTTTGTTGCTTCCTGTGCCCTGAATACCATCTGCTTGAATATACCAGGTGAATCCAAGGGTTATTCTGAAGGGCTGCCCTTACTAGATTGATATTTTCTTTAGGTAGAGGAAAGAATTTTGTCTAAAAGAAGAACATATTTAGGAGCCTAATCAGTGAATGCAGAAGAGACTGCAAACTGATCAGTGATCAGAGGAGGGTGAATGGGTTTGACTGACATGTGGAGTAAAGCACTGCTCTGCTCTTTCAATTACAGGTTTAAGACTGCCACAATTGACAGATTAAAGGTGTTCATCCTAATCCAAAATTATACTTTCCCCAGTCAAATTGACCATTGTGTCAGCTTCAGTTTGTTCAGATACGTCACCCACAGTGACTGATTGGACTGATTCACTTGCACACTCTTTGACAAGGTCCCTGTTTTGTGTTCACTCCTTACTCTTGCTATTTCCCTTGTCAGACAGATACTCTAGAGGCATTTCCATTATCTCCCATGTAGCTGTACCTCAGAAATGTACTGGACTGGAAAGAAAAATCCTCAGGCCAATTATTCTGACATAAACTCTACTTATCAGAAAGCACTAGAATATGAAGCGTAAGTTAAAATAGCTCAAAACTAGGACACATTCATACACACATATACACCCCAGGCAGACACCTAAGTAATGCTGTGCTCAGAGTCTCTGCCATGACTGATAATGGATGAGTACTTTTAAATAAGAAACAACACAAACATTGCCTCAACATCCAGACTCAAAGAGTTCTCTGAGAATGGAAGTGCTTTAATTTCAAACAAAAGCAACAAATTCTTTGCAGGGATCAGCCCTATATTTTTTATATTAGTAGCAGAAATAGCCTACTGCTTGGAGAACAGTTACCCTGAAATCTTCCTGACTCTTTCAAAAACAAAGAAAAAAACATGAGTATGAATTTCTGAGAACCTTGCTGATGCTGATGCTCTTCAGGTGAGGAAACAGGAAAGAAGAGAAGAGTTGCATTTCTTTTCCACAGGCTGAAAGAAGAGGAGGAGCTCATCTCATAAGCACAGAGATGTGAAGTGGCATTCAGTTAGTGAGATTTAACTTTAGGTGAGATGCTTTTACCATCAGGTGGGCTCTGCCTTCTGAGCCAGACTGCAAGCATGTCACATCCCCCTGCAGAAGGCTCACAGGGAGAGGTTTTGGAGAGCTCTTAGTACTGCACCCAGACTTTCTGCAAGAGTCCTGCAGACAGCCACATGTTATCAGTGAGCAGGCTGCAGTCTCAGGGGCTGTGGGCCACCAGAGTGGTCAAACTCAAGGCAACGTGAAAGGGATGAATTTGCTTCACCTTATCTCCCAAAAGCTTCTTGTAAGAAACCAAAAATCATTTCTTAGCTCTACCTACTAGCAGTACATGATGGTGTGATTGGTACTCAAGCCCCAAACATGATTACTGATGGAAACTCACTTGAATCTTATTTTGAGGTGAAGTAGATGCTTTTAAAATTAATGTAATTGTCCTCTCAGATTCTTTTGCATCTCTGCTAGTGTTCTGGTTTAGTTGGTAGATGGAGGAGAGTTTGGGGTTTGGTTTTTCTTTTTCTGTTATTTTACTCCTTGAAGTATCTGTGGACATAAATATGAAATATTTTTGATCTAATTACAAGCACACAGAAATGCCCAGTGGTATCTACCTCTGTAATCCATCTGTCACGGTTTCACACACACCTAGCCATTAGTAGACTTTCCAGGCACAGCAATATATAACCTTTAAAAGAGATGCTACAGCCAGAACAAACATTACTTGCCTGTCCACCAAAAAAGACTTGCACTACAGCTGAAGGCAGTCTTGTCCCCTCTGCTTGCCACAGCAGTGCTGAGGGGGCTGCATGCACAGGGTCTGTGCAGCTCCCAGGACAGTGGCACACTACAGAGGCTTATCAAGCAGGGCTGACTGTGCTAGAAAATCCTTTGCTTTACATTCTGGAGATTCCCATAGTTAAAAAATACTTTTATTCTACAAGGCATTTGCAAAATGTTCATAATTCTGTCAACATTTTGCACCAAATATTATATACACCTTGAAGGACACAGAGTGAACTTGCTTGTTGGATTTTGTTTTGTAATTTAGTTTTGAATTATAGAAACTGGGGGGAAAATACACTCTTTCTGTTTTGTTTTCAGGCAGTTTTAACACCACAGAGAATTGGTGTAGATGTTTGAACTTTGGCACATACATTATTCCCAACCACAGCTGCCTTCAGGTTTCCTGTGTAGTTAAAGTTATCAAGAAAGATATGAAATGTGAAATACAAAGCACAGCTGTACTTAGTACTATTTATCTGATAGTTTCATCTATCTCTCTGAGTTCTTAAGCACATGTCTCATGCATAACCCTCAGTATTTGTGCACAGTGGCAGAATTTGTTTTAAATTACTGATTTTCCAGTTTTCCATGGCCATGGCTTACATTTCGTGGGGGTAATTAAGGTGACAACCATTCCTTCTGTTTCTTTCATGCCTAAGAAGGTGAGTGGACACTTTTCATTAGGACAGATGTCCACATGGGATTCAGGGTGTGAGGGGAAGCCCTGGAGCAGATGAGGTCCTTGGATGTTTCTTGACTCTAGAAACAAAAAGTACCACTGTGACCATTTCTGTGACTCAGGGTCCAGTTTTAGTGGAGAGGAGCTGCTGCCATCATTCCCACTTTATGCAGAGAAGTTAAATCATCAGAGATTCAGCAGAGGAAAAAAAAACCAAAAAAACAAAAAAACAAAACCAGAAAATCATCCCTGACTTGACAAGATCAAAACTCTTATGAGAAGAGGCAGAGAGGAGATGGGCAGTGCATCAACAGGACTGAGGATCAGTCTGTTCTAAGGAGAAACAGAGGTTGACACATGTCTGCTTGACTGACAGCACTTTGGCCAGCAGAGACTCACAGGGTGGCTGCCCTGTGGATACTGAGCATATGAATGCTTAGCCTAATAATATTAGTCCTAGCCCCCTGCTCTGTGTGTGCTAGCAATAAATAAGACCATTTTTCTATCTGAACAATCCTGCTTTTGGGCCTCCATGCCTGTAAAATATGCTCAAAACATCAAGGGCTACATTTAATGTGATCTCCTGTGTTGTGCAGACTGCAGTACTGGCCTCAATTAATTCCTCCTTGAATTAAAGCATATCTGTTTGGAAAACAAAAACTCAACCGCATTCTCTCCTGATTAAAGTTTTCCAGCGATATATACTCTATTGTGGCCCTTGGGAAATAATTCCACTTTCATTATCCTGAATGTTAAAAATCTTCATGTCAGTTTTACTCTGATTTTGGCTTGTTTCAACTTCCAGCCGCAGAATGTTGTTACATATCTGCTAAATTGAAAAGCCCACACATTATCAGGTTTCTGCATCCTGTTTGAATGGTGATTAAATAAGTCTTTCACGTTCTCGTTGACATGCTAATCACACTCTTCCCTTCAGTCTGTACCCTCCCCACGTGCCCCCGGCTCATCCTCACCCTTCATAGAACCTTTCTGAATGCTCATCAGTGCTTCAACACCCAGAAACACAGCATTGCAGAGGTCATGCCACCTCCAAATACACAGGAGACCCATGAGTGGCAGGAGAAAGAGTATTACCTGTTCATTCAGTCATGGAATCACTGAGGTTGGAAAAAACTTTTAAGATCATCCGGTCAAAGTGTTCAGCCAGCACCACCACCATGTTCACCATTAAACCATGTCCTCAAGTGCCATATCCACATGTTTTCAGAACACTTCCAGGGATGGTGACTCTACCACTTTCCTGGGTAGCCTGTTCCAATGCTTGACAGACCTTTCCAAGCCCCACTTTCCCAAGCCTGTAACACTTGATGTTCTTAGAGGTGTTTTACAACCATAATGATTCTGTTGTTCTAATGATTCTAAGACTTCTTCCATAATGAAGTTATGTATGTTTCTATCTATGCCATTGATAAAAGTCCTTGACAGCAGAGTGGCAAAAGTTAATTTTTAAGGGAACTGACCCAAGTCTCACTTCCTTCAGTGGTGTCACTCTGCTTTAATTCTTCTGAACTGACTCTCACAGTAGGAAGTGCTCTGAGTACCTGGTTTTTATACAGCAGGGAGAGGCATGTCTCTTGACACCTGTAGAAGCAAACATGGAGACATGACATGTAAGTCAGGTGCAGTCCTGCCCACCTCTCGTACCAAACCAATACACTGTTACTGGAGCTGCTTCTTCTTACCTCTTTGATATTGCCTCTCTAACTTTCACATTGAAATAGAAGAACTGATCCTTGGAGACTGGCACTCAAAATTAAGTGACTCCTGCTGCTCTTGGGTTTGCTGGTGCCAACAGGCTCACTTCAAGGTTGCCAGCTGATGTTCATGGGGCAAATGGTGACTTTAATGTTTCCTGACTTCCCACTGCTTGTTTTTGCCACCTCTGTGTTGCTTTGACATCTGTCATAAAACCAGAATTAAACATGAATGTGAAAATCATTCCTGTAAAGCAGCAAGCAATACAGCAGACAATGAAGTGCAGGGGATTACTTGTGTCTCATACAGGGAATATGTTGCATTAACTAAATACAAACATACATTTTCTTGTGTTTTGTCTTTTGGAAAGAGAAGGAGGGGGACAAATGAACAGAGCAGGGATACCCCAGTGAAACTTCACTGAAGTCAGTCGAGTTACACACCAGGGATACACTTGGCTGATTCTTTTGCTAACGGCTGTATGAAAGCCTTAATATAGAGTTTCTGCATGTGTGAAGTGTATGCCAAGACAAACGCAATGTGCTAAATGGAACCTCTTGATTTATTTAAATAAAAAATATGTTACAAAAAAACAGTGGATAATTGGAGTGGAATGGATCCAGACTGGAATCGTCTGTCTCATGTCTCCAGAGTGTCTGAGGGAGGGGTTGGAAGGAATAACTTACTTGTATACCTAAGCAATGTAGGATATGCAGATAGCAGATAATTTCTTGAAACTGCTAAGACCCACTCAGGGACTCAGAGCTCTCTAGAAGACAAAGGTTATAATCAGATGTAAACCAGCTCTTTTGGCTAAAGCTGATATGAAGTAGAGATTAGCAAACAATGCCCATTTTCAGCTGTTTATCAGTTATCTTCCTTTGCCTCCCTCTCCCTTCCCTTGAGTTCAGGTCTGCTGCCAGTATCATTGTCACTCCATGACTGGCCAAAATGGTCTAAAAAACCAAAAAAAACCCCCAAAAATAAAAAAAGCACAAAAAAGGTAAACCAAATTCCACTTGAGGGCTAGTGCTGGGAGGAGGGAAGGGGAGAAGAGACCCTGTACCAAATATCTTCAGATATGAGAAACCCAATTTTGAAGAAACTCTAGAATCTAGTGTTCCCACCTGCACCATTGGAAATGGTGCAAAGAAGCTTCCTCAAGACGTGAAGCCGTTCTACTTAGCATGAAATAATTGTGCAAATGCCTCTAGGAAGAGGTCAGAGTAATTGTAAAAGCTAATGCTGATATTAACAGCCCATCAGGTACGCTGAGTGTGCACAGCTCCCACGAAGGAGCACAACAGAGTGAAAACCCTCAGCAAAGTTCTCAGCCAAGATGGGTCACTGTCAGGAATGGCAAGGCAACTTCGTGCCTACATATGCACTCACAGCAGGTGGCAGGCTATTTTAACTTTGAGGGACAGCCTGTGGTAGGAGACAACCAGCTAAAGGAGAGTGAGAAACTAGAGAAGCTCGAGCACTCCAGGAAATTCCATCAAATTCCTGGAGAGACGTTGTCTCACATGTTGAGAAGTGTGATGCTGCAGCACTGGAGGAGTGATCTTGGTTGTGTGAGTGTTGCAGTATTGCTGTGTTTGGTGAAAGTTCCTGTCAGAAGAGCAAGATGGAGTGACAGTGCCTGCATAAATGTATCGGAATGGAAAAATACTAAAATATAGAAATAGAAAGAATGAAAGGTGAGATTCCCAAAGCCTATTTTAGAAAGCTGACACTCATTTCTCCCTCATTTCTAGTGGGAAAAGGGTATCCTAATTGGACACCTTTGGAAATGCCTCCTTTTTGCAAAGGGGCGTAAATTCATTTTAATTAGTTTGTATTCTTCAGCTGTTTAAGCACTTCAGAAAATGTCACCATGAGTCAACAAAGATGTGCTAATCGATTACATCAGTGAGTTTAACATTAGCATCCAAGTATTAAATTATTCTTGAACATTTATTACATGGCTTTTAAAAGAAGTTGTCTCCTACTAGTGGGGTTATATGAAGAACGGTGCTACCAAATCCAAATGCCTTGCTTGGGGCAGTGTAAATATCCTAACTTTGACATCCTGAGTGTGAATACGACATGTGAAATCATAATGACTGATCCAGGGTCCACAGAAGTCAGACAGAAAATTTCTGATGACTCATGCAGGTCTTGACTCAGGCTTTTTATATGGCTTTTTCCACCCCGTTTAATGCCTGACCTCATACAGCTTTGGTCCTGTAACAAAATTCCTAGGGAATCTCATTCTGTCTAGTACCTGACTTTTTCCCAATATCTTAGAAATGCCAAGGTCATTTCCTAGCATGGTCGAACTCAGAACAAAGCCTAAAAGCTGGTGAATATTTAGCTTCTTTAAACACATACACATCTAGATCATAGGGTTTTATATAGGACAGGATTTGTTGGGTTGTGGTTAATACTAAGCAACTCAGAGAGAGAGTGAGAGCTTTCTGCTCCAGTTAAAGTTTGTGAGATACAGGAGTTATGCACATCCCAAAGCAACAAATAAGTGTGGTACAGAATGAGACCTATAATGACTTCTGATGTTGAGAGCACATCCTGCAATGGAGCTCATCACAGGAGGGGACAACACTGCAGTCCAGTTGTTAAATGGGCTGGACTGAGCCCTTGGAACTGTGGACTTTACTCCTGGCCTGCAAACCACATCGTATGAATTACTACAACTCTGTCAGTCTGAATTTCCCTCTGTTGAAAGGAAGAGAATGGCATTTTTCCCCACTAAACTCTATGGCAGATGATTGGTTTTTTTGATTAGGACCCGTTTGTTTATTATTACTCAGACAGCAAGAAAAATTCAAAGAAACAGGAATTTTTAAGACGGTGCCATTAATTTTGTTTGTGGCGTGTTCTGCCCTGGTAGTGTAACAAACTGCAAAACCACAGTTCTCTTTGAACCTCACTTTCTTCCTGCACGCAGAGTTTTCCAATTTCACATCCTACAACTGATTTTGGAGGAGGGAGGGGGGCAGAGGGGAGAAGAGAAGTGATGATTTTGGCAGCGACACCGTTATGATTTGCTAAAATAGCAGCTTGGCAAATCTGGTTTCTCAAATATCTCATGTTTTGTTAATTACTGACAGCTTTGTTTTGAACTGAACGTGAAACAATGTGGAGAAATGGGCAAGCATGGCCCCTGACTCACCACTGCCCGGCTGAGCTCGGCAGGTGGGAGCAAGCTGTCTCCAAGAAGGGGCCCAAGCAGAAATTGCTGCTCCACTTCGTGAGGCTCAGCAGATAGATGGAAGGGGAGAGCTCCTGGAACCCAGCTATGACATGCCCAAAGGGGACTTTTTCCACACCACTGAGCCACTAGGACATTGGAAATCTTGTCTGAAAGCAATGTGAAGGCACAGGGTGCTCAGCCCCCATGGCTGAGGAGGGACCCCCTTCTCCAGACATAGTTTCAGATGAGTAACCATGAGGCACAGGTTGACTTGGGGAACTGCTGGCCTTGGTTCTGTTCCATGTGGAGAATTGGGCTGATCTGGCCACTCCAGACCACCAGTGCCTAGAAGCATCACTGAGGGGATGGTGTTTTTACCTGGAAATGCATCTCCAGGGGTAGGTGGAGCCAGGTCATCTTACCCAGGTTTGCTTCACAGTAGGGACCACATCCCATGGAAAGCAGCAAAGCGTGAGATGGACATATAAAACAAATATAAGCAAAGTGGACCAGAATAGACACTCGTCCTCTTGCAGTTCAGCTGAAAGTGTATCCTGGCCATCTGGAAGTTCATGTGGAGCAGGAGTATCTCCACATATTTTCATCTCCATAAAATCTGAGTGATGTGCAGTCTCCCTGGGCCAACCAACACAGGGCATGCACAGAGCATGGAGTCATTGGGGAAGCTTGAGAGCTGTATTTTGGGCTGGGATCTCCTAGCTAGGAAAATGGAAGCCTTGTATGAGCAGGTACCTGTTCTGCAGCTCCTGCCCTCCCTGCTCCTCTCCCAGTGAGCATGAGGGATGCTGGTACCAGCATGTGGGGAAATTCAAAGACATAGAAAACTAGAAAATTCAAATCTAATGAAAGACAGATGATTTCTTCTGCCTGCATGCATGTAACTAATCCATTCTCTGCTCCAGAAGATCTCAGGGACAAGTCATAAACAGAATTGTTTGGGGTTTGTTTTTTTTTAAGAACCTGATACCTAATAATATAACAAAAATATCCAGCCAGGTTAACAAATTTGACAAAATTAGAAGAAACTCTTCAACTTCAAGGTTTATACCCCTTTCTAAAGTAGGAAGACCAGGATTAAACTATTCCTGGGAAAGAGGGTTCCTAAGGATGCTTTTGTGTGGTGACAAGATGCTGGATTAGCAAGACTGCTGGCCATGTAGAGCTATTCATGCAGAACTGTGCTGCTAATGATCCCGTGGCAATTTATTTTTTGACCTATGTTTATTGTATTGGGTAAATGTCACATCCACTTTTTGTCTCTCCATTAGCATAGCACATCAGGCTGTGTATGTGTGTGTTTGTATATGCACAACACATAGGCATAATTACACATAAGTCCTTCAGTGTCACTTTTCCCAGAGCAGAGTAACACTTTGCATATGAAATGAATTTTTAGAGAAATAATGCTGCAGAGATCATTTTTTCCAACCATTTTTTTTTCCTTTTTACTAATACATAGGAGAGATGGAAATAGTGAGTCAGAATATATCTGTAATCACATGGCATGAAGAGAAATCCAGTTTCCAAAACGCTGAGCTTTGTGTCTCAGTGCAGAAGGAAGTCTGCAAACTTGGGCTGTTCAACACACATCACAGATCTGGTGTTTATGACTGATAAACTGTTTTGAGAAGCAGCAGCCTCTCAGCCCTGAGTAGACAAAGATATTTTGCAATAGTCCTCTCTCTGAAGTTAGCTGGAGCTGGGCAAGTGTTCTGGGAAATCCAGCCTGTGCAGTGAAAGCAGAGCACTGGGAATACAGGCTGAGAACTCGGGCGCTCCCACAAACTCATTGTTTGATCCTCAGCACAACAGAAAGAGGACAGGAGTCCAAGAGTGACCCTGGGCTGCTTTTCCATCACTGAGCTGTCCCTCTTTAACTAGCGCTGGTTTGTCTTGCTATCCAGGATCTCATTTTCTCAGCCCAAAACAAAAAGTCAAGGGGAAAAAAAAAGCCTGAGTTATGAAGCCCAAGCCATAGACCCACAAAACCTCACTGACAGGCTTCCCCCTCCTTACACAATGCAGAGGAGGAACTATTATCCCTGAACTAAGATTTAGCTGGATGAAGCACTGGATAATATTTTAGTCAGACTCCCCATCCTGTACAATCCCTCCTGCCCCTCTATTGCTGTCTAGAGAAGAAAGACATCACTCCTGCCCCGCAGGTGGGGAACACTCCTCATCCCACCCCCCTCCTGGTGCTCCACTGGGATGCTGCCAGAGGTCCTGGGTCCAGCTCTGCATGTCCCCAGCTGCACCACAGGCATGGGCAATTGCCATGCTTCCCTCTGGCAGGTCACTGCCTTCACCTCTACACAATGAAAGTCTATGTAGAGAATGAAGGAATTAAAACAAAACAAAAAAAATAACAAAAAGTAAAAAAGAGGAGAGGAGAGGAGAGGAGAGGA
>JAWWEE010000074.1:59374208-59385806 GCA_035221455.1 Xenops minutus
ACAAAAGAAAACAAACGAAAACAAAAGAAAAGAAAACAAAAGAAAACAAAACAAAAGAAAAGGAGAGAAAAGAAAAGAAAAGGAGAGAAAAGAAAAGGAGAGAAAAGGAGAGAAAAAAAAGGAGTTTTGCAATGGCCACCAGGCTGTTATGACAGTACAAGCATTTTGTGTGGACTTGACCTCCAGTCTCAGCCCAGGACTGTGAGCCTGAGCTCTGACTGATGATGTGAGCAATCTCTCTGACACACTGAGCTAATCACAACAAGGCAGCTTGAAGTGTCAGAGCATGGTGGACAAATTCTAAATGGCAAAACAGATGGGAAATAATTTACACTGTGAGCCTACCAAGTATTGTTTGCTGGTGATGAAACCTCTGCAAACACATCCCTGCAGGTAGCTTGAATATGGGCTCAATTCAGAGCTGCTGAGTGAAATGCTGAGCAGTGGATTCCTCTTTGCAAGCACTTCTGTTAAAAATATAAAGAAATAAAAATTGAGGTTAAACTGTTCAAGAATAAAGTGCTTCAGATTGGTTTCTTGGCCCTAGCTGTTGGAATTTTGTCCCGTTGAAAGTGCCTTTGACAAAATGCTTCCAAGCACCCTCATCCTGCATGACAGGGAGGGCAGCCAGGACTACCTAATAAACAGTGGTTGCATCTGAAGGAGAAAGTTCAGCTAGCTGGCACAAGGGATGCCATCAGAGAGAGCTTTGCTTGCTCTTTAAAGCATGAGGGCCTACTTCTGTCCATGGAAACAAACAGAATTTGCTTGTAAACTTATTTTCCTACAGTGCTAAAATCCTTCCTTCCTATACTTGTTAGTCCCTATATTTTTTGCTCAATGCCTGCTGCTCTTTTCTCCCTTCTCCGATGGCTCTCTTTTCTTCCAGCTTCTCTTTTCACTATTGCCTTCCCTCATTTTTTGTGTCCTTTTGTGCAACATCCCACCATGTACCACCATGTTTTATCCTCTCTCTATAGACTCCAGCTCATACTTTTAAACTCCCCAAGCAGCTGTCTTGCAGCAGTGTTTCCATACCAGCCTTTCCTTCCCTCTTTGCCCAAAGCCAATTATGGACATTTGTTTGCGTGTGCATAAGGTACAGGCACATTCTTTTTTAAAGATCTTATCCCACAGCTCTGCCAAGTTCCTGACACTGTTTCATCATCTAAAATGCTTCATTCTTCATAGATGAAGTGAGAGCCTGCTGGCTGCTTACAGTGACTGATAAAATGGCAACCACAAGAAGTCTTAACTACAAAATTAATCCGCGTGGGCTGGTTCATGACCCTGACAAAACATCCAGGAATCCTTGTCTTCAGTCTACCACTGATCTAGCCATAAAGAAATTGGCAGATTTTTGTTACCTAACAGCACCCTTTTCTGAGAGTTATATAAGGAAACTTAAATAACAGGGCTCTCTGGGAAGCATATGGTACAGCAGCAGAGAATTGTGACTCTAGCAGTGGGACTCTGCCATGGTAACCTCACTCAACATGGGGATGCCGTGTCTTCTCCTGCCTGGCCTGTGCTTTCAACCCCTTTTAAAGGGGCAATAACCTGTACAGGAATTGTTGCAGTGGAGAAATCCTACTCACTACAAGAAGAGGTCATTCTCCCTGGGCAGGACTGGACTTCAAGGTGCCTGCTGAGCCTCTGCTGAGGCTCCACCCTTACAACAGTGTGGATGGTTTCCTGGCTCATCTCAGGCTCAGAGGAGACCTGTGTTCACTTTTTGTCAAATCCTGTTGCTTAAACACCAACTCAGGCTCTTGGCTGGTTTTGCTCATTCAGCAGCAACCAGCATCTTCTGCTGCAGCCTCTGACACCTCTGTTATTGGTGCTCCCATGCTTCCCATGAGGAGAACCGGCAGCAGGGAGATCAAGGTGGGCAGTGAGGAGAAGAAAGAAGAATTCCTGCCAGACACTGTAGGGATGTGGAATTGTCTCTTTGGGTCTATGTCTGCTCACTGCACACATGTCAGTCTGTGGAGAAGGGCTCACAAATAACCCCTCCTCAGGTGCTGTGAGCCAACTTTAGAATTCCCCAAAAAAAGCCACACTTGGACAAACTACTGCAAGGTGAGGTAGCCAACCCACACAACATGCACCAAGCCACACACATGGGAGTGCCAGGCAAACTCTTCAGTATGGGATGTTACTGGTGACAGGAGAGAGATGTATGCAAACATTAGTGGACACACAGGTCCCACTGCCTACCCTAAAGATCTTCCCATTGAATGCCTTGCTCTTATGCCCATAACTGTTTAATCTAAGTCATTAAACTGAATATTTTTCTTTTCCTGTTATTCATCCAAATGTAAGGAATTGGCAGAAGTTCAAGTGAAATATTTCAGTCTGTTTTTTGATATTGAAATCAAGGAAAATTATTTGTTTGGGAAAAGAAAAATCATACAGCCTTCATTAAGATGTCCTAACTCTATGCTACTTGAAAGTGAGTATCTGCTTTCAGGATGTTACTGTGCATATTGTTTGCCATTTTAGTGGACATTTTTCCCAAATGTGGCTCGTTATATATATATATATATTTATGTATATGTGTGTGTGTATAAAAGAAAATCACCATATGTCCATGTCTGGAGAAGACTTTTTGAAGCTTAGCAACTGAAGCATCCCACTTTCAAACCCTTCCAGTGAGGATAGTTCATTCTTTCATGCCTAGAGACCAAATTATATGGTCATGCTATGGAGTGACTGGGCATGTTCCAGGCAGCAGTACAACCTAGTCTTTCCATGCAGTGGCTGAAGGATGGTGTGTTACTGACGATGGAGTACAAAGCCAGGGAATTTTCTGTTTCAATTCCCATTTCTCCCACTGTTCATCCCCTGGAAAAAAAAAAAAAAGAAAAAAAGAATAGGTGAAATGAGGTAAAATTTTGGGCAAAGGTTGAGGAAGACAAGTTATCTCAACCTTAATTTCATTATTTTCTCATTTTTAACCTGTTTGATTCCAGCATCTTTGTATTCTTTCTTTATGATGCAATTATTTTAAATATCCTTTTTATTTACAGGCAAGCATAACAGTAAAATAAATAAATCATTTTCCTTGCACTGTAACTGCATAAAAGGTTTATGAAATTATCTGTGACAGTTCCTTGACAAGGAAAACCAGAGATATTACTATAGTAACATTCAAAGGTGATTGCAACAAAAACAAAATAATTCAAGCTAAGGCAATATTTGCTCACATAACGTGAGTCATTTGGACTGTGAATCCCTGGCAATGGTGAAGAAGGTGAAAATTATCAAGCAAGAGTGACAACGTGTCCTCACTCCACATGGCAGAATCCAAAGGCTGTCACTGTCAACTAAGGAAAGAACAATACCACAGAAGTGGAACATATCTTCTTCCCCTTTAGCAGACTCCAGAGATGCACTGACAGTGGCCGAGTTCGCTTTCACATATGCTTTGGATTGTCTCTTGGTTTCTGTACAAGCGTCTGCTCCTAGCAGTGATGTATCTGCACAGAGAGGGACTCAGTGCCCTTTGCATCAGGCTGTGAATAGGAAAGACAGCACGGAGATCTTGCTGACAGATCAGAAATATGCAGAGACAACCAGAGAGCAGATTTTGCCCTGCACGGCGTCAAATGTGGTCAGCCCTGACCTGCCCCCTGCAACATATAGATAATAATAAAAATAAATGTAAAGCCTCTGTGCTACTGAAGACCTCTGAGCAATTAAACAGCTGAAACCAAGGTGCCAAATTCTGTTCTTCCTGTGCAGCTCCATTGCTGTGCCAGGGATACAGAGCCTGACATTGGGAGATTAGCACAGTGCAGGTGGGATGCAGGGCACCACAAGAAGACAAGGTGATGATTTTCCCATACAGAAAGGCTCATCAGGGGCTCCTGCTCTGAGTGATTGCATTCTAGAGGACAGGCAAAGAAACAAATTAAATAGAAGACTATGCATATCTCTCTAATGTGCTGTAGCAGTTTGGCAGCTCTGAGTTTGGGGAGATGCTCCTTGGAACTGCAAAGACATAGAGAAAATGCAGCCATATCAGACATAGAACCCACGGTCTCTCTGCCCCTAATTCATGCCATGTTTACTCAAGAGTGGCAAAAACACACTTCAGATGCCATAAACACACTGAAATAAATTGTACCTTAGAATAGGTGTCTTGCCTCCTAAAACAAGAAATGGCACTGCTATAAAGTTGGTTTGCCCAAGTGCCATTCTCAGCCTACCAGAGAGTCTGAATCCAGCAGAGGCAATTCCTCTGAGGAGAGGAGAGAAGGACAGGACAGAGGCAAAAGAAATAGTTTAGCTTTACCTTCTAGAACCCAATCCTCTCCTTTAAGAAAAAAAAAATAAATTCAAAATCACCTTGACAGCCAGCTTAGCCAGCTCTGAAGTAGGAAAGTTCAAAGATACTGTGCTTCTCTTGCCGAAATTTTAATTAGTCTGTGTGCAAACAGGAGCTTTGAAGTTGTCTACACAGCAATTTTCATGTGCCCTGTTGGCTTGAAGAGACCAAAGACTCCAGCAATATTCAAAGCTACCCTCTGACACGTGCAAATGATTCCACAAAGTGCAAATGTGGTGATTTAGGTCTTTTTAAGGATGTGCATGCTAATTCCAAAAAGAGACCTTCCATGCAGACCCATAGGTCTCAAAAGAATAGCTGCAAAGTCAGGTTCCCAGAAGTGCTGAGACCTGCAGACCCAGGAACTCAGTTTACCCCAAGAAGCTCTGAGCAATAAAATAGTGTAAGCACAAAATCCTCCAGTCTGTAGAAAAATCAGATTGTGTTCATTTCCATGAAAATTCCCGCTTTGGTTGAGCTACTTTTGACTTACAGTGAGAGATGAATTTGACCTGCTCATCTGCTGGGCTGCAGCTGTGCCCTCCAGCACTGTATATGTATTCCAAGCTCATCTAGATGTTGAAACAAAAGCACAAATTAGATGACAATCTTCCACTCTTTCTGTGTGCTGCCAATACCTGTTTGTCACTATAATGATATTAATCATCTTTTATTTATAGAAGAACATTGGAAGCCTCCATTTTTCCCTTTTGATTTATTTGTAGGACAACAGGTGCACAACTTAAGCAGGTGTATGGATGTGTGCATATGCTGGGAGTTTGCTGATAGCCACAAAACAGCTTCAGTAAATTATTACTTGTATCAAAGCTGCCATTATTTTTATTTCATGCCTAAACTTAACTCCACAGCTGTTGGCTCCCCGAGTCCATTAGCTGCTTTGTGTCGCAACTGCAGCAATGCAACTCGGAGGTGCAAGACCTCTTCTCTTCACCCTCCAAAAACCCACACAAACAAAACATCCCGAAGCCATACACTGCTTCCAGCTCCTTCTGAAACTTGGGAGAGGTACTGAAAATATATCAACAGTTTCCACTGGCAACTGCAGGAGAATAGCATGTTACTGGTTCAACAGCTGACATGAAATGCCTTTCCATATGTAAAGCTGTGCCTTAAACACACAAGGGACACTAAGAAAAAACTTTGTACTTTCTTCTCCTTTTGTCTCTCAGTAAATGGGTGGTGAGGAATTGCTGGATGCTTTAAAAAAATGCAGTTATAATTTTGGATCCAAGCTGTGAGAACACTCATTGGAGACAACTGTTCTCCCATGGGCTAGCCTTGAATAAACAATCCCAGCTCTGTGTGATATTAGTTCTTAACCAGATTCTAGCATTGAGCTGTTGCCTCGCCATGGTTACTTGCCTTTTAAACCAATGTTTCTTTTCCTTCCTTTTTGCCAACATTCTTGCTTGCTTGGCAGTGGCTCATTCTCCTTTGAACTTTTGCCCTATTTTAATCTCCACCAAATTTTTACTCTAAAAGAACCTTTTCACTGATCCATCTTTGTTGTCCTCAAGTTCTTTTCTGTGTGTGAGAACCTGGGGACATGGCTTACGGGAAAAAGCCCAAAGTGACTGTCTTCTTCTGAGTATCCAGCAGCCAGCAGGCATCTGTGAGATTAGAAAACAAAGCTGCAACAGCACAAGACAGTAGCCACTCCCAAAATCAAATTAAATAGCAATGAGGCACACACACAAACTACCAGGTCATTCACTTGGGGATTTATTTGTGCTTGTCAGCTCCCGAGCTTGCCTCACTTGAATTCATCTGAGGATAACACCCTTAAAACCCATGTAAGAGCATCACTCTGACACATGGGGGTCCAACAGAGAATCCCTCACTCGTATTGTGCCTCTGGAGCTGGCAGAGCACTGGGATCCCATGGATCATATTAGAGCCCTAAGGAAGTGGAACATGCCTCTGGTTCCTTCAAGGCAATTCCCCAGGCAATGTGGAAGTAACAAACCAACAGCTTCTATAAAAAATCTACAATTCCTCCTATACAAGGAGAATATATCATGTTGAAATATCTTGACCTTTTTTTGTTGTTGTCTTTTGTGGAGATTCTGAAATGAGAAAATCAATGGGAACTTGCTGAGGGCTCTCTGCACAATATTTCGAGCCATGTAGTTGACAAATATTTATTCCCACTGCTGAAAAAGAAAAAAAACCACAGGCTTGCCTTGTTCATTCCATTTCCTATTGCTCAGGAAATGTCACTGTAGGGTTGCCCAAAACAAAGGCAAGTGGGTGTGTATAGTATACATGTGTATCTGTGGATACACACATAATATGTGCAAAACCACAACAGAAGTATTTCTTACTAATATTTGGATTTAGTAAAATCCTTTTGCTTACCAGAAGCAAAACTGCCAAATTTCTGGTGTTAATGAAAGCACAGTTATTACAATTTAGACATCTCTCAATCTTTGGCTGTATCATTTTTGGCCAAGTTTTTAGCATAAAGTAAAATGGAGTTCAAGGCTGTAGGACAACAAAGCCCTTTGGTGTGTTGCATGGAAAATGAAGCAGAGTAACATCCTGCTGGTATGTGCATCAGGGATTCTGACAGACAAACCAAAGGCCAATGATTTACTCATCTCTATTCACATACTAATAAGGAGTTGTGTTCATAGAAGAACATATACCTAAGACCAACTGTTCACCATTTAAAATCTTCTTAGTGACATTTAAATGTAGGAAAATGAGCAAGTTACTTCTTTCTTTCAAAACATAATCTTACCAATATTGTATATATTAGAGGGTTTTAACTTAAATCTATTTAAAGTCTATCCTTGCTTGCTTTTATTTATTAACTTTTAGAGAGCAATTTTCTTCACAGCAGCAAAATCAATACTCTGAGATAAAATTTCTAAGAAGAATTTCCTTTCTCATAAAATTTTATTGGCAATTTCATTTTTCATCTGTATTGAAACGGTAAAATGTAAAGAACAATGCTCTTTTTTTAATAGTAAAAAGTCTTTATTTACTTTAGAACCCAAGCAGGAGGTAGATTCTCAGCTGAGTTCAATCATTTTCTACATCCTTGATGCCTCTTCATTTGCACAGAATGCTGGCTGACAGAAAAATCACTACCCAATTGACTAGAGCATGCTTTATATGCGAGTATTGGTTACAGTCTGCTCAACAACCTCCTTGTGTCGGAGCTGGAAGTGGGCAAAAGTGCCCCTCCAAACTCAGCATTTTACTTCACTGGCTCTTACCTTGGAAAATTTACCCCTTAATGCCTAATGCTTTCCTGTTGCAGTGGGAAATCATTGCACTGTCTTGGGCACAGAGGGAAAATGTGTCACTCAGTCCAAGATGAGAACACCAACATCTCTATGAGAAAGACAAGGGTCCTTTCTGGTCCATTCCCATAAGAGAGAAGGAGACAGACAAGGAAGGCTGTTCAAAGCCTGGCCTCATGGTAGTAATGCTTTGCTTCATTCTAAGATCTCCCATCCGACGATTTCAAAATTATTTGTACAGTTTGAGTCACTGGAAGATGCCAAGCTGGACACAAATATTATGCCAACATCCTGGCAGGGAAGTGGAGATGCAGCCAAATTAGGTAAATTCAGGTCGAGACTCCCACTGAGACCCACACCTAATCCAGCTCCTCCTGCATTTCTTAGGTATAACTAGTCTTTCTGGTGAATGGCAGCCTCCTTTAATAGCTGGCTACTGCACGGTGAGCAGCAGGAGAACAAAACAGTCCCTCGCAGGAGTGCAGATGGGAGCACACACACAGCCACTCTGTCACCAACTGTCTCTCCCACCAGGTAGCAATTAGCACAGAATTTGCACCACAATATGTAGGCGTAATAATCCCAAACTGCTGGCAAGCCCCTTCCCCCAGCTATTGAGTGAGACTCAGCCAGCCAGCACTGCTCAGGGAAAGGGTTCTCCCCATATAATGCTGATACTATAATATAATACTCAGTGTGGAGTGTCGCTTTCCCACACTGAGTAGTCCCTTGATCTGTGAGTAGTGCCTACAACTTCTACAGGGACCACTTGTAAAGAGGATGGTGTGGCTCAGCAAGCCCTTTTTAAACGTGTGGCCAGGACACATCCATCAGTAACAATGACCCCCGTAATTATTTGTAATGCCTTTTGGCCTCCGTGGGTAACAAAAAGTGCTGCTATGCCAAGCCAAGGGGAGAAAAACTTGTGCCACGGTGGTGGCTTTAAAACTGGAAATGACAAGCATTATTTGTGTCCAGAGATGAAATAACAAGTGGGGACAGTGAGAAAACTTGAAAGGAAATAGGCTTAGGGAAACAGAAGCTGGAAGTAATCAATAAATCATAGAATAAAGTAAAGAGAAAGAACCTTTAAAGTCCCAGCTTAAATGTCAAGAGTATTAGAACAAAAGATCTCAAAGCAGGAGAATGTGTGACAGGAGCATATGCTGAATCTCTGACAGAAAGTGTATTCACTCCCGAGCACGGGAAAAAGTACAGGCAACAAAGGACAGCAGATAAGAACAGTGAGAAATTAGGAAACTACGTAGATTCCTCTTCCCTGTATAGTCTGAACATACAGGATCAATACTGTTGTTTCTAGAAGATTCTGGGGAATAAAACTGGGGGGAAAAAAAACCCACCATCACAGCAGAGGAAAAGATCAGTTTTAAATTTTATATTATGCTGTGAATGTGCTATCACCTATGTATGAAGGTGTGCCATCAATATTGCAGAGTAATAGAATCTTGCTTACATTGTACTACACCAAAAAGAAAGAGCCAAGGCAAAGCTGTTCTTATGTTTATCCCCAGAAAAATTCATACACCTAAAATCTAGGGGTTTTTCTAATTACACTCTTTCAGTGATGTACTTAATCACAAACAGTTCCTGTCACACATAGGCATATGTGTTTGCCCCACTGAAATCAATGTATGTAACCATACACTTAAAGTTAAGCTGGTACTGGAAATATTTTTCCAAGCTGCAGCATAAGTGCTGATGGGTTACCTGGTCAGCTATAAATTGTATGGTTGCATCTAGTTTCGGCTACTGGCTCAAAAACAGATCCCTATTCTGTTTGAAGCAAACTTATAATGACTGTTATTCCTGTGATACAATAGATCATTTGGCACCACACACGGGTATGTGTGGAACAAATTTATCTGTTCAAATGGAGCTTGCAGTCAACTGAGCAAAGGCTGCTTATGCTCTCCTTAGCTGAAATCTAAAAGAAACTACCCCACTTTGGTGTATCTTGAGGAGCAAAATGTGAGAAACCTTCTCAGAGGCTCCTGGGACACGGTGGAAGGCAGAAAAACCTCTGGCCCTGTGCTTTGGGCAGGTGTCAGGGCTCCTGCACTGATGGGCAGCACAGCTGGGCCACAGCTGTTTTAAGAGCCCTGGTGGCACTGCCCACTGCCCAGGCCTTTGGTTTGGGCAAGGGCCAGACAGAGATACCCTTTGCAAAATGTGTGTGGTCAGGACGTGACTGCAGTAAAAGGTCATTAAAAACTACACACAGAGGGTATTTTTTTGTTGTGGGACTAAAGCATCACCTTAAAACCATGTGGACCACTCAGGCAATGGCAGGGGAGGAAAAGAACACTGAATTGGTTGTGAAATACTGTCAGGTTAAATCAGGTGGTGATATTTGATTGGGAAACAGAGAAGCTTAGTCCATTTTAAAGAGTCTTCACTAAACTATGTTGCCCTTCTGCTGTATGCATGTAAATGACAGTGCTGATGTGCAACAGTAATGTCAGCAGGTAAATTGAGTGTTAATGCTTGTGTTAAAGGTGCTGAGCATGGCCCCTACAAAAAAGAGATGTTTCCAAAAACCTGATGGTTCTGATGTGAGCAGAGTGATGAGTCAGGAAAAAAACCAAACCACAACTTACTGCAAGTGCTCATTTGACAGCAAAGGATTTTGTGGTATGCTTCAACAAGACATTTAAAATTTCACTCATAATTTTATGAAATGTCTCTCATTTAAGTTGTCAAAGCCTGACAGGCTTGTTAACAGCATCAAGGGGTGAATGGTCCTTCATCTTCTTGCTCTTGCTCAACTGAATGATCGGTGAACAAACTAAAACTGACAGCTGCTGCAAAGATACCAAGAATTAAAGGAGATGCAGAAGATGTTTCTACTCTTCCCTGTCTATTTCAGTCTAAGGAATTTGATATTCTGCTCAAGATAAAATTTGGAAAAGGAAAAACAGCAGATGCTTAAATCCTGGCCTTAAGTCCAGCTGTTCTGCCCACCCCAGCAAGGCCACTAGGCTGACAGGAGGCAGGGCTCTACTTCCACCAGGAGCCAAAGAGCTGAGAACCCACTAAAGGAATAAATATGAAAGGTTGTCAGAGTGTCCCTGGGATTTACACAGTGACTTCACAAACTTGACTCTAAGAACAACAAACCCAAGCCCTTTTCCTAAGTAATTGTTCTCCATGAAAATGTCAGTATTTTGGGGGGTGACATTGGCTCTCACTTTAACTTAATGTCTTCAGTCCATGTTTAAGTTTCCCTGAATTTTCCAGTTAAAATAAAAAAAAAAAAGGACTAATGAAATACTGCTATTTTTCACTGCATATCAATATTTGCTGAGGAGACAATTTTTACCAGATGTATTTGAAATCTCATTCTAAGAGTTAATGAGGGAACCAAAGCATTTCACGTGAATAAATGGCCATGCAGATTGGCTAAATTTTGAGCATTAGGAGAGGGCACTGGGGCCACAGGACAGTGCAGCAAGTTTGCAGACACTACAAAACTAGAAAAAGTAGTTGTTATACCAGATGATTCTGCCTCCATTCAAAGGGATCTTGACACCCTGAAGATCTAGGCTGACAGGAACCTCATCAAGTTAAATAAAGGGAAATTCCAAGTCTTGCTCCTGGGGGAGAACAGCTTTATGGGCCAAGGCAGGCTGAGATCAACCAAGTGTAAAAGAGCATTGCAGAAAAGTCACTGTGGGTTGTGGTGACCAACAGGCTGACCAGGAGCCAGCAATGCACCCTCATTGTAAAGCAGAACAGCAGCCTCCTGGGGTCCATGAGGCAGAGCATCACCAGCAGGTGGAAACAGGGGGTGCTTCCCATCTTCTCAGCACAGCCTGGAGTGCTGGGTCCAGTTCTGGGCTTCCCAGTACAACTAGGACGTGGACTTACTGGAGCAGATCCAGTGAAGTACCACAAAGAAGATGAAGAGTTTGGAGCACCTGACATATGAGGAGAGACTGAGAGCTGGAGTCCGGAGATGGGAAGGGAAGGGAA
>JAWWEE010000074.1:59385906-59433746 GCA_035221455.1 Xenops minutus
AGGGAAGGGAAGGGAAGGGAAGGGAAGGGAAGGGAAGGGAAGGGAAGGGAAGGGAAGGGAAGGGAAGGGAAGGAAAAAGGGAAGACTCTGGGGGATCACACCAGTGTGTATAAACACCTGATGGGAATCAGCATGGAAAATAGAGCAAGACTCTTCTCACTAGTGCCCAGTGACAGGACAAGAGGTAATAGGCACAAATTGAAATGCAGAAAATTCCTTCTAAACATAAGAAAAACCTTTTTTTACTGTGAGGATGATCAAACACTGATATAAGCTGGCAGAGAGGATGTGGAGTTTCCCTCCTTGGAGATCTTCAAAGCCTCAATGGACACAGCCCTGAGGACTGAGTTCATTTTCCCTGCTTTGAGGAGGGGGTTTGGAGTAGATGATGATCTCCAGAGGTCCCTTCACACTTCTGTGATTCTGTGACAGCCTCATCTTCATCTACACCTTGCATATATTGGTATACTGAATATTTGTTTCTTTTATTCTAGGAATGGCATGTACAATCAGTGTTTTTCACAGAAAGTGTATCAGTTTATTGTAATTTCCTTGACACATGAGCTGAATTTACAACTCTATTGCCATCCTTATTTTTTCCTGTTCCTTACTTCAACTTTGCAAAGTGCTCTCTAATGAATAAAGTCCATAGAGTATCTCACACAATGAGTAAAGGCAAGAACCGATTACCCTTTATTGAGAAAGAGCTATTTTTAAAGCTGCATTTGTTACCTAGTTCTGTTGGGTCAGCATAAAGCCTTTCTTACTTTGCTGTGGAGTACTTTGAGTGCAGTGTGTATTCCACGGTCACCTCTGTGGGCATGCAATATTTAAGGTCTGGTGTTACTATCCCAGGGTGAGCAACTCTGCATGGTGCCACTGTCCCAAGAGAAGCTCAGAGACAGAAAGACACTTTCAGGAGCTGCAGTTCCCTCCTGTTTCATAAGGTCAGCCATGCACCTCTGGCTATCCTCAATAGTGGATATTTGGTTGGTGCCTCTGCCTGTTCCTTCTGTATCTGTATACAGTACAAAAGAGCAGTTTCCTCCTCTCCATTGTGTTTTATGACAGGCAGGTGCTATTTATAAATGTAGTGGTCGGTCTCAAATCAAATATGTATGTTTCCCCTGCAGTTTTAGGACATGGGATAATCCACGGGCTGCACTCTTGATGCTTCAGTTCTGATTCAGATTCCCCTCAACCAGTATCTTTTTCCATGTCCCCCAGGGTGGATCACAGTTGTATAAAACTGCAACGTTACCAAAACTGTGAAACCTCATGTCAGTTCTGAAAAAAACTTGCATGGCTGCTACACAGAAATCTCAGCTACCTCCCAGATAAAAAACTCACTGAACTTCAGACAGAATTTGAAGTTAAATTGGCACTTATGCTTGGGGATAAGAGGATGGCACAGACAGCAAGGGAGAGAGAAGTGCTCATGAGAGACTTCAAAATGGAGGGAATTCATTCTTGTTCATGAGAAGGCCTTGAGGAACTCAATCTAAAAACTATTGCATTGTTGCAAGAATGAGAGAAAAATCACTCATTACTACAAAAGCATCACAGAGCCATTCATGCACATTGAAAGCTTTTCTGAAAAATGTACCTTCTGTGAAGTTATGGAGCTACAGGAAATTTTTTTTTAAAATTTTACCTTTCAGTTTTCCCTACTGTGGTACCTGTTGTTTAATGCCATTATGCATATAAATGTATGTGTAAATATAAATATGTATGTGTATGCAAGAATATAACCATATGAACATATGTTTGTTTATTTGCATCCTGTGTGTGTATGACTACTATAGCAGAATTATTTAGATGCAGAAATGTTTTGCAATCCATTAATTTTTGCCTTCTTCCTGCACTTGTTATGCCAGCACCAATTAACTTACAGGGATCATTTCTAGGGCTAGTCAGTGGCAGTGGTCCCCAAATGAGGTGGCAGCGAGCTCAAAAATAATTTTAGGCCCATATTTAACAAGAGCTGAGTATTAAAATAAACATAGGATATGTTTATTTGTGTACAGGGCTCATCCTGCCCTTCATTGCTGCTCAGCTACTAAGTAAACATTCCTCAACCCCTATTCCTTGGTAAAGCAGGAGATTTGGGAGGCAGGATGCTCTTCAGCACCTCCTCAGATGCATTTAACAAGCCACCCATGCTGTCTGCCAGTGTGTGGTGCTGATTTTCGGCATCTCTATTGAGAACTGGAGACGTGGCCATGTAACAAAAATTGGGGCTCAGCCCCTCTGGGCAGTGATGCCCCCCTTGTTTCCAAGAGCCACACTGCTCCATCCAAGGCTTCAGGGTGGCACATGGAACATCACAGGTGGGCAGAGGAGCAGGCAGGTCACTGGAGTCCTCCTGAGCCCACTCAGTGCACATGCTGAAGTTAGGCACTGCCAGGAGCTGCCGTATTCATAGTGGTATGTCATAGGTGACACACATAAATGTGACTTGTTTTCTCCGTGCAGCGGGGCAAAGGTGCCTTTCTCCTTCCCTTTTTCAGTTTTTTTGGATAAGCCCTTCCTTGTTTTCACAGGAACATTAGCTCAAATCTGCTGCTACTGTGCACAGCCGATAAAACTATTGCTTGGGAAGACCATATGTCACATGGAACTGCTCAAGAGGCACAAAGCCTCGCTTTTTGCCGATCCTTTAGAGATACCATTTTATGCTCAGTTAAAATGGAAAAGAGCATTATGTTTAAAGATAAACCCATTTACTGTGCAACCGCTTTGCTGAATTCTGTCACCAAACTACTTGTTAGTAAGACATTTGGACTGCCTTTTTAAAAAAAAAGGGGGGAAAAAAAGTTGTTACACATCTCTTTCTCCTTGTTTATCTGTTGCTATGACAATGCTAATGACAATATCGCCACAGACAAGAACTAAAATCTTTTACTAGTTGCAAGAAAAGACAAAATCAGTTCTGAGGAGAAAGTTCATGTATTCATGTACTTCTTGTTACCCTCTTTGACCCAGGTAGTTCAGGGTCCTTGCAGGTTGTTTCTGTTTGGAGAACAAACAGATGAGGGAGTGAATTGAGCTTTTTAATGTGCTCGTGTTTGTTTAGAAAGAGTGCACACAATGTCCAGTTACTCTGGGCACAGCAGGAGTCAAAACAATAAGCAGAGTTTCCTCTTTTCACGCTTTCAAGCTTCTCTAGAGCCACAACTCAAGTTCTCTCTCTCTTAGGTTTCCCCCAGGGTCAGGTCACAAGGGTTTTCCTTGCTGGCTCTGGTGAGTCCTTGCTACTTCCTATGTCTGCTCCTCTGATGTTTCTGCTGGCACTTTGTGAGTTGCTCCGTTTCATCATATGCCACCTTGTCCCCAGCCTTTGCAGTTCCCTGCTGGGGAGATGTCTCAGCCCCCACAGCTCAGCACCACCAGCCATGTGAGGTGCAGTGTGTTATGGTGTGGCTCCCGCAGTCTCAATGAGTATGTCCCCAAAAAGAAGGCAGTTCTTTTCCCAGGGAAAGGGAAGCTTTCTCACCCACCATCTTCAGTGAGGTTTCATGGCTGACTTTCAGCATAACACCGAATTTATTTCCAACAATGTATTTTTGCTCCCTGTCAGATCAGTTTCTCTACAGTAGTGCTATAAGGTGGGGGAGCAGAAAATATGTTACTATTTCCTAACAAAACAGCCTCTGATGCAACTATAATAAAGTTGTGAAAAAGTCCTAGAGGAGTTAAACAGATTTGACAGCATTTCATTTCCATAAATTTAGGGCCTGATCCTGCGTTCCTTTTGCTAATGAGTACTAGAGGGAGATAATGCATGAGCTTTTCAGACAAACTAAAGACAGAAATAAGGGCCCAGCTCAGCAAGGAAAGACAGGTGTGGGACTGAGCTGTTTGGACATATTTATGGCCAACAGAGATAACTCCAGCATTGCTGCTCTGGGTCAGACCCATCTCTGCTGTGACCAGCAGGTCTCCTGTCCAAGCCTGACTGAGCCACACAGATATTGCTTCTGGGGCCAGCTTTGGGCTTTGCTCTGTGGTTGAAACAAAGGCTGCAGATAACATAATCTCTGCTCAGGCAGGGAAAGATCTTTGATTTTGAGCAGCAAAAACTCTTAATGGTTGCATTATCTTTAGCTATTAAGGAAACAGATGCAAGGAGTTTTAATTTACCTCAGGTTTCTGCCACAGATATTAACATGGCCCCTTTGCCACTTCAGGAAGTTTCTTCCAGTTGTTCTCAGACTAGACACATCTCTGGTATTCATATACTTTCTTTTTTTATCATTTCTTCCATAAACCCATGTCCTACCAACTTCCCACCTCTGTCTTTATGTAGGTGATGGGCCATGATGGGGTTTAGTGTAGAGTCTGAATGGAAAAAAATCCTTTTTTATGATCTCACACACCTACAACTTTGAAAACAACTCCTTCCCTAACACAGATGAACCAGCTATATTTTCTGAAGGCCCCAGCAGAACAAAAGGATGTCTTCAGCCACATTCACAGCAGCAATACTTTGGCACTGATGAGACAGTCAAAAGTTGTCTTTCTAGCCTGTATTGCCACCTATTAAACTGGGGGACATGGACCTGTCAGCAGCAGTGAACTTCATGCCATGAAAAGCATCTGAATTAAATAGAACCTAATTTAAATGGAATTTCACATGCCAGAACAGAGGAAGCTTGCACCTTTCGTTAAAAATCTCAGGCTATCCACTCCTTGATCCCTGGGAAATGCCCTTTGCTGAGACCATTATTTCTTAATTCATAGATGGGGAATGGCATATATTTGGTTTAGCCTTTGAGAAAGGGGGTGAGTTTTCTCCAAGAGCTGTAGAAGATAAGCATCCCTTTGCACAGAGCACCCAGTTATGGGCACATGGTATGTAAAGTGATTGATCTGGCCAAGTTCTCAGCAGAAGATGGAGTTTGGGATGGCCATTTTTGCCAAATACAGGTATTCTGAACAGTGGGAAAAGAGATTTGGGGGGCAGAAGGAATTACTTTTCACTTTAAAACTTTGAAGGAAAGAGTTCAACAAGCTCTAGTAAGATTGTGACAACACGATTGCCAAAAAAGGCATTAGATATTCTCAGGTTTACATTAATTTCATATATTTTCAATAAATTGACAGCCACTAGATCAAAGTCTGAACAGAAAATCTCCCATTTCAAGCAAGTATCTTTAATTCCACTTTACAATAATTGTTCTCTGACACAATCACTCTGAGAACAATGATTTGAGAACTCGTTGCTGAGCCCTGAATCTGTGGATCAATCCCAGATTTGTACAAGTGGGCACATATACCAGCAGTACCAGCCTGGTCCAGGGCAGAGGGGAAGCACTCCACTTTATTTCTCT
Organism: Xenops minutus; assembly: GCA_035221455.1. NCBI lineage: Eukaryota > Metazoa > Chordata > Aves > Passeriformes > Furnariidae > Xenops > Xenops minutus. The sequence continues at coordinate 59,391,240 of JAWWEE010000074.1, forward strand.
TGACCCTGCCACGTGAATAGTTTTTGTGCTGCCTTTATCCTTACACTGACCTTTTGCTGGCTGCAGGAGAACAGTCAGTCTCAGTCAGCATAAAGCTGGGTGTTGAAGATAACCCATCAACATTTTTTGGAACCACTGTGAACCCAGTGCCAGCACTTGCAAACCAAATCTGGCTGGGGTGTTTTTGACGACATAAGAGGAGCACTGGAAGTGGACTGAAAGCATTGAGCCACAGCCCCAGCAGCTTGCTCTAAATGTAAGGAGATTACCTTATGAGGCCATTTTGCCTCAATCTCTCCTTTTGGATGTGTTCCATTTTGCTCACGGTGCTTGCATGTTCACAGAGTCAAAGAGCACAAGAATAACTCTTCAGTGAAGGCTTAGGGCACTTGCTGGAGAGAACACATGGGTTCCAGAACAGCCTGAAGAGTTCCAGCAGAGCAGAACAGTGTCAGCAGGGGCAACAAGCCACTTCCAACCCCACAGGACTCACTGGACTGCTCAGCCACACATTGCTGGAGAAGGAGAGACACAGAATTTGGGGTGATTGATATCCCCATCCCCTCGCTCCAGCTGAGACCACTGGCTGTGAGGGACATGAGCACTGTTTCCTGCTGTCCTTTCCTACCCAGCCACCACGTGTGCATCCAGCTCTTTTCCACTGTGAGCTGGTGAGACCTCTGCACCCTCCTGCCTTCCTCCTGCCTCTGCCTGTGCTCTTCCTCTTTACCTGTTCAGCTCTGTTCATGGCACCTGCCTTAAGGCTGCCAAGTACCTTGGCACGCAGTCTCCCTCAACCCTAACCTGACTGGTAGCACTTGCCTGACAGAATTCATGCACCAGGTCAGATCTCCTTTGCACCATCAGCAAACAAGGTGTCAGGATTAGTTTAAAGCTCCACCACGTTTAAAGAGGCCAGATAGGTGGTTTATTCCTTCCTTCACCCTTACACCCTTCTCCCTTTCTGTCAGGAACACCATTTGCTGCTAAACTAATGTTTGCAGCAGTTAAGCATCCTTTTCATCAACAAACTGACCTGGGACTTGCCTCTGTAATTCCATCATCCCACACAGGCAATCCTACTCTCAGCTTTGTTAGGAGTGATCTGTGTTTGTATTCAGGGATCTATTCTGATTTTTGCTCTTGCTGATCTGCTAATTCAGACACCATAAGCAGCTTTCTGAGTGGAATCAGTCCTCTCAACTTCTGTTTAACCCACAGACCAAAAGCCTCCTGAATAAAAGGCTGTGACCCCTGACCATTAGGTTAGGCTGCATAGACTGCCTGTCACTAGGTATAGCCATGCATATTTTTGGAAGTAAGACACTGACCTATGGGAAAGGACAGTTCTGATTTGATGATAACATTTTACCTTTTCTAAACAAAAGGAAAGGTAGAGCAAAATTAGCTGTTCTGTTGCTGAGCTCGTACTCCTGACTAAAAATGTCTCCTCAAAAAAGTCACTGCAAAGTTTCTTCTGGTTCCATGTGCCTACAATAATTACTGTTTTAACAAACTGACATCAGCTGCTTGTGACCTGTTTTGTTGCCTACAACCTTCTAAAGATCATCAGCAAAAGTCCTGGAAAGCCCAGTCCTGTGGCACAAGTTTTCTCCCCTATTTTTCGGAACAGTTCCACTATGCCACTTTTGAAGGGTTTGATATTTTGTTCCTAATCCTGATTTAGAAGCATCTGCTAATAAATTGACAGGTTGTGACACCTCCCCATAATTTTAGAGCTTTTTCACCTTAGATTTTGAGTGCTGCTTTTATGGTTTCAGAAGGGCTTTTTATTCACACACTCTTTGAATGGGGTTGTCAAGACAGCTATGTTTCATGTACATTTTTCCTGGAACTGAATTCAATGTTGCCTATAAAATTACAATTCCTCTCTCTGCAGCAGGTTTCCTTCTGCAATGGCTAGCTTTTGATGTCTGTGATTTCTCCTCTTGCTTGCATCAAATATATTTAAAATACTTACATAAGGAACTTATTTTTATTGGTTGCACTTGAAATTCATCCTCTTCAGTGTGTTACCCTCTTTCATTAGAAACCTAACAAATCCAGGCTTATCATTTGTTTTGTGTCGTGCCCAATGTGTTCACTGGGAAAAGAAGGTTTGAATATCTGCATCTAGCAAATGGGAAACCAGTTGTAGTTGGAGCCTTGTTATTATTCCTTCATATTTGCATCATGGCATTAATTGGAAGCCCTGGTGCCTGAAGCTCTGTTTAGTTTGGATCTGTGTGTATCTATACTGAAAAGGGAGCGTGTACTGCAAATAATTAATGGGACATGAAATAATTCTTTGCTAAATGTAGCTTGCCAGCACTGTAGCTTTGCTTGGTCTAAGATGGGGAGTCCTGTGTATCTTCTGTCTCTAGTAAAGTGCCATTACAGTGAGGGGTTTTTCTTACCCCTGCTTTGTAGATTCCTGCTCTGTGGTTTATTTCTAAGGGAGGTCTGTGAAAGGTCTCCAGACAAGCAAGGCCACTGTCAGCTGTGGGTGTAAACTGGCCACACAAGGATTAATATTTGCTTCAGCCACAAATTAAAAAAAAAAAAGAAAAAGAAAGGTAGAAACCCACTACTTTATAGACTGGACACATTGTCGTTCTTTTGAACTTTAAAATATTCCTTATTTTCCCTGTGAAATAACCAAGGACAGCAAGTGATTGAGAGTACTAACCAAGAATGGTCCAGGGCAAAAACATCAAGCAAAAATGGTGGGAACAGGTAGGGTCTGATTTTTGGTTCTGCATAACAGTGCTTGAACCTGGGCACCCAAATTAAGCAATTAATTAACTAACCATTAAGCCAAATCCATTGATTTTTTCACCCCCCCTAGGGCTCGCTGAGACTTACCTGGTGTGCAAAAGCCTAAAAATCTGTGCTAGGCATATGGATTTCCCTGAGCCTTCTCCCATAGGTGCACTTAACAGGTATGGAAATGGAAGCATCTCTGCTGGGACATAGTTTGCTGGTGATATAGCTCAGGGTTGGGAGGGGAGAGATAATTAATTTTTCACAAAATTTCCTATGTCTGAATGCAAATAATAGGCACATTTTAAAAATCTGAATGTTATTTTGAAGGCTAGTTTAAAATGCTATTTTAATAGCTAAGTTTTATACAGACCTTTTCTCACTATGTCTTCATATATTCATTTATAGTTGGTGCTGTGGGCATTATTATTACTTATGTGATAATAGAGCAGTCAAAATACAGTTTAATTTTACTGTCATATCACTAAGGCCTTCTGCTATCTAGTACCAAAACAACTGTAATACTCATATATCTCCTATTTGTGTTGTAATGAAATAATATTGACAGCCTGAGCACTACAATATAAACAGGAGGCATTCTGTACTAAGAAAGAAGACACTTATACTAAATGGATGTCATTATCTTTATCTGTCACGACTAGTAATCCTTAAATGGAAATTACTCTTAATTTTTTTAAAGAAGACTTTCTAAGAAGTGTAAATAAAAAAGTGAGATTAAAAAAAAATCCTTCTCAATTCTGAATTAAACTTTCAAAACTGTTATATTTTTGGCTTTTTCCTAAATTTAAAAAAAAAAAAAAGAAAAATAAACAAACAAAGAAAAAAACACACCAAAAGAACAAACCAAAACCAAAAAAAGAAAGCCCACACAACCAAACACCAGAACTATTTCCAGTGAAATATAAAATCTGAGCTTCCTCCAGCTACAAAGACAACAACGAAGTTCAGTACAATGTTGCTGATCTTGCTACCGACCAATTTTGTGTTTGGGTGGGGGTTTTTTGGTAGTATCTGGAATAATAGTTTATATTCTTAATACTTCCTTTTTGAATTACATACTGGGCCAAATCCTGTGTTGATTATGCACTTATGCTAGCTCATGGGAATTTTTAGGATACTAGACATCATAAAATCAGAGCAGGCTTTGCAGTGTCCTACCTATTTCACCTTTTTAATGCCTTCCCTTTTTTAATGACTCACATTTAAAGAATCATACTAAACCCACCACAATATGGTGAGCTCACACCTGAACTTCTGGGCAAAGACTTCAACCATAGACTGCATTTTTACACACCTATAGTGAACTCCCTTCCAAAGCACCAATATGGACCAGTCCTATCACACTCTATGCCAGAGAACTTAGATAAGTTTCAGAAGGAGTTGAGAAATTGTTTCTTGTTTTGGTTTCTATTATGCCTTTATGCAGTGTATAGGTTATTTATGCTATTTGTCTGATCCTTTATTAAATTATTGTATTTTCACATCTTTTCTTTCCTAGAGCTTCACAAAGGGTTGTTTGACCTTGTAGGATACTCACCCCTCAAGAGTGGTGTGTGAGAGGGGATAGATGTATCTTATTCTGTGTATAGAAGGAGGAGTTCTGTTTCAGGGACTCTTGTCTCTGTTGACAAACACTGACAAGGGCAACCCTGACCAGTTAACCTTCTGCAAAGTTATGCCAAAACAATTGCAGAAATCTCATATGAAATCACATCTTCAGCCTCCCAGTTGCCAAATACACTGGATTTTTTTTCCCTGCAGTATTTTCTTAATCAGGCACACCACTCAGGTGCAGGATAACTCACTTGTGCATCTTGATGTTCTGCACACCCTTTATTTCCTCCTCTCACCACCTACAACTATTTCCCCAGTGCCAACACATTTGAGATGGGATCTGTGGTTGATGGCTGGAAAAAAATGCCAACCTCCAATTGCTATTTATGATATGATTAGACAGGTCAAGTTTAATTTCAGCATCGTGCATGAATCTGTTATCCAATCATCCTAATGATACACTGCTCAAACCAGCAGTGGGGCTGAGGATGGAAGGAAAACCTTGATTGTAAGTTGTCTGCCAATGATTGGAGTTTGTTATGAAAGAGCACTAACGCAATTGTCATGGGCTCCCTTTGCCAAAGGTAGGGAGTGTTCATGTCTTTTCATTGTCACTGTGCCTGCAGCTGTGTGACAGATAAATAGAAGTATGCCAGGAAGAAGGCAGCATTCCAGGGTGGGGTGACTGCTTTTCCTCGGGTTTAAGGCAAGGGTACACTTAATCAATATAGCACTTTTAAGAAAATACTATCGTTCAGGTAGAAGATACAGCTCCCCAGCTGAGTGATGCTCTCCAGGTTATATAATCCAGCGTGATGCATCAGGAAACCACCAGTGGTGTTCTCAGACAGCTTGTTTTGTTTCGCCATTTCATTGGTAGTTGCACGTGTTTGAGGCACTCCCATGTTTAGTGGAAGGTGCCTCCTTCATGGCACACACCCCCTGCCAGGACCTGAGCATCTCTCAGCAAACAGCCCTCCAGTCAGGGAGATGTACTCCTTGATAAGGGGGCTGAGTCAGTGCAGGCAGATCAAAACGGCAGCACAGCCATCACATCTGCATGGCAAAGTTTCTTGCTGGGAAGTGAAACAGCTGGAGGAGGGATGTCTTTGCCTCTGTGTTTTCATAATGCCACTCAGGAGCTGCTCTGTATGCATGCTTTGCCCCTTAGAGACTCTTTGGGATGTCTATCATCCATGGGAAAAAACCCCCTTTCCCAGTTCTGGCTATAAGTAGAGGCAGCAGCCAAGCAGGAGCATTGAAACACTTGTGCTGCAGGGAAACAGGGTCTTTATGTGCAGCTGCCCTGTGCCTGCACCCCCCATCCCCATTTCCAGAATACCTCCACATCCCTCAATGTGCCAAATACAAAATTTCGCACCCAGAGCTAACAGTCTCATAACTTCTGGGAAAACATAAATTGACAGATTATAGTTTTTTTAACAAACCCCACTTATTCCATTCTTCCCAGAGCCAAGCACTGGTGTGCAGTCACATAGAATAAAATACACTCTCTCTTTTAAATCACTCATCATTTCTGTCCTGGGGTTGTGCTGGCTATACAAACCCTGAGCTGCTGGCAGCACATTCCTTTGCCCACCCAGGCTCTACCCCCAACAAACTGCACAGGCAATACATTTATGAGGAAAGCTCAGCCCACAAGCACAGAGGAAAAGAGGATCAGACAACTGCTGGCTCCAGCCAAGGATCTGCAGGGGCTCCATCCCTGACCCTGAGCAAATCATAGAACTGTAAATGTTGGAAAAGACCACTAAGATTGTGCAGCCCATCTGTTATCACCCCAGCTTCCCCAGTGGTAAAACAGGCCCCAATACCCCATCCCAGCCACCCGAACAAACCTAATCATCTCATAATACTCATTCTGTACTTGTACTTTCACTCCTTATTTCACAGAATCATGGAATAGTTTGGGTTTGAAGGGACCTTACAGATCATCTAGTTCCAACCCCACTGCCATGTATAGGGACACTTACCACTGGACCAGGCTGCTCCAAGCCCCCTCAGACCTGGCCTTGGACACTTCCAGGGATGGGACATCCACAGCTCCTGTGGGAAACCTGTTCCTGTGCACCATCACCATCACAGTATAGAATTTCTTCCTAATATCCAGTCTAAATCCACTCTCTTTCAGTTTAAAGCCATCCTCCCTTGTCCTATCACTGTATGCCATTGTCAGAAGTCCCTCTCCAGCTTTCTTGCAGGCCCCCTTTAGGTATTAAAGGTGCTATAAAAGAAGGTGTTATAAAGTCTCCCTGAAGCCTTCTCTTCTCCAGGCTGAACAACCCCAACTCTCTGAGCCTTTCCTCCTAGCAGAGGTGCTCCAGCCCTCTGATCATTCTAGTGGCCCTACTTCAGACTCGCTCCAATAGGTCAATGTACTCAGCCCATTCTAGGTAGTTCCAGCTACCAATACTTAACAGTTTATTCTCTCTATAATATTTACCCACAATGATGTGGCATAAACTGACTGGGAGGGGGGAAAAGAAAAAAAAAAAGAAGACATGAAATTTCTGAGCCTGTAACCTCTGTTCGGGAAGGTGTGGGGTACTGGGAGGTGGGTGGGGAGAGAACAACCCACAGCACCTCGGAAAGCTGAGCAGAAACGTTCTGCCGACTCCTCAGCCTTACCCCCTGCTCCCCCTGACAACAAACACCTCATCAACACACCGGGATTCCCGCAAAAACACCCTCTCCAAGTGAAAATTGTTCTGTTGTGTACTGGAAATCACTGGCAAGGAGGGGGTGTTTGATGCCAAAGAGGGATGTTTGGTGCGAGGAGGGGTGCCTGGCGCATGAAGGCTGAAGCGGAGCTTTCTCCGCAGACCCGAAAGCCAAGGCAGGAGAGGGAAGGGGGTGAGGTATCCTGGCCACCCTCCCGGCCCCGCAGGCGGCGATGGAGCGGCCGCCGGGCTCCCCCTGCGGGCGGCGTGAGACCCGCGGGGATCGGGATACCCGAGCATCCCATCGGGAATCGGGATACCTGAGCCTTCCTGGGGGGACCGGCATACCTGAGCATCCCATCGGGGATAGGGATACCTGAGCCTTCCCGGGGGCACCGGGATACCCGAGCATCCCAGTGGGAATCGGGATACCTGAGCCTTCCTGGGGCACCGGGATACCCGAGCATCCCAGTGGGAATCGGGATACCTGAGCATCCCATCAGGGATCGGGATACCCGAGCATCCCATCGGGAATCGGGATACCTGAGCCTTCCCGGGGCACCGGGATACCTGAGCATCCCATCAGGGACCGGGATACCTGAGCATCCCAGTGGGGACCGGGATACCCGAGCATCCCGTTGGGGATCGGGATGCCTGAGCATCCCAGTGGGGACCGGGATACCCGAGCATCCCGTCGGGGATCGGGATGCCTGAGCATCCCAGTGGGGATCGGGATACCTGAGCATCCCAGTGGGGACCAGGATACCTGAGCATCCCAGTGGGGACAAGGATACCTCAGCATCCCATCAGAGATCGGGATACCCGAGCATGCCAGTGGGGATCGGGATACCCAAGCCTCTGCGTGGGGACCGGGATGCTCGAGCTTCTGTGTGGGGACCAGGATGCCCGAGCATCCCTGCGGGGATTGGGATGCTCGAGCCTTCGGGGGGGGACCGGGATGCCTGAGTATCCCCTCGGGGACCGGGATGCCTGAGCCTTCCCACAGGGATCAGGATACCTGAGCCTCCTTGCAGGGATCAGGATGCCTGAGCATCCCTGCAGCTCCGGCCCCTCCACAGGGACATCACTCAGCATCTACAGTTGTAGGAGCAATAATAATAATAATAACAGTAATAGTTATAACAACATTAGCAATAATAATAATACATAATTCCTCAGTAATCATTGCGTGGACATCTGACTTTCTAAAGTCAAAAGGCTCTGGAATAGGGATAGCTGCCAGTGCATGGAGTCTGTTGGCTCAAACAGGGTTTCCCCTGGAAAGCTGATAAATACTCTCCTCCTGCAGGCAAATTCAGGCCTGTGTGAGCTTTGCAGGCCTGGGAAGTGCAGGGTCGGGGCTCTGCTGTTGAGGATAGTGGATGGAAAAGGTCGACCCTCTGGTGTGTGCACTGTGGTGACTCAATAAGCACTGGGAGCTGCTGCCCTTCAGCTTCACCTCAGCAAGCACCAGGCAAGGCAGACGTGTGGCATCATGGAAAAGGGAATCTGTGAGCTGTGGTCCTTGGGCTAAAGAGCACAGGGAAGATGCTGACCACAGAAATCAGTCACAGTTAGAGGCACTGGTGGGTGGTGAAAAGCTTCAAGAAGCCTACACTTCATCTTAGAATATATCTGCATTATAAATAAATGAAGAAGCAAAGTGTCATTGTCTGACAGACTGATGTTGAGGGTTTAGGCTGTCATAAGCCTCTGTGGTTCACTCCAGTCCCACAGCAGTGGGACCTCAAAGCGTGTCTCAGAGACTTCTGATCCATGAATTTCTGATTATCAGTGAAGCCCTGACTACTGAGGCCTTGGAGAGTGCACACTAGGACTGGAATTAACACGTGGAAGGGGCCTAAGAGCCACTGAAACCTGTAGCCCCTGCTTTTTCTCATGCTTTCTCATGCTCTCACACTACCCAATCCTGCTCAGAGCAACGTCTGTGTTGCCTCGGACTTCAAATCCCATTACAGGTGATTACAATAATCAAGAGTTAACAAATTCCCAAATCACCCTGCCCAAGTCCTTGTATGTAAGAAAAGGCATCATTTCCGACAGACTGGATGTGGAAAAATTAATTTCCTGGCATCCAAACATCAGAACAGCCATGCTGGTTGAGACAAGTCCATCCAGCCCAATAGCCTGTCTCACATATAAACAACAGCTGATGCCTGGGAAGCAGCATCAGAGAGGGGTAAGCACATAGTGATAGTTCCCTGGCATGCTGTCCCAAACTCCAGCAAGCTGTGGCTCAGGGACTTCCCTGAGACAGATGTGGTATCTTTAAATTTAATAGCCCTTGATGGATTTTTGCTTCCATGAGTTTGTGTAATTGCTTTTTGAACCCATATCAATTTTTGACATTGCAGCATCCTGCAATGATTAGTGGCACGCTCCAACAAAGCAGGGCTTAAAGAAGAGCCCTTATTTTGTTTGTTTTGAACAGGCCACCTAATAATTTCATCTGATGCTCCTAGTTCTTGTGCTATGAGAGTCAATTACAATCATTCCCTATTTGCCTTCTTGGTGCCATTCATGATTTTACAGATTTTTCTCATATCTCTCCTCACAGTTTGATTTTCCAGACATATATTCTTAATCTATTTTTAAATCCTAGTACAGAAGCCATCCCACAGCCTGGACCTTCTTCTTGCTCCAGTTTTATCATTTCCAAGCTAGCAGGCACGAACCACACCATTTTGAGAGTGTAGGCACGTTGGAGGTATTTATATCAGGATGTAGCAGTGTTTTCAGTTTTGTTTCTTCCATACTAAATTCTAAAATTTGATTTGCTTTTTTGAACACTGCTAAGAATGAATCTGGCATTTTCATAAATATGTCTAGATTTCACAGCACTTCAAGGATTTCTCCTGTAAAAGCTAACAGTCCAGCACCCTTAGATCTCTATGTAAAGTTATCTTCTTTGCCCACTGGCATCACAATACACTTATCTACACTGCATCTCCTCTGTTTCATCACCTGATTACTCAGTATCATGAGATGATGTTTTTGTCGTGTGTCATGTTTTTACTGCCATAAATAACGTTGTGTCAGCCACAAGTTTCCCACCTTGCTGTACAAATCCTTTCTGGTGTATTAATCCAGCAGATGGATTTGATGCCTACTTAAGGTCCTGGCAAAACCAGAGGGTTCCTGGAGGGAGGAAATAGTGGCTGTCTTGACTATTTCTCTTTCCTCAGCTTGCATTTTACCCAGATTGGGATTGAGTCAACTGCTGCTCAGGGAGGGAGGTGCTGGCAGGCTCTTTTTGACCCTGCAGCTTATTTGGAGGGATGCTGGCGAAGGTGAGCCCTCGTGTTCAGCTGACCTGACTGATCTAAGCTAGCCAAGGGTCTGGCTGAGGACAGGGAGACCATCAGAGGATGGGGACACCTGACACGGAGGTGGGGTGGCCTCAGCTGGACACTGCAGGTGGAGTGGCCTGAGTGGAGTCCCCAGGGCAGCCCCAGGTTGAGGAGGCAGTGGAGTCCCCAGGGCAGCCCCAGGTTGAGGAGGCAGTGGAGTCCCCAGGGCAGCCCCGGGTTGAGGAGCAGTGCCCATCCCCTGCCCACCTGGCGGTGCTGTCATCATGCCTCCCTCCACACGGGGCTTGACAGGTATGGCTATTCTTGCTAAGAGGCAAGGTTTTGGAGGCAGCCCCCACTCTTCCTGGCTGCTTGTCAGTGCTGAGCACGGTGGGGCAGAGCGTGCTGTGAGCAGCACTCGCACAGCCAGAGCTGTCCCCGGTGCGTCCCCATTCCAGCGTGTCAGCCAAGCGTTTAAGACACCTGCTTCTCTTCGCTCCCGCACTGCCCGCGGACTAATAGGGACAAACGGGAAGAGGACCTAGCAGAATGCAGGAAATAATCGTCCTCTGCCAAAAGGGAATGTATGATCAAAAGTACAATGGGCAGGCAAGCAGCGAGGCAGTGACCCGAGGCAGCGCAATGTGTCAGGAAGAGAGAGCAGCAGCCCAGGGACAGCAGCAGCCCAGAGCCTCGATTTGTAATGACTGTGTGGACCACATGCCAAAAAGTCTCTCCCCTCCTCCTTGCTCCAGAGAGCTCTCCTAATGTTGTTAGCCACTTGGACATTGCAAGAAAAAGAGCCCGCACGTTTCCAACACATGACCTAAGGCATTTGCTCAAGCAAAGCAGAGCTGCCCAACCTGCCTCTAACTCAAGTGCTCCAAACACCTGTGAGTCAGATGATGGGAAATTCTCCCTGTCTTCACAAGCACAGATGAGTTTGAACCTTCTGGGCATTTTAGCAGTTTACCATCTGCACATATAACCTTTTTTCTGAGCACATTGAAGTGTTGTAGGAGGATGTTAAATCCAGGAACCAAAATAAGGAAACATGTTTACACCTGCTACATCTGTTCAAGAATTTCCAGCCTCTATTACACTTTTGACTTTCACATTCCCCCTCCTCCTCCTTCCTGTTTGGTCAGATGCCACCATGTTAAAAACAATCCTGTATTTCCCCCCCCAAGTCTCACAGACTTTCTATCGAATCTTGTGAAAACTTACAGCATATGAAATAAGCTGTGAAATGGTCTAGCAACAGAAGCAACTGCTGACTGCAGTCTCTCTTGCTTATCCAGGATTTCCTGGATACTGGGATTCATTGTGAAGAAAAATGGCATTAACTACATGAATTATGGTGATTTAAGTTTTCTTAAACTAAACTGAAAAATGAACAGTGGAACCATTTCTGATACAGATGAAATAGTTCTGGAAAGCAGGTGCAATAGAAAAAAAAATTAACAAAAAATAGATGATGAAAAACATTACAGTACACAAGAAAAACAGCACAAAGAAGATCTCTGTTGGCAGATGCCCCAGTCAATTATAACTACTTTGTTGTAAAAGAGAAAGCACACTAGTATCCTCTATCAGAAGTGATCTGTTTCACTGAAAGAATTACCTGTATGATTATACCTGCTGCAAAGTCAGACCCACAGATATGAAACATCTATGAAAGGGAAAAAAGATCCCTCACTTGTTGAGGGGAAATAGCAAAAGAGTTCAACTGAGCAGAATTCAAAGATGTCATTATTTTTGCCAAATTTTATGTTAAGGTTGTTATTGGAAATATTGCACAATATTTTTCAGTGAAGCAAGTGCTGTGATTTAAACGATTTCAAGCATGATCAGTAGTATTTATAGCCATTCAAATTAATGCATTGATAAAGATGTTGCAAAATAGAGCAAGAGATACAAAACATATTGAATAAATTCAGACATTTCCCTCTGAGTAATCTATTTTTTATAATGATTTTTCTCTTGGAAGATTTACACAGGCTTTGTGAATACGTGAGCTGGATTATGAATAATATAGGCAAGGTGGTGGTACTGGGAGAAATCCTCTTCTCCCTGTCATTTCCTAATAAAGCCCAGTTAATGGAAGAAAAATGTTTTCACGGGTCAACAGGTAACTAAGGAAAGTGCCACTTAGTGATTGTGGCATTTGGTGTTACTGTAAGGGCCTCTGTTTCTTTGCACTGCTGCAGGATGCTCGTGGGAAGCATGCTTCCTAAAACAGCAGGAGAAATTAACAATATTAAGGTAAATATGGGACATATTTGGGAAGGGTTGAGGCAAGTGCTGCAGCCCTAACTCAGGCAAATTCTCACTGACAGGTCTTGGCCAATACAACCTGCAGGTGTCCACTTTCTTTCAGCATTTAGCCCAGTATTCAACCAGAAGAAAACAGTTCAGTAATTCATTAGGATATGATCATGCCGGGCTGGTTACTAATTGTTCAAAATACCATTGGAGGCCCTCCAGGATGCTGCACAGCACTCCACAGCTGGCAGCCATGGTACACAGGCGGGTATGCCACCCAAATAGAGCTGAATAGCATGAGAGCCACAGGAGGAAAGCAAAAATCCCTTGCTTCCAAGCCCATGGGAACCTTCCTGTGCTGTGAGGAGGGAGCTGCAGGTGCAGGGGGCTGCAGGCAGGATGAGGGCAATGTGCAACCCCACTGCCTCATGCCAAAGAGAAATGTTAGCAGCAAAATAATTTTACTGCTGGCTGTCAAATGGGAGCTGCGGGGTTCCTCTGCTAACAATGAAAGGCAGACTACTGTGCATTAACAGCCCTGCCGGTGCACAGAGTGGCCTAGCCTGTTATTAAACTGTACAGCTAAAGCTGTTGTTCTCCACTTAGCTGGGAGTGAGTTACCATATTGCAGGTCCCCCAAGACATTCCCTACCCTTGACATATCCTCTCCCTCGCATGAGTGGTAATGACTGGGATCAGATCCCTTAGGCTCCTGCCTGCACTCTTTTACCTTGCTTTAGAGCAGCTTTTTTTGGAGTAAAAGAGATCTGGTTTGTTCCCCTTCCTCTTCTCTGCCTTCCCCCTCGATTCCCCTCCTTCCCCCTGCCTTTATTCCCGAAACTCTTTAGTGGCTGTAAGGATCTTTCTCCGCAACAAATACAGCCTAGATAACTCAGTCGTCCTCTAAGCAGATTGCAGGTGGGGTTTTCCCTGTACAGCATAGATTGGATTTTAAATGTATGCAAATGAGCATTTGTGTGCTTGACCCGGCGACACAGAAGCATCAGGATTTACTCACTGACAGTTGTTTCATTCACTTTTAAATTCACGTTTGTAAACTTGGCTCCGAAACTAACAGAACTGCAATAATAACAAGGTTCTGACTTCCTGGGAAATTTCACAGCCATGCCAAATAAGGACTTGAACCTAAAAGAGCTTTACAAAAAAATACGCAGATTTATTTTGCAATATACATGTTTGTTTGTTTTTTAAAAGGAAAATATCTGCTTAGTATTAGGCTCACTTTCTCAGGATAGACTGGGTGGCCTTCATACACCGTGCCATAATAGATAAAATCAGTCCTTTCCCCAGCAGCCTTTTTGTGTCAATGCCTGGCTTTGCTTGTTGTGTGTATGCAGTCTTGATCTGTCGCTTTCTCCAAGGCCAGCAAAGTAAACTCATGCTCCTGACTCATAGCTCCAGATGGATTCAAGCTCAAGCACACTGTCCCCCTGGAATTTGGCATATGTAGGTTTATATGCCCTAATCAATCAGGCTGATTTCAGTTAATCCTAATCGTCCTATTAGGGTTCCCAGATAGCAACAACAGCAGCTAGAAATCCCCAAGCAGCCTAATTGACTTCATCTAATTACATTCCTTCTTGAGATTTCCATTAAACTACCCCCTGAATTCATTACAGTGGTTGGCTGCAGGTTTGTAGGGCTTCTTAAAAAACATATGCAGCGATTGGGGTAGCTCAGTCATAAGGAGCTGTAGTGACTATATATAAGATCTTGCCACCTCCACACGGCTCTCTGTGAGTTGTCCTGCTCCAGCATATATCAAATATGCCATCTAATTGCTGTAGGGGATACCAGGTTTGACTCCTGGCACTTGGGCTCGTTTCTGCCTGTGGTTCTTTCCTTGTAGCACTGAGAGAACCACACAAGTCAAGAGACTGCCAGCTCCTATTAACCTCTCGCATAAAGGATTTATAGATATGTCTCATTATAAAGTAAAGAGCTGACATTCATCTCAAAAGCAGCTAGCTTGGAAAAGAATGCTCTTTTGTCAGTGTTCACCTTCCTCTGCGTTCCTTCTGTGGTAGTAAATTGTAAACTGCTCAGTGGAGATGGCATCTGTCATAGTTGGGTTTCTTTGGCTAATTTGATCACTTCTTCCATTAAAGCAAGGCTTTGGCTTTCCAAATGTTGCTAAGCTCTCAGTTCTTGCCCTTTGCAGAACACAGTCATGTAGCTCTGAAAAAAAAAAAAAAGTAAAAAACAAAAAGTGTGAACCTCTGGGATAAGGATAAAATTGTTTGATGCCAGGCTGCTTTCCTCTGAGATCAGCTCCCATGAAACCCAGGGAGGCTGGAAGCAAAGGATTCTTTTCACTGGCAATTTTGTACACACTATGCATGCATATCAATGCTTTGACTGGAGCTTGCTTAGAAATGAAAACAAAACACACACTAGGCTCTGGGAGATAGGCACTTTGACAAGTGTCATGTTGGGAAATGCTTTATAGGTAAGACAAGCCTTTGTCTTCAGTCTGTTTGGAAAGTGATGCCACTGATCACTTTTACGGACAGTTCCTCTAGGTGGGAATGACACCGGCATCATTCACACGGAAACAGCCAGATTGATGGCAGTAAGACAGCAGAGTGCTCAGGTTCACTGGAAGGAATACAATACCTTTGATACAATAAAATCCTTGACTCTGCACAGAGGGAGCAGGTCACAAAGGAAGGTACCCTTGCCAAATGTTTACTCTTGCATCCCTGCCTCGTAGAGGGTGTGTTCTCTTCTGAGGCAGAGCCAAGGGCAGTCGAGAAGTTCTGTGTGAATAACACCTGATTGTTGCAGGAAAAGAACTATGCAATTAAGACATAAACAATGTTTGTGCTGATTTTAACTAAATTTAAGGCTTTGCAAATCACAGAGTCATAAAGTGATGCTGAGGGGAGATTATATTTTGCAAAAATACTGATGTTTAGAGTGGATTAATGTCTGCTTGCCTGTAGAGATGAGAGGTGAACAGAGTATCTATCCAAGGTCAGGCTGTGTCTGAACTGCAGACACAATAATTCACTAGAAAGTTTTGTGCAAAAGGATTTGGCCTAAATAGATATTTCTTAGAGCTGGCTAAGGTTGCTAATTACTCCTCTGAATAACTTTGAACTGACTTTTTTTGAATCATTTTCATTCCAGAGGGATTAGCAAGTCTTTTTAGCAGAAGGAACACACACCAAAACTTACAAAAACTTTCTAAAGTAATTGAATGCCAGTTTGGAGTTACTTTTCTCCCTTTTCTTGTTCTATTTTGGCACTAACATGCAAAAGGAAGCTTGGGGAACATGTTGGGAAGGGGGAAGGAAAAAAGGCAAAAAACCCAAAGAGAATACAAACAAGAACAGAAGAGACCCTAAGTGCTTTCTTAGAATTGGAGACATCAGTGACTTTATAAAAGATGCAGGCACTCAGTTCTTTGTAGGCACTGGGAGAAGAGAAGTCCTAATTCCTCCACACTCAGCAGAGGCACCATCTGAGACTCTCTATTGTTTCAGCAAACACAGGCACTATTTCACCAGAGCAGTACATGCTTTGATGCAACTCAACCTTATGCAAACAGCTTGACTCCTGCCATTAAATGTTATGCTCTCCAGATTATTTATGTAACACAAATAGCCGTGGATCTCAGTGGTTTAGATTCTTCAGGGAAGCACACCTTTACTCTGTGGCTCACTTTGAAATTTTGAACATTTGGACTTCAGTCCAGAAAAATCTGAGCTGACATGTTTCTCCCACTGCTAACAAAGCATTCCACATTCCAGACTTTTTCCTTCTCATCAAGTGACATGGTCTAACCAATCCTTTTGTCCCTCCTGCTAAAGAGCAGAGCCATACAGAGGCATGGAAAACATGCCCATAAAACAATCCTTTGAAATTATGAGGAGCAGAAATGGACTATGTTCAGCTAGCACTTCTTTTGAAGCAGTCAGACACTAAATTGTTCATCCAGTCCCAGTTGCCACCTCTCTTTGTGGGCATGGACAGTGTGTGCTTCTGCAGCAAGGTTGTCTTGAATAGTGGTGGTAGAGAAATAGGAGGAACCATAAGCAAAAGAAAGTTTCTACTTGCCTTTTCTTGGGAAGACATTTCTGAAAAAGTTACACAACGAGTCTGCTCAATAGGGATGAAAGTTTATCAATTTTGTTAGTTTTGTGGTTTTTGTTGTTTGGGGTTTATTTTTAAGACTATATACAGGCCCTCTGTGGTCAGCTGAGCGTAGGTTTGGTGGTCCAAAGCCACATTAGGCAGAAGTGCCCAGATGCTTCGGGAAGCCCTCCAGATTCCATATCAGCCACACTACCTCCTGCTGGCAGCAGGACAAGCTCTTCCCCTGTTTCTGGTTCAGCACTCACAGCTGTGCCTACGCTCACAAACACAGCAGAGCTGCCTGCCCGCGTGTGGGGAACAGCTGGCTCCCCAGGAAACCCACAGAAGTCAAGGGGAGGACAACATTAGTGAATGACAGACTATGGGGAGGTCCCCAAAGTGCACTGTTGTTCGTCTAGTCAGTCATCAATTTCACCAGCTCAGTGTGTTGGCTGGCAGCTCCCAGAGGCTTGAGGGAAACAGGAGGGCACATTGATGCTTTCCATTGCACCAACTGGAGCTAGAACTGGAAATGGTGACATTTCCAGTTTCATGGAGGCATTGCTGCCTTCCTTCCCTTACAGACACAGGGGCTGCATGGTTTGCTCACAGTAATGTCACGATCTGAGGGGGCTGTGGATAGGGAATGGCTTAGTTTGGGGAGGTAAGACAGCACTCCTTGGCAGAGGGATGGCAAGCAGGAATGCCTCAGATATCTCACAGTGGATGCTCAGTGTGATCTTGGGATCAGGTGTGGTTCTGCTGAGAGGGCCAGGTCTGGGTTTGGGCACATCCTCAGTGCTGTCAGCCAATGCTGCTTTGACCAGCTGACCAAAAACTCTCAGGGTAAAAATCAATCTTAGCACTTGTTGCTCTTCTCCACGACTGCCTGTGCAACAAACACCCTGTGTGGGTGATAAAGGTGGGTCCTACACGATCACTTCCTTTGCTTGTCATATATTTTCTTTAGTGAGACAAGCAGGATGAGAGAAAAACCTGTTCCTGCAACGTGAGCTCAGGCAAAGCTGATCTCACTGTGAGAAAGCATTAGCTTCTTAATTTGTGCTATTGAAATTGTTCTGTGGACTTCCATTTGGTCGGGAGAGGAGCTCCAAAGTAAAACAACTGCCATGCAGGGGAGGCTGCAGATGGCTCAGTAGTAACACACATACTGTACACCTGCACATGTTTGGCACAGAAGGGTTTGAGTGCAGATTTGTGAGCTAGCCAAGGGAAGACAGATTTATTTTTTTGAGGAGGCGGGAAGATCAGATCACCTCCAGGTGCTACCCTGATAAACACGGAGAATAACTCACCAGTCCTCTGCAGTTCTTCTCTGATCAACTTCATCCTTGAGACAGGAATTAGAGGGACAGATATGTTATCTGGGAAGTTGTCCAGTTTCATTCCCAAGGAAGTTAGATACTCAACAGAGGCCTGCTATCAGGAAGGTTGTTTGGGTTTTGTGGGGATTTTTTTTTCCCTTGGTTTCTCTGGGGAAAGGGTGGTGTTAGCTGTAACAGTGTCATAGGCAGCTGGGACATTAGGCACAGCTCAAACTCCCCCAGTCCTTCCATGACTGCACATTTTGGTGACCTTTTGAGGAGAAAGGAAAAACTCTCCTCATTTTGCCTTTTAGATTTGCTCTTCAAAGACTTTTGTAAAATAACCAAACACTCAGCTCTCTCTACATCATCCAGAAGAGAAAGAGACCTCCTCCAGAAATGTCTGCTCTGGGGAGGAAGCTTTGAGGGGAGCTCCACTTGCTCCGGGGGGGTCTGAGTGCATCCTGTGGTACAGGGAATAGCAGCAGGTATCCTGCTGTTCCTACCCAGACCCCAGCAGTCAGCAGCAGAAAATGGGAGGTCTGCAAGACTGGGAATTAGTGCTTATCCACATTTCCTCATGCCACGCAGCCCACAGTCCTACCTAGCTGTACCCTTTAAGGCAGGCATAGCCCAGCTCACTTAGGTTGGACACATCACTGCAGGCAACATCACTTGTCACACAGTCCCTGAGTTAGCATGCTTGAAGAAAGTACTTCTACACAGGGCTTTGTTGTACCACCTGGGTGTGCCCTTCCTTAAAACCTCCTGGGGTCTCTACCCTATAAAATAGGGATCTTGAGATCTATGCATGCAAAGGGAGAAAGCTAAAAAATGCTCATTGTTGGTCATGTAGTTTCAGCCAAAGCCGACCAAGGTAAAGCAAAGTCCTTTCTTTACAAGGTGATCACAGCAGTTCAGTGTAAGTCCTATTTTAAACCAGTGATTAAACCAGTGTAAAGCACCATGGGGTCGCTCTCAGTGCAATTTAACATCAGCTGGCATTGATGACAGCTTGCATTGATTCTTATCTGTCTAACCTAAATTGATACAACCCTGATTCCAAATGAACTAAGCCTGCCTGAAGAGTGTTATGCACTTTTTAAGTTCATGAATTAAAAGAAAACCTCTGACCAAAAGGCTGCAAGTTTCTCACAAGGGCAAAAATCACAACTCAATACTGATTTTGACAGTTCTCTCATTACCCTTTGCTGCAGACAGGTGAGGAAAGTTATTTGGGAGCAGAATGGTCCACACTTTGCTTAAGTAAATATATAGCACAGACAACCTAGAAAGAGAGACTTATTTTGTGTGACAGCAATAAGAATGAGAAATAAAGGACCAGAAAATTCATCTAGATTACTTCATCTAAGCAAGCTTCTCTACAGAGAAAATGAACACCAGACCAAGCCTAATGCAACATGAAAGTCAAAGGCATTACTTCTATCCACACCTTTTGCATGTTCTCAAACTCTTCAGAGTACCCAGTTCTGGTTTCTTTAGGAAGAAAGATACTGAGCAGGACAGATCTCACCCAGCACTGTCACACAGCTGGGGCTGTGGGGACTTTGCAGTGTTGAACTGTACCAAGAGAACTGCAGGAGCGAAGGAGAAAGGAAGCAAAGAGGAAGCAGAAACACAGAGGACCAAGAGAGTGAGACTGCAGAGAAAGTCTTCTCAAGGGTTTGGCTGGTGTCTGATGTACTTGCCTGGGGAGAAGAGAATGTGAGAGAGAACAAGGACCAAAAGCTGCAGTGCACAGAGGTTCACATTGTGTGCAGTGCTCACCTGCCAGTGCTCAGGCAGTGCCTATCACAGACCTCTCTGGTCAAAGGCTGCTGTGTGTCCACTCCTGCCAAAATCTGGCACAGCCTGAAGCAAGAACCTCTGGCCCATTCAGCTTGGGTTCAGCACCACACTGCTCATCCAGCTGGGAGAGGAGACAGATTATTCCAAGCCTCGTCCTCCACTGCACCTTGCTGTGGTGACTCTGCAGTCCTGCAGGGGCATCCTCCTTTATGGAATGCAACATTTGCAATTGCAGGCGCTGGCTTTCAGCAAAAGCATCTCACCTGTTTCATTTCCTTCTGAAAAGCAGAGGGACTGCTTTGTGTTTGTGCCTGTGCAGATAGGAGAGCCAGCCAACTCTAAGTCACGTGTGCGTGTTTTTTAAAGGAAACCAGCAAAGTTCCCTTCTCTGTACAATGGTTTTTAATATCTCCTTTTCCAAGTGCTCGTTGCCTGTGTTGGCTCAAGATCACATAATGCAGAAATTGTGGATTCTTTGCAGTGCTCAGCCTTCCATGCACATTTATCAAGCAGAGACTGGTGAAATCCAACAACAGGCAGGAAAGAAATCCGAGGGGAAAAAAGTATTTTCATACCTTAAAATTGCATCGGGGAGAGGAACAAAATCCCCTAAAAAGTACGAACAGCAGACCATCCTACTCACCACCCAGCAGGCAGACAGGTCCTACAGCTTCAAAAAAAAGGGTATCTTCACCTGACAGAGAAAATGGCTACCATTTTCAGGTGCCAAATTAAAACCACGAGGTTTGAATGCTAGAAGCATAGTGCTCAGTTAAAGCAGACAACTCTGCTCCAGTCTGGCAGAAGTGATAAAATACGAAGTGGAACTTGAGAGAGTGAGATCCTCTCTTTCTCTCCTACTCCCCTTTTTTGCTATATTTTTCCTCGGGTGGGTTGAGGTACCCAGTTGGAGCTCCCAAAATAGAGGAAATCCAGTCAGAAGAGCCTACCCAAGCCTATCAGCAGCCTGCTGTGTTTCACTCCACCAGCCAAACTTTGCCACTGGGCCGAGATGTAAAAGTTCTTGGAGTTTTGCACTCCTTCCTCCTAGTCTTGGCCTGGTTTGTACTTTGGAATAAATATGGAATAAAGAGCCTGTCCCTTTAATGCAGTTGCAGGGAGAAGGGCAAAACTGTTCCCAAGAAGTCAGTAAAAGTGGTAATGCCTATTAATGATTGCAGCAGAATGCTTTTCAGTTGCCCTATTAAAGGAGCTCTTTGTCCTAATAAATACCAGCGAAAAAGCTTGCTCTCAGAGCACCTTCCCTGTACTTTATTTATAATGAGTCTTCTAATGAGTACATAGTGTTTATGCTTCCTTGAGAGACTCATCACTCCCTCTCTCAGCCTGTTATTTAACATACAGCACTCCATGAAGGTGTCCCACTTCATCCCCAATGCCTCCCTGCCCCCTTCCCCACACAAACATCCACGTACTGCTTGTTTCAAGGGCGTGTGTGACTGCAGGGAAAACGAGCCCTGGAAGAGGAGCAAGACACCCAAAATGTTACCCACGGCACGTGAGGAAGAGGAGGAGCAGGTGACCTGAACTGAGAGCATGTCAATGCAGGTCCACCAAGGACAGCTCTAGAGCAGTTCCTATGGGTATGTCTCAGTCAGGGCTGTTCTTGCATGGCAGTTTGGACAGCTCATACACCAGCCTGACAAAACACCCAGTAAACAGCACTAACTTGACTGTGTTGGCTGTGTGTCCCAGCCCTTAGTAGCTACTGCTGGCTAATAAGACCAAAAACCACTCAGCCACGGAGATTTGTAGGTATCCTCCTGGTAGCAGGATGAGAAAAGCAAGCCTCTTCATTTTCGATGGATAGTTTTAGGGAAATTGTCGGGACAAAGAGCTCAGTTGTCAAGTAGCATTTTTGCCAAAGCTCCTCATGGCTGTAATTTGCCATGGCACATTCTATATCTGGCTGTGTCCTGGTGTGACACGAATTAATAGCTCTGTGAGGCTTCCTGTGGCTTTCTGTTGCCATTCGGAGTCATGCCTTGAGACTGTGGTATCCTACAGGACACATCCCTAATGTGGTCTTGTGACAGAACAGAAGTAATTTATATTACCAGGGTGCCTAAGAAAAAGAAAGGGAGGCTATTATCGGGTTGTTCCATTGCCTCAGGCCAGAAGATAGACTCTGAAGACTCTCTTTTATTCTCTGTGTTTTCCTTTTAAGCTTTGAAACGAGGAGTGAAAGGGCTTCCCGTACTTAAGCATATCAATTCCCTATCCTTTCTCTGAGCCTCTACAATGCCTCTTTCCACAGGAGACAAAAATTAAGCACAAGAAGATTACATAAGGAGGCTTGCTATCCATGGTTGACGTTGAGTCTTACATTTGCTGTCCATCATCAACATACTCCCATGGGTATAAAATCACAACAGCAGCAGTCTTTGTGCTATCTAGCCCTTTGGCATTTGGAAAGTCAAAATTGTGTTTGAGATGGAGGAATTCCTGGGAATAAAAGGACACTGTGATATGAAACCATAAAAGAAATATGCTCCTCAAAGTTGTTTTTCCAGTGCTTTGGTGCAAGCAGGCAGACTCACCATTCACTTGATCTCTTTGGATTGTGCCCCACTACAAATCTGGGGCCCAATGGCAAGGAGTGAGGGACTCCAGCTCTATTACACCTCATCCTGGACTTTGAAATCTGCACTGGTCAGCAGAAAGACAGCTCCTAGAACAAGCTGGCGTGTCCTGTGCAGAAAAGGCTCAAACCTTTTGCTCTTCTGCAAATGAAGAAGCACTGGAAGCTCTCTGGGAATGAGTAAAGAAAAGATCTGAGCACAAGCTTGAACTCTTCAGCAAGTGCACAGCCAATTTCTATACCAGCCAGAACTTGCATATTATGTTCACATTCAGCTTCAGACGTGACACAACTCAATAATCCATCCTGGAGCTGACAAAAACCATCTGATCCTTGTCTGGACCATGTTTCCAAGCAAGCTGAAGAGAAAATAAAGTACTTTGAGGAACAGATGATACCTTGCTGAGAAAAGAAAAAAATACGTCTGTGAAGCATCTGCACTTCCCAGTGTCTGTTCGCCCACTCTCTCCCTCACTTTTCTCTGGATGAGAAACAGGTTTCCAAAAAAAAAAGAACAGCAGCGAGCTCACCTGGAGAGAAGGGAAGATAACCAGATTTATTCATTTCTTATCACAGAATTGGCCAGCATATCCCCAGACTTAAAGCTGAGTGCCTCCTTTTCATAACCAGAAATTCCTGCTGACTGAGAGATCATGAGGATGAAATTCCAAGTGAAATACATCTTCAGTCTTGATGTGGGACATTTCTTTGTTACTTTTTGAGAGTTGTGGTACCCATGAAAGCTTGGATTGTGCCCACTGCTCTATGCAATAAAGATTCCACAATGGCACTTGAGGTGCTTCAGTCCCTTTCCCTTAGCAAGTGTAGTGAACCTTGTGCTTTGAGAAAACAAAGTGTGTTTGCTATTCATTTTACAGTCAGGCATATCTAAAGGTCTAAGCCTTGACATTAAGTTTAGCCCTGAGATGGTTTTTAGTATGCATTGCACAACAAAAGGTTGTGCACTACCTTGAGAGCCCACTAAAAAGCTATAAGCCCATTCCTATAATAGAGGTCATTGAGATTTTGTTATTAATTTTAACAGAAGTAAAACTGTGCCCTAAACCAGTTGTAAGACAGCACTTGAGCATAATACATACACAGTAACTATACATATATATGTTTTAATCATAAATTGTACAAATTATTTATGAGACAAAAGTCCCACAATTATTTTCCCTCAAGAATGAGAAGGACACACTTATGGCTGATATTTTATTTGGCCATTATAAATGGCATTTTGGTGTCAGGCGTGTGCATACACAAATGTATTCTTCTGTGTCTAAAAATATGTTCTGGATCACTGAAATCACAGGGACATGTCTCCTATCTCTCAGCTTTTCCCCACAGCACATTATCACACAGTTCCCTGAAACTTTGCCAAGTCCTACAATACTTGTATTTTAGTTATTCTTTCATTACAAATACACTGCTCGCAGCTAATGGTTAGTTCGTATGAGTGAAGACTGTAACCCATACCTAGCTCCCAGAATAGCAAGGAAAATTCCTTTGGTGGGCTGCTTCAGTCTGACAACATTTACGGTGTCTGCCCAGGAAGATCTAAATGATTAGTGAGGCTCCATGCCAGCAATAAGGGAGCTCAATGCAGATTATGCATTCACAACAGCAGAAGGGTGCTGCTTTCTTATGGCAGCTCCACCAAATGTCCAGTGAATCTTCTACACAGCAAATAAAGTTTTTTGCTTGTAAGGATGGTGCTGGGAGGAATTTATTCTCTCTGGCAATTGTATGTGAACTGTTCCAGCTTATCAAGAGAAACAAGCTGTCTTAAATTGCTCTATTAGCTTACTGAGGAGGGAACAATCCATTTTAGCACAAAACTATGTGTGGTTGTCCTTCAGGCCAAGATAGACCTTTGCTTATCTAACTACTTCCAGAGGTTGTTTTATTCCCATCAATTTATTTCTATTTCATCACCTACCCAAACACTCAGTGGTCTATTTTTTTTGAGGTATGGGTTTTGGCAGTGCCTTTCCTCTTGTCTGGCTTTTCCATGAAGCAATACTTTCTGCAGTTCCTCTGGAAGGAGAAGGTAGTGGGGAACAGATGGAAAGGACACACTACCACCAATTTGACTTTCCTCCAGCAGCATGAAGCACTAGAATTAACTATTCCAGCTGTCTCTCTCTGTTCATTTCTTGATGCTGGGGTGGTTGAGTGATAAGGGAGAGTTCTTGTTTTTTAACTCCTACTCCTATCTGAAAGGGTTATATTTAAATGATGGATCCCTTAGTCCTGTCTGCTCTGCAAGCTGATGCTCAAGTGGCTGCTTCTTTATTGTAAAGTTGATAACACAATTTTTGAATGCAGAGCCTTCACAGCAGGCAGCTGAATGGCTGGCCATATGGCTGGGTTGTTATTTGGGAGTCCCTGAGCTAGCAGCTCCTTAGTCATCAAGGTTCTCCAATTATTGTCATCTCCCACTTACACGTGTCTCCATTGATTCAGATCAGTATCACAAAGGGCCATTTGTTGGACTTCACCTTAAGAAACAACAATGGCAAAAATATATGGGAATAGCAATTCTCAATGTCCAGAAGTGGCCCCTCCCATTGCCACCAAGGTTTGCTGTTGCCTTTGTCATCGCAGGTCCAGCAGTTCACAGTAAATGGCATTCAGTATCACTAGGGACCAGGGGAAAAAATCATCATCAAGGCATTAGTACAGGCTTCTAAAAGCAAGACTGTCAGGGAACCACTTCTTAATCTCATTTGAATTCAAATGCGGCTTTACACGTGTTGGATGCATATGGTTTTTCACATTAAGATGTAAAGTTTATACAAATCCGAGGTGTGAATGGTTCCCCTGAGTGCTGATGACAAATATTCCAGTATCAACACTTAGCTGCTAAGCTTACCTTAAAACTTGCTGGGGTGATAAGCTGTTGGCAATTTCTCTGCCAGCATTAGAGGGAAACAGCAGAGCTCCTGTGCACTTCTCACAGGGACTCACTGGAGCTCGGGCCATGTAGGAACTTTCCTTCTCCTGCTGTTCCAGCTGGCTGGTAATTTATGAGTAAAGATCTACACCAGGAGAAGTTGGAGCCCAGAATAGTTGAAGGAAGTTGAAGACAACAGGCTTGAGAGTCCTGTGAGTGGATAGCCACAGTCTTATACAAAGGAACCATAAGAGTCAATTAATCCTTCTTGATTGGGAGGGTTTTTTAAAATTTTTCACATATACTGTCAGTTATAAAAGTTTCAACGAGATTTCTACAAAAGAAATGGCAAAAGAAGTGAGGCAGAAAAAAACCCACAACTTATCTCTGCTTTTAAATGTCTCCTAGACATCTTGGTATTTCATTGATGGGCGTTGGAGAGATAAGAGAATGCCCAGTTTCCACAGATAACTTTATCTGGTATAGCCCCCACAGTGATCTCAGAGCAGACAAGGAGAAATAAACAATTGAACTAATAGGGCTCTTCCCACTGCGACTTCTTTAACTCCTGATGATCCATAACATTTCAGTGGAAATAGCAAGGGGTTTTTTCTTAATGGAAATGTAAAACAGCTTTTGAATTAAAACCTAGGAGATTTTAGCCAGAATCACAAGAACCCAAATGAATTCTCTGTATCAGATTTCATTACAGGAAAGCTTATGGAATTTCCACAGTGAAACCTGAAGGAATGAGTCCAACCAACTGTTTAGTATGAAAATGTCAGTAGAAGAGGTTTTAAAATATGTCATCAACATTAATAGTAAGTTCCTACATTAATGTGGCATTACCCGAAAGTTCTGAAGAAACTCAGATGTTCAAAACTGCTCTCCATCTCAGAGATGGAGATGGCAGAACTGATGCCACTATTTAAACAAAGGCTCTGGTCCAGAAAACTAGAGAAAATTTGTCTGAGTTCCGTCCCAAATAAATTACTTACAACTGTGAATAAGAAAGGAAACAGTTTAATAAATTCAATATAATGGCATGGTCAACAAATCTTTTGAGGAAGGAAATCACACTGGCTGTGAAGGTCTTCAAAGCATGAACAGATACAGAAGGACAAGGTCACTCATAAAGTTTACTTGCATACCCAGATGTTTTTTATGAAGTCTTATATCCAAAGATAAGATTCTTATGTGGAGTGGCAACTTGGTAAAAGATAGGAAGCAAAAGGAATATACATCCAGTTTTCACAGTGGAAGAAGTCCAATGGAATCACACAGTGATGTGTACTGGAATTATATTCATGAAACAGGATGAAAACCTTGGGAAATAATGCACTATGATCATGTTACTGAATAATTCAAGGCAGCAAAAATGCAATTTGTCTACAAAGAGTTCAGAAATACCTCATGATATTGAGGGACTGGAAAACAACAGTAAATCTGATTCTGACAGTTGTGAAATAACCCACATTAAGAAAACAACATGTCTGTATGTGCATATACAGACAGAGTGTTCTGGTTGAACTCCAGCCACTCAGGAAGGACAGGTTGTGTCTCTGTAAACATCAGTTCAGTGTCATTTGCCAAAACAGCACACAAGCTGTTAGTATTTAGAAGGAAAGAAGTCAAGGGCGAGAAAAAGAGAAAGCACCACTATGGCATTGTGTAAATGTTTTGTGTTGCTCCCACCACCACAAAGAGGAATTACTAGACTGAGACAAAGTGCAGAACAGGCAGCTGGGATGACTGAGGTTTAGATAAAGCTCCCAAATAGGAAGAATAAGGTCACATCTACATCAGAAAATAATTGTGTGCTGAAGGGTGGACTGATTGAAGGAATTGCTGTTGAGAGTTCTGCTCCTGCAGGGAGATCATTCCAGGCTAGATTTAGTTCAGTCCCCTGGGTTGAACGTCCTTCCCACACATGGGGGCCAAAGCTGACTGCAGAATCAGTCCTGGGTCAGACTCTTCTGTTCCTGTAGGATTTGGAGCATGTTGACAGCAATCCTGGAGCAAAGCTTCTCGTTTGGTACAGCCAGAAGCAACCAAGTAATGAACATCTTCTGATCTCACTCTGAACAGGAATGTTCATGTAGATGCAGAGTGACTGGGTTTTCTTCATTTGGGTTTTTGGGGTTTTTTAATCGCATAGGATTTTCTTGTTCAAACTAGAAGAAAGGTGGTTGGAAAAGGCTATGTAAGAGGTCTGTGAAATTAAAGATTACTTGGGAAAGGTAAACAAGGAACAACAATTCCCTCTTTTTTTTTTTATCACAAGGAGTAAAGATGCCAAATGAAATTATCAGGCAACAGGCTTAAAACAAAAGGAAGCACTTTTTTACACGCTGCATAATGAAATTGTGGAACACATTACCCGGGATGCTTTCAAGGCCAAAACCATAAATGAGTTCAAAAAGAAATTATATGAATTAATGGAAGAAAGGCCCATGATGGGTTAAACCTCATGATGCAGATGCAATTTACAGGTCAGGAAGTCTCAGATTTTCTAAAGCTACAACCACAGTGTATGTTCCTTAGCCTTTCTTCTCTACACACCACATATCAGAGACATGATATTGCACTGGGTGTTTGTTCTGGCCTTATTTTCTTCTCAGAAAACCACATCTCCAAGTTGCTGTGAGCCTGACAAACCCAGTCTGCAAAGTTCAAGCACAAAAATGTCATCACATTTAACCCCTCAGGCACTTGTGCTCCTCTGATGGCAATTCAGCTCTCCTTTCTGGCACCTTCTGATATTAAGCTCTCTCTGATGAGTATGCAGCAACTACTGTGTGCATGGTCATAGGGAATAATTCAGGCTTCACTTTGGCTGGAATACCCTTCAGATACTTCCATTCAGTTGAACTTTCTGAGCCTGAGAAGAGTGAAAACAAAGAAAAAGGAGTGGCAAGCCCCTCGGCTTGGTATTGTGGCCAAAAGAGCATCTATAGCATGAAATAAATGGTGCTGAGCATCCTATACCTGCACTAAATGTCTTTGTCTGGGGTTTAATTTAAACTTGCTTTAGTTGGATCCCAGGGACATGAATGCTACAAACAGCTGGATCACATGAAGTGCACTGCTGGAGCACGTCGTGCAATTGAGTTTCATTCAAATGGACCCCAGTTTGCACACTCCAAGACCACTCCACAGTGAAAACCAAGGCATAGTGTGGGGGCAGGAGATTTACTGCAGAAAGGCACGCCTGATCCAAACTCAAATGCTAATGTGCTTCACCCACTGACTCCTACGAGAAGGCTTTGTCAGGGGTTATTGTCAATGTGTCGTAGGGCAAGAATTTAACCTACTGTGAACAATTAAAGTTTTCCAAATTATTTCCCTTCTTCTCCTTTCCCCTCCCTACAATTTGCATTCTGACTGTGTCAACCCATTTATTTAGCAGTTAATTCATTGCTTGTAAGTCAAAAAATATGGCTCATTGAGCTTACAGACAATGCCATTTATTTTCCCATTTTTTTAAGCGAGAGCTTGAACTGTTTTGTCTTCTCTTTAAATAAAGCTTCCTAGACATCATCAAGAAGTCATATGTGGTGGGGGCACACCCAGGAGATTACATGCTGCCATGCCCACAACATGCAGCTCTCAACAAGCTTTGTGTAGACCCAGAAGGTCCTGGAAGCAATGTTTATATATCTTTGCATGGAAAATGTTGGCCCTGCCATGCAAGCTACCACATACATAGGATATATGCATATATAACATAGATATATTACATAGGAATGTGTGCTTTCCAGAGTTGGGAAGGTGGAGCAAGTTAGACTGAGCAGCCAGAGTGGAGATTCCCCACATTCAGTTTAAGGACAGGGGTGTTTGCACTTGACATGGTTTAAACTGAGTTTGTGTGGGTGAAACTCCTACTGACAATATTCATTACCCACAGCAAACCCCAATAGATCCTGATAAACCACTGGGGATCCGCCTTCATTTCAGGAGAGATGAGGTAATGACACCAACCCATTAACCATTAACCAACCCAAAATGCCCATACCAGCAGCATTTTCTCTTTCTTTACTTGCACAGGCCAATACACAAACCCTTTGTCCCAGACTAATCTTAGAAACAAACAAAGAAAATATCACCAAATAATTAAGCAAAATAAGTGCCAGGCTGGCACAATGTCTGCATTTGGTTATAAGTGCAGTAGAGATCAATTACCCATGTATTTATTTTTCACTGAAGAAGTCATAAGAAAAACAAATACCCATGTAAGGAAAGCATAGTCCATAATCTCCTGTTTTGCAATATTTAATATTTCCTAGACAGGGTAAAATGTGACCAGCATGTCTGTATGACACAAACAGTGGTGGGAATTACAGTTCTGTAATTCAGCACAAATGAGCCTAGATCAGAGGCAATTGACAGGCTCATGAGCTGCAGTTTACAGGGTAGAAGTCAGAGCAACCAATGGGATTTAATAAAATAATTTTAAAAAGCCCTTAACCTTGCCATGGCTCCTCTTCATCTGAATGTAAACACATTTATATACTGAATTAAACAAACAAGCACATCTTTATTGGTGGCATACACCATGACTCCTAATGGTTCCTCAGCAGTGCCCCAGGATATGCAAGCTGAAGACCAGGAGAGGGAAGTCATTAATGTTTTTGTGCTACAAGCAAGCTAAGAGTGCATCTTTCCTCCCATTGAATGCTGAATTTTCTTTTAAGCTGCCAGTAGGTGAAGTAAATCATATTGCATCTACATTCTTGTGAGGACAAAAAAATTATCTCTCTTAAGCTTAAAAGTCATCACAGTCCTGCTAAAATGTTCACAACAAATATAAAATCATTTGCTATGTTAGCAATAATTCAGCATTCTGAGACCAGGTTAGGATTTATCTGCTTTCACAATGTGCTTTCTCCTTTTTCAACCTCTCTTGACCCCAAACCTGCACCTTAACTGAAGGGCAGGTGTTGAATCTGCTGTTTTCAATCTCTTTTTGGAAGTAAATTCTCTTCTCTGATGATGTTTAAGGAGATGTCACCATCCTAAATACCTTCAGCTTCATTAACATTATCTCCCTTCTCTTGTTACAGCCTGATCATAAAAGTTCACAGCAATGCACTACAAAAAGGTTGAGTTTTAATGTCACTCTGAGGCTAAGATATATGATCACTGATCCCACACTACATGTCTTTCTACAAATAGCCTTGCAAATAGCCCCAGTGTTAAACATAAACCTTTATATTAGAGTGCTGTGTTCAGCAATTCCTCAAGGAAGAGAACTCCACAAAACATCTTACAGAAGTAATGGCAATGTCGAGGGTCTGACCTGGAGAAAACATCCATTTGTGAGACTCAATTCCACGTTGCAAGTAAAAGGAAGGGGTGGTACATACTCTTTCTCACATTTCTACATGCAAATGCCCACGTGGAGACAAGTAAATAAAATGGAGGCTTGCTGAAAACCCACTGCTTCAAGGACAGGTATCAATGCTGTTAGGTATTTACATGCTGTCAAAAAGCAACATTTTTTTTGCTGTAGATCCTATGAATCTTTTTAAAAAAAAAAAAAGTTTGGTTTTTCTTTTTATATCTGACCAATGAGGCTCTTATTATAACCTAAACTTTTAAATCTCTGAAGCAAAATAAAAAGCCCCAAACAATTGGAATAAAACACCCACCTCATGAGGATTCACATACAAGGGTAGAGGCTGAATTTCTGAACCCTGAGTTGTATTCACAACTGCATTCAAGGTTGGCTGGAAGGAAATATTTCTCTGCATTCTTTAGAAGATCAGCTCATGACAAATCCAAAGAGAAATGAGTCTAGCAAGCTTGCTTCCTTTCTCCTTTCTTATTTTTCATAATTGACTTCTATTAGATTGGATTATAAAGTATGCTCAGAATTACTGACTCACCAATCCCAAGAAGGCAAGTCTTTAAAGTAATGAGATTAGGAAGTGTTGATCAAAGAAAATCCCCATAGATGCAAGGCTCTGCTTCTGTTGGTGAAATGCCCTGCTAGGGGTCTGGCTGGGTCAATGGATGGTTCAGAGTGGCCACCACAGACAGCTCCATGTGGGAGGGTTGGTCCTAAAGCAACAGAGAACCCTGTCAGAGACAGGACATAACACCTGGGGGAAGGTCAAAGCTTTCTTCACCTCTTCTTTCAGGGATACTAGAAAATGCAGTGATCCTGCCCCTCTCTGAAACATCTCTGCTACATCCCAGCCTGAAACTGGCACTTCCCAGCTGGAATTCTGTTAAGCTAATGCCCAATGTAATGCAGCCTCCTGATCTTACCTAGGGCTGCAGAGAGCACAGAGAGCAGCCTGAACCCAAAGGCAAGAGTTATGAGTGAGGCACTGAGCAGTCACTGTCCCATCCAGCTCTCTGAGAAACTTTCACAAGGAATATCTGGTTTTCTGGCACGTTTGGAGTTACTCTCACATCAGAAATCTTCCCTTCATCAAGCTACTCTTTGCTATTAAATGGATTTTAAAAGGCATCAAGTTGTACAATTGTCTGTGTTTCAGCACAGCACGATCATGAAGGAAGCAACTTGCAGCAGGTGTGACTTCAGGATATGTCAGTTGACCTTAAAAGTAACCATGATTTTTAGCAGAGTGATTTCCAAAGGCAAATAACCACATCCATCCACATTCGTGTCAAGAGAAAGATTGGAACTAGAGTCTCCAAATGTCAAGCTTATGAAAGCATTAAAAAAAAAAAAAGATAAAAAGATAAAAGCACACCAAGAACAACAGCAGAATCTCCCACTCCTGCCCCCATCAAAAGAGGTGAACTCTGCCAGGCAAAAGGAACTACAATGACAGCAGGTTATGCAGCTTCATTTGCAAGGGCACTAGGAATATCCTGCCTAAACCTCATTAAGAGCTCACATTAACAGGACTTCTGGGCTGAGAGCTTAAAAAAATAAATCTGTGCACTACTTATATTGAGATTTGCACCTATTCACACTTAGGGCTGGGTTTGACTTCAGCAAATACAGGACCTCAGCAAAGAGAAGAAGAATGCTTAATTAGAGAGGTAAAGTTTGGTTGCCAGAAAGAGGGTATAGATTGCATTTCCCCCCTTTATGGGACTCCTGCCTGGTGTCTTTAAATGCAACAGAATGTCTTGGCCATAACAAGAAAATAAAATTCCAGGTTTAAAAATTCTCATAAGAGCAGCTGAAGTATGGAAACAGGGGAATAATCTTTTTTCCAAAGAGCTGAAAATGAGGACTGTGTACTGTTGAGGAAAAGAAAAAAGACCAGGAATTCTGGGAGTGGGAGGAGAGGCCTGTGCAGAAAGTTAGAGAGATTATTTGGAAATATAAGTCACATTACTCCAGTATCAGCCAGCCCTATTGATGGGAATAATCATCAGGGTAGGTCCAGATAGGGTTGACTCACTGTTCCATACTGAAGCTTTCTGGAATGCTTCTAAAAAAATTGCATGAATACTCAGCAAACAGCATGAAAATTACCTGCAAATGAACCATTTTGTGCCAGAGACAGTATACATTTTGTAAATTTTATTTTATTTATACAATCCTTCTCTATAGTCAATGTGTGTGCTCTCCAGGAGTGTAGCTCTAGCTGACAACCAGGGCAGAGGGCAAGCCATGGAGTCAAGCTAAGAAAAATCCTCCCAAAGAGGACAAAATGAAAACAAACAAACAAAAAAAGAGAAATAAACAAAAAAACCAAACCCCTAACAAACCTTCCCCAACAGATTCCAATTTTATATCATGAGGCTTTGGCCAAGGAAATGAAGAAAAAAAAAAATAAAATAGCACCAAGTTTCTATTTGGTGGCAAACATATAACTAAGGGCACTGCCCCAGTTTCAGCCCCTCTTTTGGGCAGTGTGGACACTGAGTGGTGATTCAGCCTCACACTGAGCCTGGTGTCCCTTCTAGCACCACTGAGTGCTCCTCCCAAAATACTACAGGGTCACAGCACAAGAGAACTCAGCTGAAAAAACCCTTGTGGAGCTCTGTGTGTGAGAAGTGAAAGCCTCCCAAAGACTGCAATTTCCTTCAGTGATTTTTGGTGCTATTGTATGCTCAATTTCTGCCAGAAGTTTTGTGTTCTGGCAAGCTCCTAGCTCGCAGTAGGAGAAGGGGGGAAGACATTTCTTTAAAGGATTTGGATTTATTTAAAGGATTATGCACCACTGAAGAACCTTGTGACAAATTATTTTGCAGAGCGTGTTAAATAATATAAAAAGGGGGTTCCAACACATGATCACAGATAATTATGTTAAGAGCAGCCTAAGCAACCCTTTCTCAGTCTTGCTACTGTAATTCCCCATGTGCACTTAACCTGCCTACAGTGCAAAGGCAAAATGCATCATTTGGACCTTTGCTCTAACTTAGGGTGTCAAGTAAGCCCCAATTTCGTGAAGAGAGCTGGCACTTTTACAGAGAACTCACTGGGAAAACAATTGAGATGGCTTATTTGGTGCCAGCATTATTTCTATCATTAAGCAAGAGAAGTAAAAAAAAAAAGAAAAGAAAAGAAAGGGAAAACCCATCCCATGCCTGGAATTTTTGGTGAATGCTGGAGTAAGAAATAGGGGCACATGTTGCTTTAAGCAGTGAAGAGAGGATATGAGGGAGAAACTGGAGCTGGGGTAGCAGAGGGGAAGAGGGAAGGACAAAGGGGGTTCCATAGGAGAAGGCTGTAAAGACACAAGGCAGAGCTCCCTAAAAACACAGGCACCACTGACCCCTGTGCTCACACAGCAACCTGTTCTTCGAGGCAGGAGCCATTTCACTAGGAGGTCCCATTGGGCTATTTTGGACAAGAAACCTACTTTTCATTACCAGGATCCAACATTAGCCCTCTTCATGTCTGTCAGGCCCAATCTCAGATGTCTGGCAATTACTTGAAATTGAACTCAAAACAATGCTGAGGTTTTATTGATAGCTTCTCATCAGTTCCTTGCTGTTTCTTGCCTTTCAGCCGATAGCCTGGAGAGCATCCAATTCTCCCACACCGTGCCCAACAGGGTCAAATTTCAGCGAGGTTATTGATTGGGACTCAACATTTCAGGAACATACAACCACTGTTGCATGAGCAGCTTTTTACCAGCTCATAAATATTGCTAGCTTGAGACATCCCCTTTTCTCACGCTGAAAATTGAAACGTTATTTCCTTGTTTCTCTTCTGGCTCGGCGTTTTAATGCCGTAATTTGCAGTTTGCCTAGATTTCCAGACTGTGGAGGGATAAATGCTGCTGTGAGAGTTATTTCAGGTAGCCAATCCTGCAGACTCTGCCAGCTGGACTAAACAAAATCAGTCAAATCTTGTCTAGCAAGAATTGCAAAGAGAAGAAGCAATAGATATGTCAATACTTCATGGATTTTTTAAATGAAATCTCTCAGCAACAGAAAAACTATTGGGTTTGTGTTGTTGTTGTTGTTGTTTTGATCAGGCTCTGGCCTTTTACTTGCTGGGAGGGGTGGAGGGATTCTGTCAAGAGAAGGTCAGCATCTTGAAGATGTGACTTATTTGTGGTGAAACTGGCCTTTGCAAGGTGTAGTGCTATTGTATTCCCCTGATTTCCAATTTTTAGGGCCCCACTTTAATGCTAAATGCTAGAGCTAAGGGTCTGTTCACTGACGTGCCAAACCCTGAATTTCCCAGGGACTTGGAAATTATCTGCCTCCTTAAAAAGTAGACACCAAATTAAAAGGGAAAAAACCACATGAGTTTCACACATCTGTTTTCCTCTAAAATTCAATTATAAGACTTCACTTGCTAGAAACCTGAGATGAGGTCCAGGACAACCTCAATGATAATGTCCCAAAAGAGGGCAGGACTACTAGAGACCTCGTGGCCCCAAATGTAAGCAGCGGTGAACAGTGATTCTGAGCAAATTAAAATGGCTTTGCAATTGTTTCTAGAGTTCTTATTAATTACTGCAATATAAGGCAAATAAAAGGCTTTGCCATCTCTTTCGTGCAAGTCTCATCAAATTCATAAGCTGCATTCTCCTAAGATGCACTAAAAGGAGAGCTGGTTAGAAGGACATCAGACATGCTCTTTCATCAGAAAATGTATTTATATTACAATAATAATTTTTAACAAAAGAATCCATGCAAAATCCAATTACATTTTTAAAAAAAAATTTACCATTTTTTCATTTTTGTGGGCTTTTTTTTTTTCAGTTATGGTAGAACAAATTATTCCAATAATATAAGAATATTTCATTTTGAGATTATCTTTCACTCTCTGTTACTGTGTTAATGTGTTAATTTTGCTTATTTATTAAAAATAGCCACAGATCAATCATCTGTTTGGTTCTAAAATCTCAATATTTAAAAAGATGAATATTTTTACCTTATAAAAGAAAAGATTCTGTGTCTCAATAAGTAGAAAGGAAACATTTTGATGTTTTCTGTTTGCTGCTTTCACAGCATTGGTTCCCTGGAACTCTCAAAATTTTGGCTGGGCATTCATATTCAGAGCAGCAATCAGTTTGAAAAGGTTGCCATTCCCTGAGGAAAAGAGATTTTCTGCTGTGTGTGGGTGTAGCTGTAACCTCTGCACAGAAAACTCCAACCCTAACACTGTGTGGCACCCACCACCATTATAAATGGGACCTGCAACCTTTAATCAGCCCTGAGACTTCTGAAGGGAATAAAAAAAGCAAATTACTCAACCATGAAAACAAGTAAATAAACACCAATCATTAGAAAAACTCGAGATTACCACAGCAGTGCTGTTTCTTCTTGATTTTAGCAGTGTAGCTATGTGTTAATTATACGTATTGCTAAACATTTCACTGTGTGACAGGACACGTGCACGATTCTATTTTAGAAAAAATATTAGTTATTAAAAGCAGAAGTCTGACTCGGTTGAACTGAAGCTGAGATTTCGAGACTTGAATCAGATGATTTATGTACCAGCCAGGTGAGAACTAGCAAGACCTATATACAGGCAATCAATGCTGAGACATTTGGTTTCACATAAAATTATAAATACTATTTTCACACGTTTTTGTCACTCCTTGTAGGGTAGCAGAAGGACCTTGTGGGAAGCTCGAAGGAGCTGCCCAAAAGCCAGAAAACCAGTTTCATTTCCAGATCTTCCTTTTGGTCAGAAGAAGGGAAAGAATTGGAGGTCCCCAGCTGTGCTATCAAGGGCTGGTGGATGGGGCAGCAGAAAGCAAAGGAAAGCTGACCAATCCTCAGATTGCCATGACCCTCAAAGCCAGCGAGCTGCTTCATGGGCTGTTTCACAACCAAGCCATGAATGACCCAAAAAAGCCTTTAAAGATTGTCTCCCCCTTGTTTTGCTTGTTCATGAGAATATGTTGCTCCTGGGAAGTGATGTGGCCAGCATGTTGTGAGTCATGAATTGCACTGATTGCAAGCACAGCTGGGAATCCTCTTCAGCCATTCCCAATTGCTTCCTTTCTCTAGCCTATTTTATCGTTTGATTTTTTTACTGGCAGGAAAAAAAAAAAGTTACATTAAAAATAGGGCTTTGTTGCTTTTTCTGGCCCCAGCACTCCTTGGCAGCTGATTTCACTCGCTCTCTCTTTCCTTTTCTTTTAGTTCTTTAAAACCTTCATTTATTTAGAGAGCATCAGGCCACCCTTCTCTGTTTAGAAGGTGTCTGTCCTCACTGGTCTGGTCACCTTCTGTGGCAATTCTTGTTTGCAGCAGGTTGCTCTGGTATCACAGCCCCTTCTCCTTTCCCACTCTGCCTCCTGCCCTGCTCTTGCACAACCACCCATTTTGCACAGGGGCTCGATGGGGGAAATATCTTTAGTTAAACCCTCTTATTGGCTTTCCAGCAGAACTGAGAGCTGAAACCCTGGCACTGTTACTCAGTAAAACCTTTCTGTGTTCTTCTTTGCTCTCTTTTACACAAAAGCCCAGATATTTTCCCTGCAGGCTCATAATTGTGCTGCCATTATAGGATGGCTCTTTTAAGCCAATCATCTTAAACGCTCATCTTTCTGTGGTCGGCGATATTTTGTGTCAGAAAAAGCAAATCTCCCTCTCTCCTTGCTGTGCAGATATCCTGATGCAGAAATTAGGCTGTGAAAATCTATCTCCTCACAATCCAAAATAAGAAACGAGCCTCACATCAAAGTCAGTGAAAAGTCTCCCACGGGCTTCAGATGGCTTTGAATCCCATCCTGAGGGTGAAGCTGAGGTCTGTGCACCATTCAAGTGCCTCTTTAAACAAACTGATTGATGTGAATAGGTATTACCCATCATTAGAAGAGTAGTGCCAACTTTGGAAAACTTTTCCTTATTCTGGGAACTGCTCTGCAACAGGGGATTAGTCCAGTGAGACCTGCTCCCTGTCTCCCTCACATGTCCCCAGCAGCTGCCTCTGGCACAAGGAGCCCTGTGCTAAGCACTGCCTTTCAGCTCCACAGTTATTTTGCCTGCAGCCCAAGCCATATTTGACACATATTGTGTCCTGGTTCTGCTGCATCAGCACTGTTGTGTAAACACGTTAGCTCATCCAGGCATGAAACTCACAATTGTTTTCCCACTTGCAAAACAAACCACGTCCAATAAACCCAGGGGATGAGGAGGTTATTCAGACTTCCACTAAAGCTGCTCCACACAACAGAAGTGGTTAATAAAGTTACTGCTCTCCTTGGCGATCCGTCAGCTGCCTCTGATACATGAAGTGCTGCTGACACGGCAGGAATAATGACATTGCCTTTCACCAGCCCCGTCCCCTTCCCTCTGAGGGAACTGAGCAGGTTGAGAAGACTGATAGCTTGTCTCTCCTGATGGTAACAGGGCTCTGGCTCTCTCTCTGCTCAGTGCAAAGCAGAGGAAACAAAGCCCAACAGCACCGCCTACGACTCCTGCTTCGCTGGGACCAGCTGCTGCTCACACTTGCTGGGTGCCAGCCTTGGATGCTCTAGGGCTGATCTCCCTGGGAGCAGAGGGGAGGCTGGGCAGGTAGAGGTAAGGAACCTGGGCAAGAAGGAGAAAAAGGTCTCTCAGTGTGGAGAATGTGCACAAAACAAACCTGTTTGTTCGTGCTGATCTCTTAGCTAGGAGAGTCTGCTCCAGATAGATCCTTGTCCCTTTCTGAATGTTGAGGGGTAGGGAAGAGCAGGAGCAGCCAGGAGATGTAGTCATCGTTCTGCTATCAATGATACACCACAGCAGCCAGCATTGCCCTGTAGGCAATAATAGTGGCCTGAACTCATCCCCCCTGCCTGTGGGCACCGAACCCTTTCACAGGTTTGGAAGGAGTGGAGACAGAAGATGTGAGCTATGATGATGGAGAGATGTGAGCTACGATGATGGAGGGCAGGAGGAGGTGCCCTCTGCCAGTACCTTCCACTCCAGGAATGGACTCAAGATGTGTCTGGGAGGACAGTCATGCATTTTGTCCTCTTTGCTCCTGGGGTCAGTCCCAGGTTCTCATTGCCATTTATCATGTGAGGTCTCCCCTGGACCTTCTCAAGGGCAGTAGCTCAGACTCACCAGGGGCAGCATTCCCTGCACTGCCCCAGCTCTCTGTGGTGGGATGATGCCCCCTGCCAGGGCAGCTCCCTTAATCTCCTACCTGGTGTTCCTCTCAGGCCCCTCTGCACATTTTAAAATGGTTTTGCAAAACAAACCAACAAAAAAACACACCTGGCCAAAGGGTCTCTAGAGTTAAAGAGATGTGGTCTTTGTTCAGACTGAGCCAGGCTCCATCCCCTTCTTTCCCACTATCTGAGGTGCTGTCACTTGCTGTAAGTTTGGTTCTTCTCAAAGCCCATGGCAAATATTCATCGTGTGCCCAGAGGAATTGAGGGTACATCAATTTGGTTCTGTGTTTTGGAGGAATGGGGAAGCTTTTAATTTCTGAAGATTGTTCTTTTTATTAAATCTCTTTTTTAATGTATTGTATCTATCTCTTTTTTTTAATCTCAATAAATATCTTTGTATGTGAGCTCTGAATACCTTACACCGAATCAATATGAAATGATATCTTAATAAGATCCTTTGGGTCTTTTCCCCTTATAATAGTTTAAGCTCTGATACTATGAGCCAATGAGTTTTAAACAGCCTGTTTAGATACAATCATCCATAATACATAATTCCTCAGGGATGAAGGCAGAAGCTGCACCTGGTTGTTCTTTACTATCAGAAAGCACAGCCCTGGGGTCTGGCTGAAAGGGGGGAGCAATAACACTGGGCTCTGACAATGGTGTGTACATGCAAGCTGTGGGTTTCAGGAGTGCTTATTCTGCCTTTATCCCTCCACACTAAACTATGTTGTACACAGTCTGTGGACCTTGTGCTCCAGAAGTGGAAGAAAAGTATAAAATCAGTTGTGTCCTGGGAAACAGTTGTTTTGAATTCATTCCTGCTTTTATTAGACACTATTATCTATATATATCTGAATCCACAAAGCGTATAAATTCAAAAGTGTGCAGGTTCGGTGCATGCCACAAAGCAATTAGTGGCAAATGAGTGAAACTCAAACTAAAATATAAAAGCAAATTGAAGTTTTCTAAGGTAACCTATGAAGCTTTATGTTGGATAGCAACAGAACTGGCAGTTCAGGACAGCAGAACTGTATCTGGAGTGAATTTGACACGTTATAAAATTATTAATTCAGCTAGTGTCTAGTAGAGCAAAATCCACGTGAAGAAATCATCTTCTTCAGGTAAAGTTTGTGAACTAGTGTAAAAAATCATGAGAATTTACACAGATTTTTAATTAGTTTCAGGGTTTAACACACAGATTGTTTTTGGGTTTTTTCATTAACTGAAAGACACATTATATTTAAATGCCTTTCCAGTAATGAGTAATAGTTCTCCCAGTGAATCTGCTAAAAATACATCGACATGATTTTAAGAAAATAAATGCTATGTTGCCCTGGCACATAACATAGGTTCCCTCCTCTCCTGGAAAGTGCTCTGAAGCCTGAATGCCTGAAGGGGACTAAGATGGGCCTTTAAAGGCTGGTCTTAAGCTCTTTATGCAATTGCTGTAAAAATGTTGCAGTGCCACTAAGAATCAAGTCCCTTACATTTGTCAGATAATTATTGAATACTCCTGGGGTGAATTTTCCTTCAAAATCCTGATTTGTTGATCGAATCCTCCTGGAAAGCCACTGGACAGAATTATCCTGCTGCATGAGGCAACTTTTACTTGGGGATCTCAAGGTATGCATGAGGAAATGTCAGGGGGTTGAGTTTCAGGGGTTCAGCCTTTTATAGCAAAAACTGCTGGGAAACTGCAACTCTTTGCAGTCAAGTGCTATATCCCAGCTAAAGGTGCACAATCCTCTGTGAGTCTGGTCCTTTTTTAGCCTCAGGATCAACTTCTGTTTTTAGAAGCCCTAATGGTTAAAACCTATTGAATCTTGGATGAACATTTAAAAGAAGGGAGCATTTGTCCTTACATACCAAAGGCTTTTGAAAAGCTCTGTCACTTCTCTCAGATGATGGAAAACGGCGTTTGTGGAAGAAATACTATTCTCTAATGACTGCCTGCTTTAATCCAGAGCACACCAGAGGCTAAATAAACTGAGTGGGTTAAGCCAAATGTGCATACAGTTCACATAGACCTTGCTCAGGCTAATGGATCATTGTTATGCCAGGATATAATGGATAGATTGGCAAGTGTCTGTCCCTTGCTTGTTTGATGCAGTCTCTGGATGAACATGTAAGGTCACATTTGCTTGCTTTCTATGGTACTCTTTCTTTCAGTCAAAACTTCATTTGTATTCTCAAAATGGTATAAAAAGTTCCAGAAATAATTCAAAGTAATTAAAAATAAAAGGGCAGGAATCCAGTGCCAGGAAGGGGAACATTTTCTCTTTTAGCCTCTGTTTGGGGATCCCGTTGTGCCAAGACAGAAAACAGCGAGATGTTCAAATATTAATAAAGTGGTAGCACAGCCAAATTAAAATGCCCCAATTCTCATAAGTAATGTTTCCAGCAGAGCACAAAAGAATAATCAAGCCCCCAAACTAGCGAAGGAGAATTTATGACCCACCCTCTGAGCTGCCAAGAACTCCCTGCATGCCGGCACTGAGGATGGCATGGAAGTGCTCTCTCTGCCTCTACACTTCACCCAGCTCTGTGCCACACAACAGTGCAGTGCTGTGGAAAGCCTTCTGCTCACTTCTTGAGCCAATTGCTCCCTGCTCAGCACGTTCCTCCTCACTGCCCCAAAGATGTGCAGCAGCATTTTCTTTGAAGTGGCAGCTCTTGGAGTGTGAGAAGTCGTTCAAGTTTTGTTCAATGATGCAGGGAAAACCACTGGGTCCTGAGGGACTCGAAAGTGAAGGTGGACACCGAAATTAGTGCATCAGTGGGGTTTGGTATTACCTTTTTAAATTTTTTTTTTAAGCAGCAGATTCAAGAGACTAAATTTCTTAAAAGTGCTATTTAAGCAAACCAGGCAAATGGAAGAGCTCAGACACTGACCTGGGCATGTTGTACGTACCCATCCTATGTGTTACACATACCTAAGGCACTGCATCTGGACTGTTGGGTTTTATTCTTACCTGGTTCAGGCTAGATGTGAAATCTCCGTCCTATGATATCATAAAGGGGTTTGTGGGTTTTAGCATGAAGCAAGGAAGAAACTCCAAACACTGTCTTTCTAATACAGCTTTTCTCTGTGCTACATGTCTCTCCCTTCTACACTTTAGGACACTAAGAAAAATTGAGCTAACATGCAGACATCATGTTCATCTTACTCCACAACTCTAATGGATTTGAAACATGGCACTTTTCTTTACACGCCCTTCCTCTGTCATGCATTCTGGTTCCCCTCATCTTCTCACAGTGACATATAAAATTTTATTTAACTGCCTTTTCTTGTTGCATTCAATAGTCAGACAAACTTGTCTCTCTTTAGACTGCTTTTCCATTCCAAAACCTGTCCTGCATATATTTCAGCTGCGATTTTGGTCCAATCTTTGACTGGCTATAGAACAGTTTCCTG
This sequence comes from Xenops minutus, assembly GCA_035221455.1. Lineage (NCBI taxonomy): Eukaryota > Metazoa > Chordata > Aves > Passeriformes > Furnariidae > Xenops > Xenops minutus. Next base: position 59,433,494 of record JAWWEE010000074.1, read on the forward strand.
ATATCAAGCATCCTAATGAAAATTTTGAAAGGCAGCACCTCTCATTTTATCCCTCAGCTACCCATGACAAACTCAGGTAGAGCTGACCTTTTACCAGAATTTTTTCTAGCGCTGAAAATACATATTGTCCCTCACTTTTCATCTTGTATTATTTACATGTTTATAAACTGTGGTTCTCTATGCTTCTCTGTCTCTTCATATTAAAAAAAAAAAAAAAAAAAAAAAAAAAAAAAAAACAGAAAAAAAAAAAAAT
>JAWWEE010000074.1:59436358-59522451 GCA_035221455.1 Xenops minutus
CTGCCTCCTGCATCCCTCACCTGCTTCCTGCATCCCTCACCTGCCTCCTGCATCCTTCACCTTCCCCCTGCATCCCTCACCTTCCTTCTGCATCCTTCACCTTCCTTCTGCATCCTTCACCTGCCTCCTGCATCCCTCACCTGCCTCCTGCATCCCTTTTCCCTGGACAGACAAGCCAGCACACATCAGCCTCATTGCACAGTCCCTGGGGAGACCTCCCCAACACCTGCCAACCCACACACTTCCCAGATCCTGCTTTTGAATGATTAGAACTCCTGCAAAGGTGAAAGGACCCAGTCCACCATGAGCATTTTAGGAGGGCTGTGCCAGCTCTGTCTGGCCAGCTGTCTGCAAAAAATAGTGGCAGACTGGGCCCTGTTTTTGCTGCACTTAATTTCTTAGTACTATTGATGCCTAATCCTGCAAAAGGCTTTCAAAACAATATTAGTGCAGGGAGATAGATAAATAAGTTCCTTTATTAGAAGCTTCCAGGTGCACAAGTGCATATAAAAATTTTGTCACCAAGCCATACCCTTCTCAGAGCCTTCCTGGCTGTGGACCAACACAGGGCTGCTCTCAGCACACTTGTCCCCAACCCCAAAAGCCTGCAGCAAAACTTTTGCCATCATTGTCATGGACCTCCAGTAAAAGAGAGTAAAAATAAGGTTTGGTAATATTCCTCTTCAAAGCAGAGCCTGAGTGTCTACACACACACAAACAATCCAGCTTCAGTTGTGGAGCTAAGTCAGGCTGACTCCCAGTTCTGGATCCCCCCTGCTGGAACCACTTGGGAACCAGGATATACCTCCCTCCTCCAAGGGGGAAACAGCCTTGACTGTGTCCAACTGGTTTAGTCTTATTCCCTTTTATTTCATGCAAACTTTGGCAGAGGAGATTTGGGTGCTAGGCGTGTATTTATAGTGTAGCTTTTATATATTTCTTTGTACCTTTGCCATTGGGATAAACTGAAACGAAATGCATCTTTCAGCATCACAGATGTTTTCTGATTTATCTTTTCTTTCTCACCACTCAGGTATCCAAAGGCTTGGAGAGATATGTATTTCAGATGTCAGAAGGAAATACAGGACATGAACTCAACTTCATCCGCTCCGTTTTGTTTTGAGCTGATAATTTCTTGCAGCAAGAAGTGTCTCTGCACAGGCTGAGTTTTCAGTAAGTCTTGTGGAGGATTTTTTGTTGGTATCCTCATCTCAGACAACCCATCACAATTCACTGAATGCTTAGTGTACTTGCCAGGTGGCTTCACAGTTTAGCCATGCTTAGAGGTGCCGATGAAAATGTATTTTCTGTCTGTTTGCCCTTACAGCAATTGCACTTATTAAGCTTTACCTTTTCCACAGTTACCACAGAAGAAGGCAAAGAAAAAACCCTTCCTTCAATCACTGACACCTCAGCTGTTTTGACGGCAGCAATTGAATCCAACAGATTTTTCACTCGAAAATGTGAGTGAAAGTTGTGTTTGGCAGAAAAGGGCACAGCCATTTTCAGACATGTGAGATCCATTCCCTTTCAGTCACAATTTCACAAGCTGTGGATGCTCCAATTTTCAAACATGCTTGTTACAGTTAGCTCAGATCCCAAGTGCTCTGGTGTGTGTAATTCCTGAGAAAGCAGTTCTTCTGGCAGATTAAGGGAACAGTTTGCTTTTGCCTCAGGCCATTAACATTTTAATAAAATCGTCGTCAAATGTGATAACAATTTATCTTTAGGGGACTTTATCTATTATTAACTTTATTAAGTAACAAGTTTCTTTTTGCTGACATGTAGATTTTCCAATCTTTGTCAAGACTGAGTCAACTTTTTTCTCTTAATTCCATGTTCCATTATGTTGTGCTCCTTTGCTAAAAGTATGCTTTGTGGGTTTGGTTTGCTTTTGCACTGATTTTTCAATACTTCCCATATCCTCAGAATTAGGAGATGATCTCATCAGAAGTGCTAAGAAACAGTCTTTTACTTCTGCCTATCAGTCATTTTCATGCAGGTAAAACTCCAGTTCATCACATCCTGATTTTGCAGGCACTGAGTTATCTGAAAATTATTTCTGCCCCCGAAAATCAGAATTCAGAGAACAAAAATTTATCTAGCAGAAGCTATAATTATCCAAGGTTTCAGATGTCTGCCAAGATATCAGGGTTACCATTATTCAGTGTAATTAATGCTTTCATCAGTTTAGAAGACTATACAAACATCGTGGCCTCATGCTACTAGACAATGGGGACATGCTATGAGATGATAAATGCCTTTGCCTCCTATAGATTTATCAGTATCTTGCAGGTTCAGGATCCATGCTGGTCACATATAGGAAAGGCTGAACCAGCTACAAAAACCAGCTTTCAACCCCATCTCTCCAATGTGCCAGCTGAGCAGAAACCAGAGTCTTACTGGAAGTGAAGACAATTGTCATTTCTTAAATTTTTATTTTATTATGTTTTCAAATATTTCAAATCAAGGTTCACTTCATCACTTCTTTCTATATACCCTCACATATTCATATTATTACTGTTCTCACAATGGAATGCTCTGGAAATTTGGCAAGGAAGAAAAGTCCAAATACATGCTGTGAGCTCAGAATGACTTGTTAAACTTCAGGGTGTTTGTCTACATCTACATCACATTATTTCGAGCTTCATTGACAACTACTGCTTCTAAATGCAGCAAAGGGGGGTGGGAAATGGACTTTGTGTCTCCACTGGAGTCTCAAAGGTGGCTGTAATTCAGGGAGGGGATACCTGACCTACTTTTAAGTTAGTTTGTTTGGGAGTCAGGCTGGTGCCAGTGAGTTTCCCCCCTTCCCAGTGATTTGCAGGTGAATGTGCTGCACTGGAGTAGCATGTGCTGCATGTCAGACTTGGTTCTCCTTAGTGGACATTTGCAGTCTCTAGTAGGTCTTTCTGCTCAGTTGTGGAGCCTGTGGTGTAAATCAAGCAGGTCGTCTGTCACAGCTGAAACATAAAGAAAGGTAAAAATCACGACTTTGCAAAGAAAATCCACCCTTCTACACCATTTTAGCCTTTTTAAACCCCTCTAATAATAATCCATGAATCAACAACAGTGGCATGAACAAGAACAGTGAACAGGTTCCTCCCCAGATTAAAAATAGAGATGAGTTTGAAAAGATTTATGGAGGATTTGGGGCTTAAAAATTCACAGTAATAATGATTTGTTATTAAAAAGCCATAAACTGTGACAAATACACAGGAAGCTCATTCAAACACATTCTTTTCAAATCACTCTGCATGAATCACTGACTTTGCAGAAGATGGCCTCTTGAGTCAGTAATAAAAGGCTGAAGACTGGGATGGCATTCCTAACTCCACCACAAAATATGTTTCTGGCATGAGTTAAAAATTGCTCTGTGGGCTTCCTCATCCATCACTGTAGGGTGAATAAAGTCTCTGCCAACACTTTTATAAGAGCACGAGTTCATTTGTGTCATTAAAACCTGACCTGAAAAGTGATCTCGGAATGAAAAGCATTTGTGACGGTCCTAAAAATCCAAATGAAAAGCTAAAATCTTTTCCTCCAGAAAGATTCCTGGAATTACTTAGGTCTGAACATATGCCTATTCCCTCTCAATCCCAGGAGACAAGCCACGGGTCAGCACCACATCAGCCACGAGCTACGAAGAAGAGCCCGTCTCCAAGCAAGCTCCGTGGGCTATCGAAACTGCCTATTTCAGTCCTATTATAAAATTACCAAAAATGAAGAGTCTTCAGGGCCCTCTGTGAGAGGACAATTTAGCAGACGGTCCTCTTTGGCAGCGCTGTTCCCCAGGAAAGCCCTCCAATGGAAGCTGTTGAGACTTGAGTGCTTGGCCTGCCTCAGGAGAGCGGCGAGCGGAAGACCTCTCTGCCAACACGCTTCCAGCCACAATTGCTAATTAATATTATTTGCTCTTTAAAATGCAGTCCTAGTGAAGCCGTGCTCACCACCATGAGTGGTGCATCTAGTTCATCTCCTACTTCACTGAAACCTAAGGTGCTGTACAAGTGGCAGTGAGACAGCAACCAGCCATTTCTGTGCAATCCTGCTTGGCTAATTATCCCATTAACCTGTACCCAAAGATGGGATTGCTGTAGTGGTGGGTGACAATAAAAGGCAGCAGCAGTGGGATCTTTGGAGTGTGGGATCTTTGCTAACCTTCCCTGGTGTGTTTGTATCTGCCTGAGCCAAATCGTCCCTTAAGAGCCAGTAAAACTTACATTTTTATTATGATCATGAATAAATAGCACCTTTATCTCTCTCTTTTTTATTTTTTTCTTTTTTTTTAGTGAAAATCTGGTTGCTGTTGAAGCACTCGAATAACAAAGGCTTGAGCTCAAAACCAACTGGTGTATAAGCATGACCTGAATGGTTTTGTGGCAGGGTCCATTTGTCAATGCAACTGGAAAACTCCTAGAGGAACAGAGCTAGACCTGGATAAAATCTCCCAGCGTTTGCACAAGGGACATGTGAACAGTTCTGGTGCAAGAACACTACTGTGTAGCCTGTTCCCTTCACCCACACAAATCCTGACTTCATTCCTACTTGGATGAGCAGTGGTGATCAAAGAGCTTTCAGAATAACATTGATGCCACTTGGATAGTAGATGCTGATCCCATCACTCACTCAGAAATAGTGGAGGCAAAATAGAATGTCCTTATTTTCACACCAAGTTCTAGAGAGACAATACAGCTGCAAAATGCATGCACTAAAAATTCCAGTGATATAAAATATTCATAAAATTAACCAGTGCTCAGACCTCACCAGTAACAAAAAGTTGTCCTGAGGATACAAAGGGACTGTCTATGAAATTAATGGTAAGGAGCAATTATTTTGAATAACACTACAAAAGTAAAAGTAGCAAAAAGAACTTAAAGTAATTAGAATCTATAAGCTCCTAGGGAAGAAAGGTTGATGAACAACCAACATTGCCTATAAGGACCTCTCAGCCAGAAAAAAACAGGGCTGGTGGAACAGTACTCTTGGGGTGTGCCTGAATAAAGAGTTTGTGGTCTTTCAGGAAATGTCTTCAACATCTGCCTGAAGAACATTTTGAGATAAGGAATCCTCTTTCTCCAGACAGTGTTCTCCATTGCAAAGAATATTTATGTAATCTCTGTCAGAGACAGAAAAGGAGATTATCACTACCAAAAATTTCACGAGTGATTCTGGGAAGCATAGCCTGAGTATTCAGAATTTGGTGGAGCTTTCTTGTTTGGCAGTCAGCCTACAGAGATCAAATCATTCACCCTGCCCTATTCTTAACAGCAGAGAATGAAATCCAGACGAAAAGCAACCTTCTCCATGAGAAACAGTTTCCATCCTTACACTGGAAAATATTTTATTTTCTGCCTAAATAGGGAACACCAAGGACCCAGAGATCTACATGCCAACAAGCAGCTCTTTAATTAGACTTCTCTCCTGAAAATGCTTCTGCATTAGTTTCCAGAAAACTTAGTTGACATGTGTGCTTCCATAACCAGGTTCACTCAGTGCTTCCATATCCCTCTGTTCTTTGTTGGGCTCATGGAATGGGCTGCAGGAACAAGCTTGAGGGAATACAGGAAGCCACACACCTTCCTTCCCTCATGCACTCCCCAAAGACCTTCCTAATTCACACACTTTTTCATCCTTTAATGTCACGCTGCAATCACACAGATAAAGAGACTCCTTCTCATTTGCCTGGAGACTTTTTCTGGGCTCTCCAGGTCAAAGCCAGACTGTTGCCTATTTCAAACAATCTAAACCAAAATCCACTCTGATGGAATATGGTTTTTTTGGTTAAAAAAACTTCATTTCCTTCTTGACTGTGTAAAACACCCTTCCACAGTTGACTAACGAAACAACAATACCTACAGTGTTTTAGGAGCTGACAACAGACATGCTGTTATGGCAGGAGTTGGTGCTGAACCATGTAAGGAGACACCAACATGTGCAGCGTCAGACAATTTTCCACTGAGCAGCAGAGGCAGCTGATCTGTTGGACACATTCATGTTCTCGTCTCTTTGGACCTGGGCCATGGGGTTCAGGTAGCCTTGTTAAAAAGGGATTTGCAGGTCTTTGCGGTGTTACAGCCCTGCCAAGCTGCAAGCTATAGACAAGGTCAGTGTCTAGGACTCTCTTGTATTAAATGAGCAAGTAAGCTTATATGCATTGCAGATTCCCTGCCCATGAGATCTCTTGTCTAAAGCAATCTGCTGAAAGGTGATAGGGTTGAAGTGTAGGCTAGACAACATGCATATGGCAGAGGGTTTGTAATATTCTAAATAGCATCCACTGTGTTTTCTTGGGTCGACATACAAAGACTGTTGGTAAATCAATAGTTTAATCCAAGTGTGACAAGACAATTTATCAAACCTCTTAAAAAATTGCTTCTCTGTGAGACAAAGCAGCATTGCTGGCAGAAGCTGTTTTACACCACATGACATAATGCAGGTGAAGCCAGTGAGAGGTGCCTACAACCTGGCCTTTCTCTGCTGAAGGAGGACGAGCTGGGCAACCCTACTGTTTGTGCTTGGGAAACACTATCAAGCACACAGTGACGTCTTGCATTATAATATTATAACACAGAAGGGGTGGAAATAATTACTGTGTGCTCAGCCTTAATTACAAGGGGGAATTTGTTTTGCTTTCGGTCGAAGAACAGGAGCTGGTGGTCCCTGGGACTTATAAAGACACAACTCACAGGTCTAAAAGACTTCAGCTCTTTCAAAGGCATGGCAGGGATGCTCTTATAAGAAAAGGGAAGGATATCACTATGTTCCTGTGACACCTACAACAAGAGAGTGAAAGCACAGGGCGCTTGCATTTTGGCATTTGATAACTTTGTGTGAGCCAAGGGCAGCATTCACCAAGTCTGGGTTTCCTCCCGTTTGGTCCTGAGCTGTGTAGTCAGACATTAAATTCCCTTGGCTTCGGAAGGCAGAGGGAACGACAGGTACATGCACAAAGCAGCAAACGTGTGCGATCACAAGCGTAAGGCCCGCAGGTTTGAGTGATTCAGGCTGAGACTTTGCAGGCATACATCTCCCCACATCAAGCAGAGGTGCCCTTCTAAATTCCCAGATTCAAAAATGTGCTCAGAGCCCCATCAGGATGCATACATTAAATGTAAAAATTCTTTGACCTAAGGTCTGAATAAAGCAAGTGAAATTAAAGCCAAAGGAAAAGAACAGTAGGGGAAAAAAGCCTCTATTCCTTTCAAAAATATGTATAGTGAGATAGAAGCCAAAGCTTTTATTCTGAAACAAGCCTATTTAACATTATTTAACAAGAATTCTTGAAAACAACTTGTGTGTGTATCAAAAAGAGGTTATACCTGGTGCACATATAGAATATCCTTATTAAAAAATCGCTGTTATAAACACAGAATACTGAGAAAAGGTTTTTGTAAGACCATTAGAGCCTTAGAGCTACTTTAAAGCCACATATAATTGCTCACAGGATAAGAGCCTCTATTCATGTTACGTAAATGCCTCGTCTCAGCTGGAGACAGTTGAAAGGAGTACAGTGTGCAACAACACAGAGTGAATGAGCTCTAACCTTTCCTCTCCAAAGCAGGTACCAAAAGATACCAGGCTTGTTTTACTCTGTGGATAATGAACACAGTTCAATCTCACATTCACTTACCTTCCTCACAGTCCAGGCTATGTGTCATTGTGCAAAGACTGGGTTTTTTTAATTTTTCTTCGTGCTTTTCTCACTTTGTCCCCCCAGAGAGAATTATGGATGAGAAGGCAGGAACTCCATCTAGGATAATACCTTGCTCTTGGTGCCTCCTGGTTCAGCTTTTCAGCTGGCACAAAGATGTAGCTATTTTAGCTATTTTAGCATCCTGCACTGGGATCAGCCAGCATCAATACATTTCCTCTGAGCTTACTCCACTTAAGGATCTCTGTCCTCTCTGTGGGACAGGTGTGACCCACCACGTTCCCCTCAGACCTCATCTCTGACCTCTTGGAGGGTATCACAGTTCTTTCCCTGCTAATTCCTTGAATTTCCTTCCAAAGGAGGTGGAGTGTGTAAATGGAGGCTGAGCATGCAGAGCCTCAGAGCATCCCTGCAACACTGCAGGCCATGGACACCTGAAGGAGAGATACAGTCAGTATCTAAAATTTTACAGCTGGTTAAATCCTAACAACACATAAAAGTGCATAATGGTGAGTCAACAGGTAATGATTAGGGGAAAAAAATCAAGGATGGGAGAAGAAAATGCCTCACTTTAATTTTTTCATTGACACTGAAACACCTAGTGTAGACAATTGTGACCTATATACAACCCATGGAAGTGGAAGCAGAGTCTTAGTCATGGACAAAAGGTTATTAAAAGCTTTAAAAATAGATGTTTCTTCATGCATGTTAAGTTTTTCCTCTTCCTTTTAGCTCAAAAACCTGCATGGAAATAGCCTCTTATTTATTTCACTATCAAATTTTAGTTGGAAAGAACTGTTTTCTAAACCATACAGCTCAGCTTGGAGCAGAGATCAGCTCATGCTTTTACATATTTCCTCTACAAAGCAAATAGAACATCCATTGATATTCACACAGTACTCAGAATAGCATGCAGGCATTGTACTTTTCTGAAATCAACAGGACAAATACATTCAATACTTTATTTTGTACATGTTACATGTTTACTACATCAAAAAAAACATCATTTCCCAACAACCTTCCCTCAGAGAAATTTCCAAATTCCCCAGGCAATTTGTGATTGTTTCATAGTGAACCTAAATATTTACATTTGACTATGTTGCATTTAGTGCTCATTGTCCTTGGGAATGTGCAAAAAGCACCCAAATTGAAAGCACCACGAAATGGAAATGCTTAAGTTTTGTAATTCCTAGTGCATTCAAATATCATAGGGCAAGTGTTCAAACAGGAAGGCATCAGGTTCTCATTCCAGCTGTGAAAATGGGAACGAAAAGATAGGGTGGAGAAAAACTGGGGAAAAAAAATTGGAAAGGTGACATGAGGAGATAAAATGTAAATGGGGAGAGAAGGAATGACAGGGGAGCATCCTGTGAAATGACATGGAATTTTACATGGTGGCCTCAGAGACAAGCAAGGCTCAAGGATGTTCCTGGGGTCCAATTCTTCTACACCTCCCTGCCACCTCAGTCACCTGATAACATGGGTAGCAGGACAGTTGATACCTGTCATTTTTATTTAGCAATTTTCCAACTCAGCTTGTACACAGCTGCACCAAAGAACAAAGTCTCTCTGAAGGACATCACTGCTGAAGGGCAGACAGGACTTCTGGAGGACTTAATTAATTTTATTTACTTTAACTCTCCGTTTTTTTTTTGCAATATCTTTCACCCCCTGGGTAAGGTTTCCTAAGGAGCTGGGAAGTTTTACACATAGTTGCTAATAATGCTACTGAACATCTACCAGAGACAGCCCCAGTCACCTAAAAAGATCTTATCCTTGACTAGGAGCTGGCTGGAGAAGAAGCCACACCAAGGTAAACCATTCTGTCTTATCCCCCCCCAGCAACCTGATCTAGTGGGTGGCACCCCATGGCAGGGGAATTGAATCTTTAAGGTCCCTTCCAACTCAAACCATTCTGTGCTGCTTCTGTGGTCCCTCCTGAGATAAAGGGCTGCACTTTCAGAGTGGTAAAAACAAGAGCAATGCTTCATCAGCAATGGCAAGGAGCAAAACACTTTGAAGAGGGTGTGAAAAAAACAGAGAAGGGAAGGGGAAACAAACCCAATACTGAGCTGTTTCCTTCTAATAGCTACAGAGCAGTAGGTCTTTTTGCTGAAAGTACTTTTTCCTCAAAAGATTGCAGCAGAAATTCACTGATTTTTCACTTTATTAAGCAGGACAGATTTTTTCCCTTTCCCCGAGCCCTAAATGTGATGCAGAGTTTCAGCCCCCATGCCTTGCAGCTCTGGAAGCAGCCACTCCAATCATGGGATGTGCCAGGAGCCAAGGTCATCCGCAGGGAAAGCCTGTCTTTGCACTCCCTCACGTGTGTCCCTCCGGCTCCTGCAGCTTCCTTTCCTGCCAGCAGCTGCTCCTGCTCTTCGTGCTGCCTCTACAAGCAGTCAGGAGTGGGAAAAGGAGGGTATTGCTGAGTGAAAAGCAGCAGCACAGTCTTGCAAATGAGCCACCACCACACGTGCAGCTATCGTGTCCCGTGTAGCTCCATGGTTGATATGACACAACAAACAAATAAATACCTACGAACACCCAGGAACTTCAACTCCTGTGTCAAAATCACCTGGGACAAGCAGAAGTTATCAGAGACAGGGATGCACAGACAGGGACACAGGTGGAACGTGGTCCTGTACATTCTGAATGTGTATGCACAAAAGCAGGAGTTTTGTGGAGCTGGTGAAAGGCACTGTCTTGGTTAAACAACTCCAGCTGGGCAGTCCCAAGCAGAGCTTTGCAGTGTGACAGCTTGATCAGTGCCAACATTTCCTTTAGAGACACCTCAACATCCTGTGCAGTTCTTGTCTTCTTAGCTCATCCTAAAAGGGAGCACAAGAACAGGGCAGGTTTTTCTCCAGCAGGCTACAGCTGAGACAACCTTCCCCACCCTCCAAATTAACCTCATCTCAGACCCTTCAAATGGGTTGAGGGCAATCTGAAGTGGTGCTGACCTGAAATCCGCAGTGTGTGTTCCTCTATGACCCACTAGCAATGATTTGCCCCTCCTCTGCTAGTTACAGCTCATGAGGAGGAGGATGTTAGAGATAAGGCTGCCAGATAAGATAGGATATACCTCTGGACTATTTTCAGCCTAAACAGTGCAGTCCATAGGATGCCCAGGTCCTCAACACCTGTTCCTCAAGTCTTTCAGATAAGTGCTCCTATAAAGACACAGCTTTTTGTAGCCTGTGCAATGCATAATGCACACACAAGAATGAGTGGGGACAAAAGATTATCTATGAGAGTTAAAGCTGCACTGCCAAGCTCCTGGAAATTATGCCTCAATATCCTGCAGACTGTCAAGGTGATGGCTTGGTGACACTTAGGATGAAATAGGACCCTCACCGTTCATTCTGCAGCACTTCCAGCCTAAACCAAACTGCCTTTCAGTGCCACACTGGCCTCCCAAAAGCCTCCTGTGGTGCCCTGCAGTCTGATCCTTCAGGGAGAGTGTTTTCCATGGTCACTGTGGCCCTACAGATGCATTAGAAGAGTTGTAGCCCAAATAGGGACTGAGACCCTTAATGCTTCCCATCTTCAGCTTCACTGTACCATGATCAGAATACATGTTTTTCTGGTGACCCAGTGTGTTTTGCATCTGTCTCTCAGCTTGTTTCAAGAAGATATAAAAAATGCTGCCAAAAGCACTTTTCCAAGACAATTCTTTTGGATTTTTATTCCCAAAAACCCCTTAATTTCTCCCTTTTTCTTTGTCCTCAGTAAATACAAATATTAATATTAGAGTTTTGTAGGTTTTAAATTCCTTTTTTTCCCCTGCAACTCTAATTACCTGTAACATTTTCTCACTATTGTTCCAAATATGTCTTTCTGTAATTAAATATAACATTTTCCCATGTGAATTATCACTATGACCTAATCCCAGATCCCCACATCCCATAGTAAAGGTCTGTTCTCCACAGGCTGACACAACAGTAGTCAATTCATTGAGCATGGACAGACAACTTTTCCATGAATGCATTTGGCATCCTTGCTAAAACTGTCTCACTATCAATTTCAGCTAATAAGAAAACGAAGTTAGTGCAAAGCTTCTGAAAATAAATTCTGTTGAGAATGTCTCTCTGCTTTAATAGAAATTGAATGCAGTCCATTTCTCTTTCCCCATGTCCCAAACAGCACATCAAAACAATGTTTAGCAAGTGAGCCACATTTCACAACACACTTGCATCAGACATGGACATAAAATAAGTTGCTTGGCACCATAAATGCCCTAGAGAGAGGAAAGTTGGTTGTTTAGTGTTTGGTTTGGGTTTTTTCCTGTTTTCTCCCAGTACTTTAGGATTGCCCAAGTTTACTCCATTATCTCACTTGTGTCTCTGGTGCCTGTTAACCCTCCATGCTGCCTAAGGTGTGCCAACACCACCCCATGCCCCTTGAATTCAGGTTGCAGAAGTGCTGGACAGCACTGCTATTAATTCCTGGCGTCTCTCAACTAAGTTAGACTCCAATACCAGGAAATCACAGGCAGGAGAGAGGAAGAGAGGTGCTTTAACACAGGCACTCCAAGTTCTGTTTAAGCAAACAAGGGAGAAAGAGCTGGAGACCTCACACAGATTGGGTCATCAATTCAGTGATTTTCTCCAGTTTTTCAGTTTGCTTAATGGCTTCAAAGATACTCTTTTCTCAAGTGCACTGGGGGTTAAATGGCACGTGGAAAATATTATTTAACTTGAGATTTTCTCTTCAAATGGTGTGGCCTCCATAAATTGTACCTTGCAAAGTTCTCCCTGTGTTCTTTGGCAGGAGTAACCACGAGCCAGGTACCAGCACCTTCGGTGTTGCCCATGAAGATTCATCTCAGAAAATTTGGCCCATAAAACTCCTCTGATTTCCTGACTTCTCTGCCCAAGAATATTAGAAATGTGACATTTGAAATCTGTTTTGCCAAGACATGGGGTCTAGTCAAGTGCCTTCCCACAACGTATGTGGCAAGCAGATGCAACAGGGATGCAAACATGAATGCTTAGATTTTCTGCAGAGGGTGTGGGGATTTTTTCTTGCTTACTGCTGCTAGACAACCCCACGCGCTGCTGGCAATCACTGTATCCTGGCATTTTGTTTGTGTGCTTACACCTTACCCAGTAGCTTTGTTCATGGCAATAAAAATAATCCAAACAGCTTGGAAAACTTCCTTTGCTCTGACTTGAAAAGGCTGATTTGAGTTCCCAAGGATCTCAGTGGGAGCTGGATTAAGCTTTGTGGCAAAATCCTTTGCCTCTTACCACGCTGCTGCTGCTGCAGCAGGTGCTGAATTTCCTTTTAGTGATTGGTTCATTTATCTTTTTGTGACTGCAATGTACCAAAATCCCCTCCATTTCTTCCCTTATGTAGGGTTTAACCAAGATCCTGCAACTGAAGAGACCCAGACCTTCTGCTCCTTCCACAGTCTCTAGCCCTTCCAGAGCCACGAAGCTTCAGGCTCCCCAGGGTTTGTCCTGCAGCAAAGAGCTCTCTTTGCAAATCTAGGAGATTTGCAGTATTTCTTAGTCCTTTTTTAATTTTGCATACTCCATCTCTGGAACATGTTTATTCTTCCTCATGACTACCTTGCCTACCCAAATCACAGTTCTGGGTAGGACTGGGAACTAGGACAGGCATGCCCTCTTAGAGTCCAAGTGAGGAAGAAGAGGGACAAGGGCTTTACAGGCAAGGTTTCTGTTGGAAAGCTGAACAAGAATGGTGTGTGCACCTTGGCTAGCATCAATTTACAGTTTGATAAATAGGTAGTTATCCCCCAGACACTGGTTAAAAAGAAACAGAAATATGGTATTTCTTCCTTCATAAGGAGCTCTGCCAGCCTTTGTTTTCCTGCCTGTCTTTGGTTCCCCTCAAACCCATTAGTTTGGGATCTTTGATGATTTTTACAGAAACAGTCTTCTATTTCAAAAAGTCATGTCAAATCGAGAAAGAGGTAAAGCAAAAGGGCTCCCTAGAAAGAGAGCACTGTTTCTACAGAAATAACTCTGATTGATGAGTTCTACATAAGTCACCAAATAAAAATCCTGTAAGATAATTAGAATGGCAAAGAATGACAGCTCCTCTGCTGGATTTAATAATTACATCCCCACTGAAGGTCCCCAATGTTCATTGGAAAGGCTTCCCATGCTATGGAGTGGTGTTCTGTAAGACATCCAAGTTAAATGTGCTTTGGTTTGTTATTCTTTTCAGGCCATGGTGGTTAATTTAACTCTTGTTTGATATGTGCTGAAGTACCCACGTTCAGGCACTCCAATGATTTCTACCTTCTGATAACAAGATGTGAGACAAAACATCCTATTTACAACTTGTGTCTGATCACACTCAGACATTGCTAGTGAGCTGATTTTGACATGGTTGCTCTTGATTTATGCCTGTATACATTAAAAAAGAAAACCATAATTTTTGGACAAGCTTACCATCAAAAAATGGCAATATTGCTTTGAGCAGAGCAGTTAGAATCGGTGTTTTGGGCTTTCTTTGTTTTACAGTACTTTTTATGAATAGCATTTAACCACAGGCAGCTGTAGATGTGGTTCTATAAATCATGCCAAAATAATTAAAAGTTAAAGAAAAGTGCACATGTTCCCAAGTTTTGTCATTTTCCCACCACTGGGGAAAGGATTTTTTAAAACAAGCCCTCCATGATCTTTTGAATGCTCAAATACCACGAAGCCCAAACAGAAGCTGCAAGCAGCCACCATGCCTCAAAACAAAGTGAAAATGGTCCATTAAAAGAGGAAGAGATAAAACAGTGCAGACACTTCCCTTCTGTGCTACTGTAAATAATTTTAGAGATGGGCACAAAGGCTGCAGCTCAGACTAAACCCCAAGAGATATTCTTAAAGTACATAGCTTGGATAAAAAATTTCACCAAAAAAATCTGAGTCTTGTTCATGGAATCGCCTACAAATCCATCTCATTAATGCAAGACAAGTTCTAGTTAAAAATCCAGCAAGAAAGGACATTTAAATAGAGCAACTCTCCTAAAATATGACCCCAACCTGAATCTTTATGTTCACCAGTTCCTGGAAATTCCAGTTTAGTCTGGGACTAAAAAGAGAAGCAGACATATATATAAATACAAGGACTTTTACAGAATGCATCCATCCTGGATAAAGGTGAAGAAATTAAGAAGGTACAGGCATATTTTTAATTCTAGGAAGATGCAGTTTGTTAAAGACTATCATTCAGCTAATCTAATGTGTTGGCAATATTTGTTATTTGATACCAAGGAAATAAAAAGACTCGATAAAGCAACTCATATTATGACAAGAAATAGGGAGCTAAGTCCTAGACACCCATATTGCCTCCTAAAGCATAACAGTTCCTACATGGTTTAAAATATAAATCACACAAAGTGGTCAAAATCCAGCTTTAATTCTCAGTCTAATGATTACATTGGTCAACTTCCAAGACCACAGCTAAAGGCCATGAGAACTTTGAAAATATTTTCCCAGCCATATGCATATTGTCCCAAGAACTAAAAAAAAATAAAAAGGCAAGCAACCAAGAAAGAAAAAGAGCAGCAATCAGAGAGAAAGCACAGTTGTGAAATAAAACCTTCAGCATGGAGTTATTGCTCTGCAAGTGATCTTTGAAATTACCAGGAGACACGAAGATTTTGATTCCACATCCCACTGAATTCTCACAATCATTTTGGAAAGTGCAAGGGGCCACGTATAGTACCTTGGATCTCTTTACTGGGGGTTTAAGGAGTTTCAGATTTATTTCTCTTTTTTTTTTTTTTTTCTTTTTTTTCCTCTGTGAAACAGATTGTTCCTATAAAATTATTTTGAGAGTTTTCCCTTCACTTTTTTGTGCACAACTACAACAGAGTACCATCAGCATCTGGTTCTGCATATGCCTAGAAGCCCATTCATTGCAAGCCACTTTCAGAATCAAGGCCTTGACATGTAATAATTCACTGCAATTTCTGATATGTATGAGGGTTTTTTGCCCTAAAATGTACTTGAAATTTCAAAATACCCCAGAATCCCTACAAGTTCCCTCTCAGGAGACTAACTTTCTGAGGAATCATGACATTCTTCATAGTGTTCCAGTATAGAGGCAGCATGACAAATACCTAGTATGATAAAAACCCCTGAAAGATATCAAAATAAAAGTATGGACACAAATTGACAAGCTGTATTAGTCACAATTAACCAGTCAGGAGAAATAGCTGCGTGTAAAGATCTGCTATGTGAAAAACATTGAATATTTCAGCAATTCTTTAGGAAGGTACTGAACTTTCCTTGCAATTAATTATTCATCTGTGAAACTTTTCTCCTTTCCTCCTCAAATTACTGCAGAACTTTCCTCTCCTCGGTGAGATCAGGAGTGTAATCACATGCATGTATACAGTGCAGAGACAAAAACACACACCCACAAAAAAGGCAGCAACAGATACCACCCCCAACTTTCCCCAGTTGTACATTTGATGCTTGCTGGTGCCATTAAGCAAACACAAAACAACAGCAAGCGCATTCTGTTGAAATGTTTAGCTAAATGGAACCAAAACAGTCACAGTTCACAATTTCATAAATACATTAATTAGAAGTGTCTCCAAATAGCATGTGATTTTGAATTATTAACATAAAACACTGCATTATAAATGACTGCAAATTGCATTCCTTAGTGCTCTCCATGCTTAATTTATTATGCCGTAGGAAAATTTGCAAATTACTTCACTGTTTTATATTTAATGGATAGTTTTATATGTATATTGTTTCATTAAGATAAAATGAAACCGCAGTGTACATATTATATGCCTTTCCAGTGACATAAATGTCACTAGAGACCCTCAGACTTTGTCAGAAGGGGAGCGTGCTTCTGTCATCTCCTGGATTTAATAAAGGAGTGAAGAGCAGTTTAAAGTTTCTGCCCTTTCCGTGCCCATCCATAATCCCTCCTTCCACACAGCCCCTCTCTGAAGTTTGCAGAGGGCATTGCAGAAAAGTTTCCTGCTTTCTGAAAGTATGGAGAAGGGCAGTGGAGCAGTCCTGGCTTCTCCACCTCTGTGTCATACACTGCCAGGGTTTTTGCTGTCACGTCTTCCTGCACTGGGGAAAGGATGGACATAAAACATATCAGGAAACCCTAGTGAGACTAGATGGGAATAGATGCCTGGAGAAATGCTGAGGAGGGGAGGTGAAGGACACCATACATAAAAAGAAAATCCATTAAATATGTAAATATAAAGACATTCATCTTTGACAACTTCATTGCATGCTGTCTGTTCCTAGCCATTTGTCTTCTCTATTTGTAAATTCCTCAGAAGAGGAATTGCCTCTAATTATGTGCTTGCAGAGTGCCTGGTACAATGAGGGCTCAGCTTCCCTGCAAACCTGAAATGCAAATAGACCATAAATAATAGAGATTATTTATGATACATAAATAAATAACATTGGGCCATGAAGATGCATTCTATATGTGTTTAAATAGGCTGTCCAATTCCCTCTTTTCTGAGAATTAATAGTATCCCTTTAGTGGATGTGATAGATATATCTTCAAACTCACTTTCAGGCCTTTTAAAAAGATAGCAAAGGTACTGGTTACCCGAGTGCATGGGCTCCATGTAGTTTTCAGATGTGTTTTTTTTTAATAAAAACACAGCACAGTATCATATTGCAGGATGGATAGGAGGTGGAGAGATGGCATATTTGGGAAAAGCTATAAATTCTGCTTTAAGTTAAAATTGCATTAATGAAATTGGAGCTACCAGAAGATGCATGCAAGAGAGAGAGAGAGAGACAGTCCTCTGAGCTATTCTTTTCAAGTAATGAAGATGAGACTCTGTCAGAGATTGAGGTGTCAAAACTGGAAGTGCTGGAACAAATTCACAAATTAAAGAGCAACAAGTCACCATGACCAGATGGCATACATCTGAGAGCTCTGAAGGAACTTAAGAATTAAGTGGTTGAGCTGCTAACAGAAAAATATGCAGCCTTTCATTAAACTGCTACCATGCCAGAGGACAGGAGGTAACAAATACCTCGTCTCACAAAATCTGGAAGGTGTGTTCCCTGATTAAAGCCCCAGATTGCTTTTCTCTTTTAAGCATGCTGGCTTCAGAGGGAGGTGCAGCCAAAAGAGCTGCCTCAGCCCACTGGGAGCCCCTGGTGACAGGCAGGGCAGGGGTATTGCTGATTCAGCATTCACTGGTGACCATTAACCTGGGGATGGCTGGGGGGCCTTGCAAGGACTGACTTCAGTGATAATTAAAAACCAACTGCCCTAATTACCCCCGCCTCCTTAAGCAGCATTTAGGATCCACGAGTACCTATCCCTGGCAGCATTTTCAGAATAGTTTAACTCTTTCCCTGGCACGTTTATGAATGAGAGGACAAAGCTATAGCCTCATCAGACAGGAATATCCTCCTGGTTTTATGTTCTGCTTCCACTTTCTTGTGATCCAGATAACAAACTTCTCACGGAAACATTCAGAGGAGAAGGCAGAAAGGAAAAAATGAGCTCAAGATCTACCTGTGCAGCACATACTGTGTACTTATATCACTGTATAGATTTTAAGGTGCATGTGTGACCATCTAGTCCTGCAGTGCTCAGCTGCTGTGCTGTGGCTCAGTGTGCACAGGGGCACACAGCCCAGCTGATGTGCAAACAGCTGGGCAGATGTGGCCCCACAGCCTCAGGTGCATCAGTGCAGGGCATCCCCAGCACATCCCTGTCTTTGCCTGCCACGTGTGCATGGAGAAGGATCTTGCCTCCCCAGAGACAAGGCTGGGGGATGCAGACATCTCTGATCCCACCTTCTGGGTGTTACAGAACAGAGTTTTTGCATTCTTATGCTCATATCAGCTTGACTAAAGCACACCTTCCTGCTAGATGATTAGCCTGTGACAGACAATATGAAGATTTAGGAAAGTCATCTCTACCAGTGAAAGTCTCTACTAGTCTCTGGCACCATTAAAATTGTATTTTTTGCCTTCATGTCCAGCCACTTGTTCTTGGCGTGTTCTTATGGTTAATGAAAGCCTTAGGGAAACAAGTTATCATTCTGAAAATTACAAATAGATTTCAAACTATCAAAGTAAGATCTGTGGGAGAACAGCTTAGCCATCTCCCCAAAAAAACCCATTTTGAGATTTCAAAAAGAAAATGCAGAATTAAAGAAGATGGGGCTCTTCTTCCACAGCAGAATTCAACCTACGCCTTGTAAAACCTTTCATTTGTGGCAGCAAGAGACTCTCCTAGCATTTCAAAATATTCAGAATTGAAGAACTGTTATCTGGGACACACAGAGGAGGAGGGGAAATATCCGCCTGAGAATAATGAGCCATTTGGTCCTTCAGACATGTATTTCCAACATATGAGAGTGAGATTCACATCACTGCTTTGAATGAACACCTCAAGCTATTATTAGGGGTGAAAGAAGCTCTTTTCTGGTCTGGATAAGAAGTTCTATCCACGTAGAAAATTAAAAAATGCACACACGGGAGGTTTGATGTTTTAAATATATTTTTTCCCCACAAAATAAATGCTTTGTAAGAGGCCATGGTCACTTTTGCTTGTTTAGGGGCTTCATAACATCCTGAAACCATTTCTCTTGCAGAGGATATCTGTGAAGCAGATGTTGAGAACCCCTGATTTAGATGCATGGGCTGGGGCCAGCTCTTACCTTGCCAGTATTTCTCACTTTAGCAGTCAGACTGGAGGAACAAATGCTTAAGGATTCCTCACTGAATACGGGAGCAAGAACTAGGGGTTGTTGTTTTTTTCTTTGAAGTGGGTATCTAGACACCAAACCTTTTTCTTCCACAAATACAACAGAGAAGTCTTGATTACACCAATTGTACACTAAGAACTGCAAGGCTGTGATGCTTTTTAACCCTGGATCATCTTCCTAGCTGGAGTTGATGCATTGGCACACAGGAGGAGGAGGATTGCTGCTGTCTTCTGATAACTGGTGACAAAACCTGCTTTCTCCTTCCAATGCATATATATTCATATTTTAAAGGAAAACGTGGATGTTTCTTCAGTGGGAAAAAAAGATTTAAAAAAAAAGGTTTTAAATTTTTAAATTTTGCCTTCATTTCTTGATATTCCTAGCATACACATCTGTGAGTGAGCAGCAAGGCATGAGAAGTCCAAATCCTACTGGTTGGTAGCAGGTTGGGTGGGCTGGAGTAGACCATCATCTTTCATGTTTTCTGCCCCTGATGGATCTGCTGGAAAACATGGCATACTTTTTACAACATCTCAAAAGTCCTTACTTCTCTTTCGTTACCAGCAAAGGGTCACTTCTCCCTCATCTTTCCCTCAGTTTCCACCTTCAGAAAGGTAAGTTCTAATAGATACATCCAGGTTCTCTGGATGGTCAAAGCCACTCAGACAATCGTAGCTTTTAGGTCATGGTGGAAAGTCCCATCGTGAGTGACTTTTGTGTTTTCAGAATCTGGTGGAGGAACCACAAACAGATGTTCCTGCAGAAATGTGAAAAACAGGATATGTGTGGGAGTCTTTGCTGGGACAAATGGTGGCAGTAGTGTGGATTAGGTAATGGCCATAGGACTTTACACTCAGCAGCAACCAGCATCTTAAAAATAACCCTCCCAACATATTCCCTGTGCATTCTTTTCATGGCAGTCACTTCCTCGTCCTAAATCGGGCAATAAATATGGACAAATTCACAACTTGCTCCAGTGACTTTTAACCTAGAAACACAAGCTGCTTTTATGTTTTATCACAAATGAATTCCATGCATGATTATGAAAACCCAAGTTTTCCCATGCTTGAGTCAAAATCAAGGCCTATGCCAACATTTTTGCAGTCCCTAGGCTGGAGTAGTGCAGCTGATTCTTCATGAAGCCATCACAGGAAAACTCCACATGGTTCAGAAAATAGATATCTTTGAAATATTCTGCAATGGTCAGTGGCTGCTTTCAAACCAAGCTTGTGGTGATGACCAAGACTGCCAGATTTCTCCATACTCAGGAACCCACTTCACAAAGACATTGTTGTTTTCTCTATGTTCCATTGCAGCCACCAGCCTCCCTGGGCATCTTGCAAACCTTGATGTTCTCTCAGCAGACCATCTCCGTTCATTGCACATCTCTTTGGCTTCATCTCTTGGATGTTTCAGAGTCAGTTCAGTCTCTACACTCTCAGGAAGCACCATAAGCTTCAAGTTGGCCTGAAAAACATACCTGGTTTTCAAATATCTAGCTAAATTTTGGCAAAATTTCCCTCAGGCTCTATTTTTTATGGCATCTTTACTCTTAGTGTATTTTCTCCTGGTTGAAACCAGAGGCAGGCAGGCAAGTTTGCAAATGCAGGGAACTTTCAACAAACAGACAGATACAAGATGAAACTGGAATAATTTCTTCTGTATAGCTACAACAGACTCAAATAATAAAATCAAGCTGACCTTGAGTGAAAACCAAGCTTGGTTTCCTGGCTCACAAGCTCAAGGACTTTTAGCTATGAGTGTGCTAAACCAAAAGCACATCCTTTGTAACACCCAATGCAGCCACAACATCTCCCAATATCCCCTTTCCCTAAGGGCATTTGGACACAAAGACCTGGTAGATTCAGACCATGGGCCCAAGCAGGCAGTATGAAAGCAGGTTTGGGAAAGGCACTGTAATCTGTCTGTGCCCACCACTGGGACAGCTCCTGCCTGCTGGAGTTAATGGAGGCAGAAGCTCTGGTATGGTGCCAGGCTTCTCCCCAACTCCCTGTCCTTCTCAATCCAGCCCAAACTGCTCATCTGGAAAGCTGGGGGTATGATGGCATCAGCCTAAAGCACTCCTCCAGCCAGTGCAAGAGAATTCCACAGTGGATGGACCAGCTTGCTTCTGTTCGACGTTGCACAGCACTTAGGGTAAGGTCATTAACTTTTCCAGGATGTAATTTCTTTCATTTTGTAGAAGTCTCAAGTCCCTGAGCTTAGCTCAAGACCCAGAATCTAATGCTTTTTTCTGTTTTCTCCCTGACAAGTCTCAGAGATATTAAAAATCAAAAGAAGACTCTAAGGAGCAAATAAAGTCTCTTTAAAGTACTGTTCCACTTTTGTGTTAACTCACAGAAGCTTTTTGCTCTCTCTGCCTGGCTCCAGTCAGATCTTGCATAAAAGGGAAAAAATGCACTTAAAAGTGCTGTTTTCTTTCCACTTCCCCCTGTGCTTCAAATCATTAGTCTTTCTGCATTTCTCTTTTATTCCCAGACTGGCTTGTGCCGAATCAGATTATAATACATTAAACCTCCAAGAAACACAAAGCCCTCCAAAGTGCTCTTTGGGGTCTCCATACATGTGTTCTCTTGCTCTTTCCTGAAATAATTACTGCAATCCCAGGGTCAGCTCCTGCGTGCAGGTCCCTCTCCAACACACAGCCTCACCTCCCCTTGCTGAAAAAGGAATGCAGGATGGGGCTTGCCTGCATGTCACCTCTGCTTTTTTGTGCTGAAGCGAGGGAAATGCCTTGCCTGCAAGGATGCCCTGCCCTGCTTTCCCAGGCTCAGTCTCTTTCTGCAGAAAAAGGGTTTCTTCAACATCTTTGGACACATCTTTGGAGATGTAGGGATGGTGGCCTTCCAACCAGCTTCTCTGAAGACATCTCAGTTCCCTCTGCTAAGGGCAAAGCTGTGAACTCACAGTCCTAGCCTGGTTGGCATCTCTGCCAAGGCTCCCTGATTTCCGTGAGACCATCACCCTTGTACCTTTGGAGCCTTGAGTGATGACAGCCAGTGCTGGGAGAAGTTCAGCAGTGTTTGTGCTTCAGAAGGAAGCACTTCCCTTAGCCTGGCCTTTACCCTGAGCAGGAAGAAAGGTTGTACAGGGAACAGAAACCTCTTAGGGCCAAGAGTGGGATATAAGGCTATTGCCAGCCACATCAACATCACTCAGAAAGCAAACAGAAATAAATCACAGTGAGTCACTACCCTGGGTGGGATTAGACTCATTACTCACAGGTTATTGGAAAGCAGAATCCCTGGTTTTCCCAAGCAGCACTTCCAGCTCTCCATTGGAGGGACATTCTGAGCTCCAGGAGAGGCTCAAGGATACAAATAGCCCTCATCTGTGGTGGCCAGGGCAGCTTTATCGTGTGGTGGCTAAAGCTTCTGAGACATCTGCTGCTGCAGAGGAAGTCAAGTGAAAGGAATAACGCAGAGCCCTGGGTGAACTTTGCAGCTGGAAGCACCTGGGGACCATCTCTGCCCACTCAATGCCATTCTGGCTCAGCATACAAGGAACTTAGAGCAAATGAGTCATTACAAGCTCTGCAGAAAATCTGTTACTGAGGGAAAACATAGCTATCAACCTGAACACTCGATATCCAAAGAAACATGTGCTCTGAAGACATGCTAGTGGTCTTTCTTTGGCTTCTGCAGGGGCAGAACACACCAAAATCCTTGGTATTCACAAAATTGGCAATGTGTTTTTTTTATCAGACCCTACACCCAGAATAAATTTCTTTGGAAAGGGAAATATTTGTCTTCAGGTCATCACCACAGTCCCTTTCCTTTTTCTGTAGAAGGTGGTTCTACATGTCTTCTAAGGGGGTGTGGGGATGGCAACAGTGAACTCAAAGGCACGTGCTCCTACTACAGCTTTGTTAACAAACTTGAATTCCCTCATGAAGTGCTACTCTCCTCCCAGTGCTGATCCTTTCTTCTGAAATGAAGCCTGCTCTCCCTTTTTTGTGGTGGTTTAATAATGTGGGAAAATAGGTCTGTGATGGAAGGAGGGAAGGTTGAAATTCATTTCTCCTCTTGCCCTAAGCAGGAAATGAGTAGATACCTCCCAAACTGCAAGCCTGGTTATCTGGCTTGCTGCAAAGCCATGCCAATAAAGAAGCCTTTTTTCTATTTAAAGAAGTAATATAATAAAATGTTGGTTCATTTCATTATAATAGCTAGGAAGGATTTGTTAGTTTCACAGCATAAATTTAGATTAATTTTTTAGATTTGACAACGTTATAAAAATTATATTGATTCTGAAATTATAATTTTAGATTGGTTCTGTCATTTTAGCCTATTAGCAGTCTTTAAATGAAGTGATCCAATGTTACAATCAATCTTATCTTCCATTATGCACTTCCTGGTGCTAAAAAGTGAGATCGATTCTAATTAACTACACTGGTTCAGTCATTTGGGTAGTTTGTTCAGAAAGAAAAAAAAGAAAAGTTACTGCCCTAATATTACTAGACCATATTTTTATATATTTATGTGCTGAATTTATATCCAAAATGAATGTCACTGCTATGGTACAAACAGTACAGTTGCAGCTCTCTAAAATGTTAGGATGGCAACATCAGTGCTATTGCTTTAGCCAGTAAAGCACGTGAAATATTTTCAGGGTCCACTTGAGGTTTAAGAAGCAAAGCAGGGTCAGCAAAAAAAGCTTCCTCTGCAGCACAGGCTATAAATCTATATGTCCATTGAAAGTGGCATTTCCAACATGCAGCTGTGGCTAAGAGGACAGGTTTAAATGCTGCTTGAGGAGCCATGATGGTGAAAATAATGCTGTGCAGTAGGCTGATGTGGTTTAAATACGAATCAGCTCAAACTTACTTATTTCTTTCAGCATTTCCTGGCTTCAGCTCTGGAGAGACTGCTGGCAGAGTCCTTGACAGTCACCTTGCCCTGTGCCAGAGAGGTCTCCAGCTCTGTAGACCTTCTATTGAACTGTGCCTGTGGTGGCAGAGGTGCAAGGCAGTGGGGGACCAACATGCTGTGATCCTACCTCAAATTAACCTGAAACCCTGATGAACTCCTGGAGAGACAAGTGGAAGCCAGAAAGGTCTGCACACTGGTTTTAAAACAAGGACAGCAAAGGCTGACCTCAAATAAAACTTGAGGGAAAATATACATTGCTTGCAATTTTATTCCTAGTATGCTTAAATCACTCTCTTAAGTCAAATATTATTACCCCGAGTACAAATCTGTAACTTTTCTCATCTATAATGCTTGTGCCCGGAGTCTTTTCTAACTTATTCCTTGCTTTCCCTGCTACAGCTTTAAAGAAATGCAGCATACACACCCTCACCAATAAATCAGCTCATCTATCTGTCTCATTCAGTGCAACTTAGAAACGATTTGCCGTTCAAGGGATGCTACACTTGCTTTTCCAATCACTGCCACTGCATCCTTTCGTGTGGAGTCACATATTGGGGAATGAGTCAAGAATAACAAACATGAGCCTGGCATCCTGCTGCAGCATATTTCTTGACCTCCCTCCCTTCATACACCCTCACACATGCTTTGTTCCTATCCTCCGAATGGCATCATTCTACTAAGAAGCCAAATTGCTGAAAAGAATTGTGAAAAGCAGCAGTAACTTTAAAATGTTTCACTTATCCTTGTTCCTTCGCTGTTTTCTTTTAAAATCTCGGTCATTCAATGAAAAAAGATCCAAAAATTACTGTGAGCCCCTATGTCTGCTCCCTCTGAGATGAAAAAGCAGCTTGGGAAGGGAAGTCCTACAGGGATAAAAAGCCAAACTGGATTTCAGGTGGACCAGCACCCTATTTCCCTGTAGGCTCTCCAGTATTGCTGCCAGTCATCATGAAACATGCCAATAATTCTTAAGTGGGGGAAATGTCAGAACTCCATTTCTTGAGGGGCTCCTTTTATCCTTTCCTTGAACATGTTTCAGTTCTGAAGATGTTCTAGCTCGAAAGATTGGCTTTGGATCCTGTGGAAAGCCACTGCAGAAATTACCCCTGCATGCTGCTGGAATATCCTTTTTACACTGGCAGTTTGTTACTTAATTGACAGACAACTGCTTGCCAAGTAAAAGCCTTGATTTCAATCTTCCTGCTATTGCATTTGTACTGCAAACCATCATTAATTATTTGCCATCTTGTAAGAAGCCCTGGGGAGTCTGATTCTCTGCTGCCTCACACCTCGTGTAACCACTGACAGCGATGCCCAGCGAGTGCAAACACTCTCACTTGTCTGTGTGCACACCCAGCCCACGCTCCACCTCACAGGGCAACCACAGATGGGCTTAAAAAGCACGAGAGAGGGTCTGAGGGTACAAACACACACCACTCGTGGGCACAGGACATTAATTCACCTTTTTGCTTGATGCAAAGCGAGAGGACAGACAGACTCCCGTTGGCTTCACAGCAGAGCCCCAAGGTTTCCTGAACCTCACAAGGTGCTACAGACACTTTGCAGTGAGAAGCTGCCACAGACAGCAGAGATGTGCCCTGTCCACGGTGCTTTGTGGTGTGGCTGGAGCTCCTTTCTGCTGGGAACTGCTGGGGAGTGCCAGATCCCACTCAGACACCCCTCACCAGCTGGATTTTTAGGTACAAGGTGGGCATCTCTAGCAGAAGGTGGCTGGGGGTGATGTGGAAGGAGACCATGATGCATGGCCAATGTCAGCAGGAAAACGGTGTGGAAGCAGCACAAGGTGAGAGTGCAACAAAGAGGATGTGGCATTTCTGCAGAAAACCTGCTTTTGTTTCCTTCCCATTTCACAGGCAGCATGTCTATTAAATGTGGCTTTTGCTGCCAAAGGACTTGTCATATTACATTAGGTTTAGCAACTTCTGCTGTGGCAAAGTGTGCAGCGTCTCCCTTCACATAAAGAAAATATTTTCACAAGTCTGTTCAACCTGCTAACTGTGATTACAGACAGTTGGCCCCTGACATGACATTTATTGCTCCAGCTTCCAAGTAAGAACCTCACAGCACTGCCCAGCCAGCTACCTGAAGAGCACATATGTGTGTGGAGGCCTTAAACAAGTTTCTGCTAATGGCTTCATTTTGTACTCTTTCAGGAGGTCTTTAGCAGCTTGATGGAAGAGACGATGCTAGTAAAAATAAGAGCTTAAAGACTCTGTGCAATCCCTCTCTTTTACACTTACCTTGCAATGTATGACATGTCATATCCATTCATTGCTGTGAGTGCTCTTGGCATGCATATTTCTACTCTGCTCAGCAATATTCATCATAACTGGGAATGACTGCAATTGTCTGCCTCCCCTTTGGAGACAATCTCACACAGAGGGAAAATAAAAGATACAGAGAAACACCAAAACCAGGGACGTGCAACACGTGCTGGCAGCAAACACAAACAAGAGGTTGACCTAGTTGGGTTCTCCACATGCAGGAGCCCAACAGATGACTGGCCAAAGGAAAGCCTGGCATGACATTGAAAACAAATGAACCCCAAAGCAGAGAAAATGAGCAAAACACATAGCTCCTTGTTCCCTGCAGGATATGATGGTCATGGTTACAGCACCTACTGGAAACAACTTCCAAGAGAGCAGCTTCTCCATCGCTGCCTCCAGTAACTGGGCAACCTTCTGCAAGACCTATCTGTATATTTTCCTGGCTTTTGTGAAGAAAGAAAGCATAAATAAAGGCTTTGTCAGGACAAGAGAATATCATCTGGCAATCATTTGGTTATTAATGATTGGGCTTTGCGGGGGAGGGAGGGTTTTTTTTTAATTGGATTGGTTATTTTAAATATTTTGTACAAGTTTTAATAATTTTAAAATTTGTTAAAAGGCCTGCTTTTCACCTTCACTTTCCTTTCCTCCACAAGACATTTGTAGGGGCTCAATTCTTATATGGCTTGGCCTATTCTGTGTCACTTTTTGGCAGGTCACTTTGCTCTGTTCTTCTCCAAACAGAAATTAAGCTTTGGCCAAGGGAGAAGCAGAGCAGAATGCAGCCTGCTGCAACAGCTTGTAGTGAGTTGGAAAGAACTCTGTGTTATAGATTATCAAATACCCTTTTTTTAGTTAATTTCACTGTCTTATTTTTAAACTTGCATGTGCATCTGCCAGCAGCACTGCATCTTGTTATAATATTGCTATTAAGCAGGTGGATGTATGGTGAGCTTTGAGAATTCAGTTCCATTTTGTTTAAGGGTATGCTCTTCAGTGATTAAGCTTCTACTGTATCTTCTGCTGGATTGGGAATTAAAGTGATTTTACAACATCAGTCTGAACAGATTCCCTCACAGTTTTGTTTTTTATCATGTCACAAAGTTATTCACCAAAAGGCCATAGAAGATTCAATATGAGGCAGACTCTCCTAACTTGTTTTGCTGGAGTTGTACCCCCCTTGACAATAAAATAACTCATGACCAGAAAGGATAAGTAAGAGTTATGCAGCTTTATTCTGCCTTCCTCATTTGCTCTCTCTTTTGTTTTGTTTGGGTTTTTTTTAGTTTTCCCTTTCATTTTCTGCTTGTATCTATATGTGAAGTGAGGCTGGGTAAGCAACCAGAGGTGGGTGTCCAAATGCAGGGAAGGAGAACTCACACTCCAAAACAAAACCATTTTTCCTCCTTCTTTTCTCCCCATGGTTCAGTTCAAAGAAATCATCTCAGAGCAGCCTACCCTGATACCCAGATCCTTTCCTGAAGATTTCTAATACACTGCAGTAAGACTGTTTCCCAAGACCCTCCATAAGACCCCAGGGATTTTTCGTGGTCCTGTCTTGGTTAAAATAAAAAGCATATTCATGGGGAATAACTAATCCCTTGCCTGAATGCAACACGCTATCTGGAAAGTTGGTGATCTGGTACACTAACTCTCTGATTTGTTTGGCCTTGTGAAAACCTTTCAAGCTGGCTCTGGAAATTCACCCCTGAAGCCTCTTCTGGGGCTTGTATTTTTTATTTTTCTCCCATTTCCTCAAATCTTTCCCTTGTTTCTAAAGAGTGCCATCGTCCGTTCCTGAGCCCTCAAATCCAATTACCAAACAATGTACAAATATATGGCTGAGCGTGGTCTATGGGAACAGCTGCAAAATTGCTAATATTAGGTCTAATTTAGCTACAATAAATTAGCAAGTGTGTGGAAGCAAAATGATGACAGCATAATTATAACAAAAGTCGATGTGTTGAAGTATATGGATGACAATACATACTAATTTTAGCGAAAAACTGCACCAAATGAAATGCATGCAATGAACAGACGGGACTAATAGCTCAGACACATATACTTAATGTGACCAGTCAGTGTAAAAACAAAAAGATAGATGAAGCTGTTCAGAATCTAGTGCTAACAAGCAGTGTAGTCTGAAACCATTAACTGTCAGGGGTAATAACACTCAAAGTACTGAAGTGCAGTAAAACAGCAGCACTTTTCTCGGGATGATGTGCTGATGTACAAGCACACACCTGTGAAGAGGGTACTAAATCTATCCTCGCCTTTATTACTATGGAGGGAGGAAAAACAACACTAATAATGTAAAGTATAAACGAAAATAGCAGACAGCAGAGAGTGACATTTGCATGGTCCCAGTCAGCTTGTTAGCTGAAGTGGGTTTTAATTAGCTATTTTCCAGCAAGCAAACGAGCAAATTAGTGGCAGCCATAAACAAGCAGAGACAATCAGGCCCAAAGAAAAAAAAAAAAAGAAAAAAGAAAAAAAAAGACCGGACCTTTTTCTGTGTGTTTTCCTTTTGGAAATACAATGTCTTCATGCTTCAGCTAAATATTTCTATTAACCAAAAGAATGTGGTGCAGCGAAGACCTTGGCAACCGTGCAAGTTCCTGAAGGGGCTCGAAGCATGATGTCAATGGTCCAGCGGGGACACAAAGCCCTGCTCTGGAGAAACCCACATGGAGAGCTGAACCTCGGGCTCCTGGGCAGAGCCTCAGGGCTCCAGTGCCCCTCAGTTCTGGAGCATGCTGCCCTCCTGCTGGAGGGTGCCCACCCATCCCCAGATCTTGGGTGCACAGCAGCAGGTGCTTCCAAAAGTGTGATGCAGAGGGTAGGTGCCACCTCCTCCAGGCATAAGATGGGCAAGGACCATGTGTCGCCAAAGGGTGCCTGACCCTCCCAGCTGCTCCTTCTGCAGAGGAAGAGGGATATGGCTCTCCAAGGGCTGCAGGAGACAGAGTGTGAGGAGGGGGGAGAGGTGAGCAGCAGGGTGCTAAGCAATACTGCTAAGAGAAGATGCTTCTCAGTGTGGGATGCAGCCCGTGGATTCAGGCAGTAACGAGCAAACCCACTTTTGGTGCTTCTTTTATTACTGTGGTATTGCTGGCTGAGTAATGACACCTGCCCTGCTGTTACAGCAACATGAACACGAGATGAGGATCCTTCAGAGCCTGGACAAGCAAGGCCCAAGGTTAAGTAATTCACTGTAGTACTTTTGCTACTGAACTGATTATATTAATAATCAGCCATAATGAAAAACATGGCAAGCTTATCCCTTGAGTCAGTCATGTTTACCCTCATGTTCCCTCTGATTTTAAGAAATGCTGATGTGGCAAATATCAGAAAGCCAGTACAAAGGACAGATTGCACACTTGTATCTTACACTGAACATGACCAAATCCTTCAGGTATAAAACCTGACAGCTAAAGCAAAGTCAGGCAGCAGTAAACAACTACTAGAGGTGGTTGCTGGGTGGGAGAGTTTGGTAGTTTGAGGACTAATCCAGACCTTGGGAATGCTCAGTTCATGTTTCACTCTGTCAGAGACTTCTCCTGTGACCATGGGTGACCCAGACGATCTGTCTGGGGATGAAAGTGCTTCTGCCTCAGGAGTTTGCTGCAAAATGCTCATTAAATACTGTGTAGGGCTTGGATATTGAGGAGAAGGGGCTAATTAGTTGGAAGGAAGGGAAAACAGCTAATAAAAATTAATCTTATTTATGCATCAGTATTGGTACATGTGGCACTACAGAAAGACACTGCAGCAGGCTTTGGGTTGGTATAAATTATCAGAGAGCTGCAGGAGAGACTCTCTTGCCTTCCTGTCCTTGTCTTGTGCCAAGGGTATTACAGTCTAATTAATACAGATAACATAAGTGCAGATGCCTACCTGTTGGGCGCTGTTGGAATATTAACACAAGGGGAGGGCCGGGGGAAGGCTCTTAAAGAGGGCTTATTTTATTTAGTTCATTTGTTTAGTAATGTTTTGATGGTCAGAAAACCCTGGCAATGAGTAGAGCCCAAGAGGCAATTAGTAATGGGGCAGAAAATGTAATGAGCCAAAAAATGAATTAACTTGAGCGGAGTAGGCACAGACACAAGGGGCCAATGCTTTTTGCTAGTTTATAACCCTTGCCCCTCTGCTGAATTCGAAAGAGTAGGAGGAGGTGTGATTTAGCACAGAAACAGCCTGCAGGACATTTCCTACCACACTGGGGTAGCCCTTCCCTGCACAAGGCACGGGCTGATGCAGCAAGCAGGGAGCCTGGATCAGCTCCTGCCTAAAGAGAGTCTCCACCTGGAAAGTCTCCTTCCATCTGGGATAACCAGCACCCAAGAGAGAGAGGGGAATCCCATCACACAGCAGCTCCCAGCAGGGCCAGCAGCAGCAGGAGTGGGGCTTGTGGAGTAAAATGAGCCAATTTTTTCATCTCTTTGCCTCTTCTGCGTTTCTCTTGGTCCTTTGTTTGTTTGTTTGCTTTCTTTGGTGGCTTTCAATTTTTGGCAATTAGGAAACACACATGCTTTGTAATAGAATTCGTTCTGTTCTTCTAAGTCATGGGCTGGTGGTGTTTTCAGCATATACAAAACTTTACACACTTGTTTTGCCAATGAACTTGTTTCCTTGTCTCTCACTGCTGTGTGTGAACATCAGAGGGAAAAACCCAGGCAAACACACATATGGTACCTACCCATGAGGACACAAGAGGTAACTCTCACCCAAATTGTCACATTAGCTCTCCTGTTAGCCATTAGAATCAAAGGTAATGATTTGTGGTTTAGATTGCTGCTTGACCGAATCACAGAAAAACACAACTGCCCCCAAGTGTGTGCTAGGATGATTTTCAATGCATGCTGCAGTTCTGCAATGCTTGGTCTTATAGGGCCCATAGGCTTTGTCCTGAGGGAGATTATTCCAGCCAAAAAAAAAAATCCCTAAAGTTGTTATGTGGAGTTCAGGAAGGGAAACTTTGAGGAGAAAAAAAAAAAACAACCCACGTTCACATTTTAATTCCCTTCTTGCATGGATAGTTCAATACCCAGTGAAAGGACAGGAAAGCCACAAAGCACACACACTTCCACACTGTTTCTTTCTTCCTGGGTCATGCCCAGTGCTATTTCATCACGGCTAGGGGACTTTGGGGGAAGTGGGAGCAGAAGGGAAAGAAGAAAGATGATCTTTAAAAGAACAGAACTGTTGAAAATTCGGAGCAAAGGAGCCAATTCATAGCTTTATCAGCATATAGCAAGTGGAAAAGCAAGATATTCCTCTTCAAAGAGGAAAGTCCCCAAATGGATAAAGGTTAAGATAAAGGGGCAGAATATCTGCCTGGCTCCATGCAGCTCACAGCTGCTCTGACATTGGCTGGATCTTCAGTCTTTTTCGGGTGAAGTATCACCCAGCACAGGAAAGTCATGACCAGCTTCCTGAGCATCCCAATGGCAAAAAAAAAAAAAAATAATAAAAAAATAAAAAGCAAGAGGTCTAATCCAAATCCTTGACATTTTATATTAACAACTGTAAATCTTTGCCTCAGCTCCTGCCAGCCTCAGAAACTAAATGGACAGTACTGTTCATTTCTTATGCCTACACTGCTCCATTGCTTTTAGGGAAGCTGCAGATCGTAATTGAGTCTGCTAAGGATCCCTTTTCACTGAGTGATGTTACTATCTTCGTTGCTGGAACTATTTTAGCCTTGTAATAATTCTTTTTTTAAAGAGCACTCTGATCTACTTTCCAAATTCTTCAGCAGAAAAATAAGTTGCATTCATAACACAGGAATGAGGTTGAAATCCAAGGGCTTCCCCAGCAATATCTCACCAGCCCCAGGACATGTCCTGACAATCCCTCTGTGTGATGATGCTTCAGCAGGGAAGCTGGGCAAGAAGGAGACAAACAGGCTCAAAGTTCAGCCCTGCACAAGTCCAACCTGCCTGGAGGAGCCAGGTTACCCCTCACCTGGGCACTGGAGCAATACCAGCAAAACCTGTTCTATTTGGCTTCTTTGCCTAAACCATCCCATAGAGAGGATAACAATTAAATGGGAAGGGTTGCTCTGCTCACAGTTCACCTCCACTAAAGAGTCACTGCTCAATTCTAGGATCTTGTCTGAGATCCTGGGGTTTTTATTACTGCAACAGAGACACTGCATCAAGGTCCACAGAAAACTGTATTTCTCCCCTATTTTTCTCTCCATCTCTCTCGCTCCTTCATTGGAATCCTCTTTTCTTTAAAGTCAGTCCTGCCATCATTACTTGCACTGAGTGCATATTAGACACCAGGCTTTCAGGAATTAATGAGAGGGCTTAGCAAAGGAAGATAACATAGAGATCAGGATGGCAGAACGGGGTGCTAAATAGAAGCTTTTTTGTATGACTGGCTTTTGGGGGCACAAATCTATCATCACTTCTCACTGATTTGAGGAAGAGCTTCCAGAAATGAGCTCTTGTGGCATGACTTGTTTTCCTCTGGGTTGCTGTAAGGGAACCCCCACAGACAGAAACAGATTAAAGGCTAAGCAGGTGCATGTAAAACACCCAAAGGTAAGGTCACCCCACAGCTAGGAGGTGGCACCCAGCTTTGCCAGGCCAGCATGGTCCTAAAGGTCAAGCCATAGTGGTGGTTTAGTAAAAGGAAGCAGCCATGTGGTGTTTGCCACAATGACAAAGAAATTGCCATTTTGGAATAGGTAGTCTTTTTAATAAGGGTTGTTTTAAGCTATCTCAGTAATACTTTTAACAGTGTTTTGTGATTAATTTCCCTTATGACAAGGCAGAAGATGTATTTCTCTTGGCCCTGAACTGGGGACAGTTTGATGGCTTAGAAAGGGAAGCACCTGTATTTCTGCTCTGACTAGAGTCAGGAAAAATTAATGCAGTTGCACATTTCCATAGGACATAGACCAGACTGAACAAGAGTCTCTTCTTTCTCTTCCTGAGCTGAACTCCTGAGAAATAGGGAAAAGAGCCAAACTTCTAAATACAAATGTTTCCCGGCAGGTAATGGAGAGAAACTGAAAATCTCTTCCTATATTTTCTCCTCCTCTCTGCTTGCTTTCCCTCTTAAATGGAAAAAAGGGGGCTCATTTCAGGCATCTTACAGGAAAGTGTGGAGGATGATGCCACAGCCTGCTAATTTGCAAATGAACAACGAAGCCCAGATCTGAACTTCAGATCACACTGTAGCCATAATAAAACTACTGTCTGCATATGTGATTATTGGTAGCAGTGGGAATAGGAGAAAATCATAGGCTGAGAAGCCATGAGCTCCCTTACAGTCTGTGTTCTTCTGTAATTTAAATAGATTAGGGGTGCAAATCCCCCAGGATGTAATCTTACAAGTACATTTTCCTGGAACTTCATACTTAGTCAAGAAGGGCTTCCCAGAGGTATATTTTCCTTTCCAGTATTTCCATCCCTCTGCATCTAGTTCCAGCAGCAAGCATGGGAAGAACTGGGCAAAACCAGAAGTTGTCTTATTTTGAAACTCAGTGATCCTTTTTGGATGTGAAAGAGTGGGTTGACTGTATGCTGGGAAAAATCATTGACACTCCTTCTAATTATTTAGTCCAGTCTGTTCAGTTTATTTTATTTTATTTTATTTTATTTTATTTTATTTTATTTTATTTTGTTTTATTTTATTTTATTTTATTTTATTTTGTTTTATTAAGCTGTCATCACAGAAAATATGCTCATAGTTTTCCTGACATCCAGGTGTAACAGTGATTTCCTCATAAAAGATATATTACACTAAAAGGCACATAGATCCTTTTTTTGTATTGTTTTTCAAATACTAATACCACTAAAAGGGTTTATTGAAGAATAAATGCGACATAGGCACAGAAGGACTTTTTTTTTTACATTGCAAATATGGAAGATCCGATTCCAAACTGCTGAATATGATGTAAATATAGCCTTTTACAGATTAAAATGAATGGAAATACACACCCCTGTTGACTTCATTTGGCTTTGGATCAGCCAGCTGGATCACTATCCATACATATCCAAAGCAAAGAAGATTTTGACACAAGCACAAAGGCTGGCCACAAGAACCAGAAATCTGGAATCTGGAAAACAAATAAGCCACCCATATAAAAGTATTCAATGGCTTTTCATGCTGCAAATGTTGGCAGTGATGAATTTTCTGAAGTTTTTCAGGTGATCTGCATATTCCCTAGGTCTCATCTGCTTTTCTCTCATGACCTTAATATTATTCAAATACAGCACACAGAAAAGAAACATTGCCTTTTTCCTTGGCTTGATTATGCCATTATATAACAGACCAACACTCATGAAAATGGGAAATGCAGAAGAAAATCCCAACCACAAAAAAAGCATATGTGCAGGAATGATAAAAAAATCAATTGCTAAAATTACTTTCTTGGTATTAGCTTTTAGGCAGCAGGGGCAAACAGGAAAAAAAGAATCTCTCTCTCTAATTCTTATCTGAAGATAAGAATGCCTAAAGTATTTGGATTTGCAAAGCCGTGTTGGCATCTTGTGAATTCAGGTTTGCACAGAGTCAGGCTAATCCATTCTCTTCTAACATTAATATTTCCCTTCCTTTAGGTGAAGTGTGAGGGATGCCCAAATTCCAACCCCCTTGGGGAAAACATCAGTGGGCTTCCCTCTCCAGCTCCCCAGCCTGGTCTGCATCGTGGCTTTGCTGTGAAATTCCCCTGCAAATGCTGAGCTCTTACTCACCCTCTGCCCTGGTGAGGCCACCCCAACAATGCTCCTGGATCTGTGCACAGAGCCAACCAAGCAGCCTAAGCAGGTTGCTTCATCTCTCTGCTCTTATTTATTTCTTTCTTTTCCTTTACACATTCCTTGGCTTCCCTAGGACATACCAATGCGATAGAAAATGTGCATATCAGACAAAAATCTCAGATTAGAGCGAGAAATAAAACTTTAGAAAGACATTTTACTCTAAATTCATGGTCTTCTGCTGTGGCAAACATCTCTGCTATGCTGTGTTGATGATGATTAATAGAGGACTCGACACCAAAAAATCCCAAGATATAAGAAAGGTACTCATCATCCTTCTCTCAGCATATTTTTCTCTAACCTCTTTCCAGATTAGAAAATAAATTGTTTTTCAGGATTTAGGTGTTTCCAGTTGTGGAATCAAAAATATTGTGAGTCAAATTATTGAGAAATATTGAGGATGTCTCTGAAGATACAGGAATTTTCAGGCTATGACTAAAAGGCAAGAGAGAATTTCATGCCGAACAAGAAAGTGTGAAGACACAGCCGCCTCTTTTGAAGGACAGTGTGAAATTTCAGACAAGCTTCCATGCTGCAACAAATCAGTGCAAAATAAAGTACACAC
This sequence comes from Xenops minutus, assembly GCA_035221455.1. Lineage (NCBI taxonomy): Eukaryota > Metazoa > Chordata > Aves > Passeriformes > Furnariidae > Xenops > Xenops minutus. Next base: position 59,472,224 of record JAWWEE010000074.1, read on the forward strand.
TCCAGCTTTTCTTGGGCAGAGTATTGGAAAGAGCTGGAAAAAGAATCACCCTTCTGGAGTAGGGAGAACTGGCTTTCTGAAGGGGTCTGGAGACAGAGATGGATTCACATTCAATCCTAATTTCCCTCTCTGCATATACACACACAGAGGAAGGGCAGGGACAAAATAATTCAGAGTTTAAACTACTGACACAAGTGTTTTTAACACAAACACTCCCGTGAGCCACAAATATTCCCAGATTCCTTTGCTTTAAGTCAAAAACTTTCATCCTAAGAGATTCCAGTGGTGCCTCAATTCTGGAACACTGCAAAGTGCCATTCACATGGTATTCAGAGTTTAAGACCTAGTCAATCTTTCCCAGCAAAGACAACAAGGAAGCAGGTGCACAATACTTGGGTGATGCTTTTTCCTGTACTTTTTTATTTGTTTATTTATCCTTTTTTGTTTTTTTCTGAAGAAAGACAACCTGGGAGTTAACAGGAACTGAGGTTATTCCAACAGGCAAACACAACCATGTATTTGCCATAGTTGTCATGTTATATTTCCCATATGCATATTAATGCTCTACTCACCACCCTTTCCAGTGGAAGGATGGACAAACTATTGTCCCACTCTGTTATTATTGGTTTCAGCAGCATAAGCTCAACTTTTCATTATAAGAAATGATTCCTGAATCTGCCTCATTTCCTTTGGACTGAATGGGAGCATCTCTCCCCAGCAGAGGAAAAATGGTCACTATCCTTATTTTTAACTTCTATTATTTTCTGTCTCCTTTCTGGTTAAAGAAAAGGATAGAGCCCCTTCTGCAAAACAAGGAAAGACCTTTCACTAGAAGAACTTAAACCCAAGCATAAAACTGCAGTTGTTGGAGTTTTCTTTATCACTACTTCTTTCCTTTATCACTGCCTTTCCAGACAGGGACCTCCTGAGAGAGCCCTTAGAGTGGACATCTGAACCTGAGCCCTCTGGGTGCAAACACACAAGCCCTACCTGTTGCATTAATGTAAGATTCCTATCAGGTGTCACTTAGAGCAGCCCTGATGTGCCCCTCCTGGACTCCTGGCTATGGGTCAGTCACTGTTGCAGCCCTGAACAACAGGAGGCCATTCTTGCATATTTTACTCATCTCAGTACACACTTAGGCAACACTTTGATCATTTAACATTTATTTTACAAGTGCAGCACCAGGGCAGGTACTCAGAAGGCACTGTCAGATTGGGAAGGCTCCGAAACAAAAACATTTCACTATTTAAAGAATGATCCCATCAGTGACCTCAGGCTTGCCCTGGTAAAAGTCTGCTGGTCTTCACCCTCTGTAGCTGGACTGCAGCCATACAGACATCACACATTTCGTCCCAGCATTTTATTTTCACAAATCTTAGAGCCACTATAAATTGTTTTCAAGTCACAGAGCATTTGTTTCCCAGACAATACTTCCGCTTCCTATAATTACAGATAAATAAAGAAATATTCTGGCAATTACACTAGCAAAGAGCATTCACAGTCAGAGATAGGTATTATAAAAATATTCTGGGAAACTGCAGGTGAAGAAAAGAGAAGCTGTGCTTAGTTTGCTCTCCCCTGCCCAGCTCTGGTAAGGGTTGCAATAATAGAAGTTAGTCATATCCTGGGCTGCATTAAAAGCAGCCTGGGCAGCAGGTTGAGGGAGGTCATTCTGCCCTTCTATTCTGCTCTGGTGAGACCCCTCCTGAAGTGCTGTGTACAACTTTGGGGTCCCCAGCACAGGAAGGGCATCAGCTTGTTGGAGAGAGTCCAGAGGAGAGCCACCATGGCAATTAGAGGGATGGAGCACTTTTCCTGGGAGGAAAGGCTGAGAGAATTGGGATTGTTTAGCCTGGAGAAGTGAAGGCTTCAAGGTGACCTAATTGTGACCTTCCAGCACCCGAAGGGAGCCTGCAGGAAAGATGGAGAGAAACAATTTACAAGGGTATGCAGTGACGGGACAAAGGGGAGTGGCTTCAAACAGAGTAGGTTTAGATTAGATATTAGGAAGAAATTCTTTACTGTGAGGATGGCGAGGCACTGACAGAGGTGGCCCAGAAAAGCTGTGGATGCCCACACCCCTGGAAGTGCTCAAAGCCAGGTGGGATGGTGCTTTGAGCAACCTGGTCTAGCAGAAGGTGCCTCTGCCCTTGGCAGGGGGGTTGGAACAAGGTGGTCTTTAAGGTTCCTTCCAAGCCCAGCCATTCCATGATTCTGTGATCTTCCTCAAGAAATGCACTGCAGGCTGGGGATCAGCACCTTTTACTGCCCTCAGTGGAGCCAGAGCAGGGCTGGGCATGCCCAAAAATCAGCCAGCAGGGCCAAAGCATCACACTGAGATGAGGGAGCAGGAACCTCTCCGAAGCAGTCCCTTTGCAGGTGCTGCTTTGCATATCTGGGCTCACACTGGCTTTCATCCTCCCTCTCTGAGCTAAGAAAAATGCAGCCTGCTGCTGCCAACAAGTCAGTTGCCACACAGACTTCCCCTCAGCTCTTTGGCAATAAGCATTTTTCTGTCTGCACTACTGGGGAACGTACACCCCTCCCAGGTCTGGGCCCTGATTGACTCCATTTGTACCCACAGGCAAGTGGCCAAATGTAGGGCAGCATGTTGTACCTTTACACACACCTTGCACAAGTGAAGGTGGGAGAGAAAACAAGATGTAAGCCCAGGCTCCAGCAACCTTCCAGCCAGAGGGGCTCCTGGACACAGGAGGGTGCTCATCATCTCTCAGAAAAGCCAAACCATTGGTTAAAAATGCTCCAAAATGCTGATTTTGCAGGTTTGAAGGAGAAGATGGCTGAGTTTCTGTCAGTCTCCAGTGTCTTTGCCGAGACCATCTGTAACAGGGTGAAAAAAGGAGGGCACATGAGATGCAGGCGGGGTGCAGCATGTTATAATGATGCATCTCCTGGAGACAGCATTGCCTTCAGACGAGACATGTCCCCACGAACACTGTCACTCACAGCTTACTGCAGGTGTCAGGTGCCCCGACTACTGTTATTATTATCATTAGATATTTGCTGGGTGCCAGTGGTGCACCTGGTGCTCATCAGCAACTCGAACACGCTGCCGATTTTTAACAGTGGACTGACTGCATTTCCACTTGTGAAAATTTGCCTGTTTGCTTCTTCAGGCACTGTCTTCTCCAAGGGGAATTATACGATATACTTTTGCTTCCTTCCTCCGGGACTTTTGGTACTTGTTAATTTTTTTCTAAAGCACAACAGCCCAGGTCCTCACCACGGTAAGCCAGTCCTTTTTATCCGCCGTCTCTTCGGGATCAGATCGCTAATTCACGTACAGGGTAAGACAACTGCCAAATTATTATACTATAAAGAGAAGATCTTCAGACACCTGTCATCTTGATGAAAGCAGCACCATCAGCTGACCTTTGCCAGTTCAAGGTCGATAATGAGACAAGTCAGGCAGGAAGAGCAGCGTGTGCTGACTCCATTAACGCTGGCTGTGTGCACACTCAGTAGCACTGCGTCTCCTGTCAATTAGTGTGGGTAAACTGGGGACTGCTGATTGCCAGAGACATGGCATAGCGAGCTGCTGCTACCTTTACTTCTACACCCTGCTGCATTTTAATTAGCTCCGTTCCCCTGACTATTTCTTCTGAGCTTCATTACTGCCGTCTTCAAGAAACTCGAGGCGAGCCTTTTACATTGCACATGGCTAATGAGAGGAGATGTGAACACCCTCACCATGGAGTCTGATAACACTGAACTGCCTGCACGAGCATATGAGGGTGCATGTGAAAGTTTAAGGGGTTTCTCAGCGTAACACAACCTAAACATCACTCAGAGATGGTGAAAGAATAGAATCAGTCAGAGCCCACGAGGAGGAAGAACATGAGATGGAAAAATGATGCCCAGTCCAGGTGAACGTGTGTGTGCTTGCATAAGGTGTCGTTTCAAGAAAGGATTTTTAAAGACCAGCCCTATACACTGCTGCTCAATAGCTTGGGGTTGTGTTTGGAAAGAGTGAGACTCCCCAAGGGGCACCCTCTCTGCTTGGCACAGTCCACACAGAAGGCACCCACAGGGCAGGGGTGAGAGCTGACAGACACAGGACCACAGCACCACTAAGTCATTTCCAAGATTTCCCGTGAGGCACAGCAGCTCAGCCGAAATCCAGGTGTTTGTGAGGGGCCTTTTTACTGTATTTTTAACCTTTTTGCAGTAATTTTTTCAGTATCAGTCCAGTTGTTCTAATTTTCCTTGAGTTTCAATTATATTTGAAGCAAATTGTGGTAGACAATTGCTGTCCTTACAGCCAAGTGCTGGCCAGACCCACTTGCAAATAGCTTGAGGTTATAGTATCAGGGTCTGTACAGCCCTCCCTCCCCAATGCACAGATGTGCTTGGTGCAGGCCAGCTCAGTGAGGGATTCACATCGACATTTTGAGTCAAAATCTTGGTCCTCTTCTGTTTTCCCAGCTTCATTAGCTGACAAATCCCTCAGCATATGGGTGGTTCTGCTGCTAATATTTGGCTCAGCTATCTATATTTCCCAGTTATAGCTCAATATGAATATTACCTGAGTCCCACTCCCACTCTGCATGACCATTCACTCCATACTCACAACAACACAGTTTTAATTAACTTCTCTCATACGTCACTCACGTCCTTACAGACTCACAGCTAATGAGCCAGCAAACCTATGCTGGGATTGTTTTCCTCTGTGAGCAGTAGCACAAATCTTAGAGATGCCACAAAAAGTTGTGATGAGAGTGTGAGACGTGATGGAAAAGTCGTGGGATGGTCTGAAGAAATTCTGTTTTCTACATGGCTTCAGTAGCTTTTGGATAAGAGGTGGAAAATTAATTAGATTGGGGTTTTATCTGACAGACATTTTATTCTCACACACTGTCCAGAAATAAAAGATGTGATTCCTTCACTTCAGTGGCTGCTTTTACTGCTTTAGAAGGAAAGGTTCCTCAGAATGATTTGGGCCTGGCAAATCTCCTTTGACCAATTTAATTTGGTGTTTATTGCTTTCTCTGCATCGAGCACATTCAGGCCTAAAGAAGACTGTGAGTTGCAAGTGGCCTCAAAGTCCTTTCAGCTGCTTCTGGACATGCACCAGCAGCATCTGCTGCCCTCTAAGTGACTGCCTGGCCAACAAAGCAGCCCTTGTGCAGGGGATGCTCCCATGACTGTGGCATGGAGGGAAGGAATGGAACCCAGAGAAGCTGGCTGGACACAGGAGAAAGCTCTCACCATCTGTAAGGAAGTGGTGCAGGTTTGTGCCATTCTGGTGAGCCTGTGGCCCTTGTAAACCCACTGCCCACCTCTAGGGCTGTGCAATTTCAACCTGCTGCTCACCACAGAGTTGGTCTACAGTGGCACTCTCTGGCCTCAGCTAATGTTTCCAGCATAAAAAAGAAACCGAAAAAAACCCCAAAAAACAAAAACAAACAAAAACCCCAACCAAACAAAAAAATCACCAAAAAACCCCAAACAAGCAAAACCAACCAAACAAAAAAACCAAACCAAAACAAAACCGACTGCAATAACAAAAAAAAACATCTGAAAACCAAAACTCTGCCTTCCCCTCACACCTTACACCCTTAATGCTTTGGTTTCCCTCAAAGGACTAAAGGAACTTCACATTGTACCCAGGCATGAAATATCACTTACTAAAATAAAATTTAAAAAATAAATAAAATCACATCACCAAAACAGGGTTTGTTTTTTCTGCAGTGCCTCTACCTGATTGGGTTTTTGTTTTCTGTGAATCCAGAGCCTGCTGTCAGCCTCCACAGAGCCCTGTGCACTTCCCCAGAGCTGACTGGGAAACACTGAGTCCTTTCTTTCTTAAGGCAAATAGCTTTTATCCAGAAAAGCCTGGATACCCAGCACTGCTTCTCCTCCTATTCCTCACCCACGAGTGGCCAGATTGCTTCACCACTCGTGCTGTGCCATCTAACAAACCCTTGTTAGCCACCTGTGTGGATATCTTTAAACAAGTAACTTTAAAAAACACCCATCAGCATCCAAACATATGGCTCTGTGCCTGAGGGCTGAACACATTCTGTACACCCAGTTATTCTTGTGCCTGATGCTATGCCGTGGCAGGGACACCTCCCTGCATCCTCCTACAGGCTCCTACACAGTGGTTTGGGATCAGCCCGTGGCTATCAGGAGTAGCCACAGTCTAAATTCACTTCATCATCTCCGTGTCGAGCACTTTATCACACAACCCTGATTGATAAAGCCATGGCTGACCCAAAGGAGCTGCATTGCAAAGGAAATGCATGGAGTCATACAGATGATGGGTACATGCTGGTTGTCACAGGGGAGCATTGCTTCCCAAACCTCTCAGTGGAGCAGGTGAAACCCCTTTTACCAATTCTGGCTATTCTATTAAAAGCATATTTTTATTTATTTTTCACAATGCTCCAGCTGTGCATGCCCACACAGCAGGAGGCTGACTTGAGGAGCGTGAAAATACAAGCTTTAAAGCTCAAAATAGAAGCAAACCACTCCAGATCTTCTCTAGAGGTGACAGGATTGCTGCCTACAGAAGTGCTTCTTTTCCCATGCTTGATTATAATTTTTCCATTAAGAGGAATTAATTTTTTGACAGAAAATAGTATCACCAGTAGAGGTAAGGCTACTTATTCCCCCACAAAATTGTTGTGTTTTCACCAGGAAAAACATAAACATTCAAAATCAAAAAAATATTTTTTGCCACATATTCCAATGAAAGTAAAAATACAGAATATTTCTGACTCGCATTTTATTGAAAACCAAAATTTTTTTAACTGGAAATATTGCTGCAGTCCCTCTAGAGATGTGCTAATTCATTGACCCCCTTTTCCCCAAGGGAGTCTACACTTAAAGAGTGTAGGAAAAAAAAAAAAGCCACTCACATTAGCACAGACTGTATTTTTCCCTTTCCCCACCCTTCCTCAGACCACATTTAAGTGGGCAAAGGACATCCTTCCTCATTGCTCGAGCACAGGGAAACAACACTCACTACACATCACAGGGTGTCACAATGGCCACAACACTTCCACATAAAAGACCCAGAAGTCAGAGGAAATGCTCCCATCACTCTCTTTAACACCTCCAGCCTGCAGGGCAGCATCTCCTTCCCTGCAGCACCAACAGGCAGGACTCAGCACCTGGACCACAGCAACTATTTTGCCCAAAATAAAACAATCTGCAGCTTTGCAAACTGCACGGAGAGGTGAAAAATGATGGATGCCCGTCACACCTCGTGGCTCACTTTGGGGCTCTGGCACATCCATGAAGTCTGCTCAGAAATGCCTGTCACTCTGCATCTCCTCTGCTCTGCTGACAGCTTAGTGAGGCTCTGGACTGTCATAAACAGGGGACAGTGGCAGCAGCACCCAGCCAAGGCATCTATTGTGCCTTTAAAGACAGACACGCATAGGAAGTTTCCCTCTTGATCATAATTAAAGGCTGTTTTCTGTCAGAAAAGAAGTGGCAACTGAGGTAAAATTTTGCTGTAGTATGCAGGTGCCTGAAAAAGCAAAATAACAGGATTTTTTCAAGCATGTTGTCACCTACCGCCCCTTAGAAATAAGCTGACAAGAAAAGCAGAAGAAAGACAAAGCAATGCTGATCAACATAAAGAAAAAGAAGGATTTAGGGATTTATGTTTGCCCAGTAGTCAGCTACATAAATTGCTTGTGAATAAGGGTTTAAAATGTTTTAAAATATGTTTGAGGCATATTTAGTCTTGCTTATTTGCCAGGGAATAATATTTGTGCATTTCTATCTGTCCTGTTCTAAATCACCCAAACCAGACTGTAATGTTGCTAATAAAGCAATATGAATCCAAAAAGGGCAGGAGCAGAAAAAAACATCCCCAGGTAAGGAAATGAGAAATAAAAGTCGTGGATGTGTTTTGAAGCTGAAAGGAATTCTTGCAAACAAACAAATTGCTAAATGCATGCCAAAGAAGCAGGAAGGAGAAAACATGTGGTCTAAAAACTGCTGTGTGTCCATGAGAGATTCACCTCAAGAATCTCTCAAGTGCCAGTGTTATCTGTCTAGTAGGAGTGTGTGGATGTTGAAGCATCACAAACTCTTAGCAAGGTCTCTCCAGATAATGAATGAAAGAGGAGAGAGATCAAATTGAAAGCAGTATGATTTTCTGTTCCCCCCAAGGTTTACCAAATCCCCCTGGGAACAGAGCTGGGAAAGAAGCAAACATGGTGCTTTCTCAAGGGCCAGCCAAACCTTCTGAAGTTTGCTCACACTGGAAGAAGCTTCCCATTAAAGACAAAAGCAATCTTTTGGTAAGTCTTTAGATGCAGCTCATGGCTAGCCTGTGGAAAGCCAAATTTAATGTGTTAAAAGCATAAGGGATTATTTGTGTCACTCACTTTTCTACCTCAGCCACCAAAATGCAAGTTATTTCTGCTGGGATTGTGCTACAAACTTCAGTTCCTTGCTGTAAGGTTAAAAGCAGGTTCATGTGTTTTGTTCAACTCATATTTCAGCAAGGTGAAGGTATTAGACAAACAGACAAGTATAGACCACATTCTGCTTTCCCCTAAACTCACATAAATTACTATGGAGCATCTCCACTACCTTCCATCTCTGCTTGTGCACTCTAGAGAAGGATCTGGCTCCATGGTTTTAAAGTTGTTTGTGGGAACCAACATCCTAAAGCAACCCTAGGAAATCTGTGAGAAAAGGAGTGCCCTTGGCTTCTCTCTTTCCTAACAACAAGGTAGTAAAATCCATGGATAGCAGTGTCCCAAATAATAAAATAAAGAGTTAAAAACACCACTAAGAGCTATCAAAGAAGAGATAAACCAGCAGGAAATGAGAGGAAAAAAGAAAAAACAAAGACCTCAAGACCCTAGCAGTGCTCACCAGGCAAAGTGAGAATGGAATAAGTCTGCATTCTTTTACTCCCATTAAAATGTGCTTGTTCCCCCCTACCGACCATCTTATTTGATTTATTTTTCTTGCTGGATGATTTTCTGTGATAATCACTGAAAAAAACAGGAATAAAAGTCCACTTGGTCTCCTGAGCCTTCACAGAATTATTTTGAATTCACAACAGCAGAGGGAAGAAAGAGGGAAGGTTTGTATTTTCTGTTCCAGTCTTAGATCTTCCTCTAGTATATGGCAACCCTGCACGATTTCAAACAAGCTCATTAGGTTCTGAGCTAAAGGTAACTATAATTAAATTCAATTTTCTATCTACTGCCAAGGTGCATAGGTTTCTGGGCAGCCAGCTCCTTGTCACCTTTCCTGTGTACTTGTGGCTAAATATGAATATTAATGAACTCTCAGTTCTCCTCACCCTCCCCTTTTCCAATTTATTCACAACTATTCTGCAATGAAAGAATTAAAAAAAAAAAAGAAGGCAAGCTATAATTAGCTTCTCTATGAGAAGCCCTGAGTCTGGCGTCAGTGACTGAGCCTCCCACTTTGCTAGTGGACAATGTACTCAGGAAGAAAAGGATTTTTAATAAGACAGGGGTTTGATTATCTTCAGAAGTCCTGACAACCTCCTGAGAGCCATGCAATGAAAATAAGATTTCTTGCTCGTTTTCCTGGCCATGTCACTCAGAGAGGATATTGCCCTGCCTAGAAATAAACGTTTTACCCAACTTGGGTCACACATTTCTTTATTAAAAACCTGCAGAAACTCAGAGGAAGTGAGGGCAGAGGGTTTGGGCTAAAATGACTGGTGCTAACAAGAATAATGCCATGTCCCCTCTGCCAAGCCATCATTTCTCCAGAGCTTGCAAATTAGCTCTAGTATTGGAATGGGAACCCATAATTATCAAGCCAGGTCCTTGCCACAGGCACAGAGAGGTCACCACAGCCTGCTGTCTCCTTCCAGAGAGCCATCTCAGAGAACCAGGCACTGCTCCTCCACCAAGGAGGGCAGGAGAACCTGCAAGGGCAAACTCATCCCAGGACAAGGTAGTGCACCATCAAATGGGAGAGGATTTCATCAGGGAGGGAAGAGCACCAAGGAGGCAGCTTGAAACACAAGTGGTGGCTCTTGCTGCCCTAGCCAGGGTCTGCCACCTCAGCAGGAAGGAGCACACACCTCTCTTTCTTCAGCTTGCCCATCTTTCCTGGGCTACATCACCACAGTCCCACCAGCTTTTTGGCTCCCAACCCCACCATGTATTGCTCCCAGTGGGGCTCAGAGCAGCAAGAGTTCCCACTTCCCTTTTCCCCTTTTCCCCTGCAGGAAAGGCTGGTTACCAGGACAGCTGGGAAGATCCTCCCAGTGCAATGATTCTCCATTCACGCCCAGACCAGTTAAAGGGGCTGGTTCTTAGGGCACAAGGCACACCAGCCACTCTCTCCAAACTGGGACATATGTCACTGCATCTAATGCCCTAAAAGCACACTCCTCTTCTCAGCCCAAACCCCAAAGGTGCAGGCTTGCATGGATGGGATTTGGCTTGAAGAACGCTCCCCAAAACAGAAGACAAAAAGCTGATTCCAGCCTTCTCCAAATTATTTTAGATTAATAATAATTTGCATTAAAAATTAATTCCATTTGACTGTGTGCACACCTTGGTAGTGTTTACTGACTGAAAAATATGCTGGTAAATGTGTTTACTGAAGAAACATTCCCTGCACTGGCAAATTTGAGGCAAATATTTGTGGTAAGCCGGTCTCAAAACTGCAAACCCAACTATTTATCCCAGAAAAAGGGTTCTAGGAGTCCACTCACAGGACAGAAACATAGCAGGCAACCTCTGTCTGCAGCCAGCAGGACAGGTGCCCAGCAGCTCTGCAGACAAAGGATCCTTCAGAGGGGCACTGGGGGCAGCTGATAAAATCCCAGCTTGGTTATGAACAGACCAAAACCCGAAGGAGAGGAAGGACAAGCATTTCTAGCAACTCATTATTTGCTCAGTGTACCCATCACGTTTGCTGAGAAGAGACAATACACTCGGGGCCTGACACAGCTGAGGTGAAATGGGGTTTATTCCCTTCTGTTTCTGTAGCAAATGAGCAGCAGAGATGCTCACTCAGATTATGTGTTTGCAGGCTGTGCCCTTAGAAGGAGGGGAGGCTGCATGGTGGCCACTAGACCTCAATTAGATATGAAAATACCATGTAGATGGAAAGTCATCCATAGCTGCAGAAATGCCCTGATGTCTGCACAAACCAGGGGAGGAAAAGGTAGCTCAGGAGGCAAATTTTACACTAGATCCAAGCCAAGCAACTATAATGCGTGTTTTGTTTGGTATTTACACAGAATCTATCTGAAAATGAAGGTGCCTTTCGTTGCCAAGGGGAGCAGATGTGTTTTCTGCAAGCTACTGCCAAAAAGTAAGCTAAGAAAGGAGAAGTGAAGAGGGAAGTTCAGCTCCTTCAACATGGAGAGCCTGGTGTCCAAATACTTCAAGTCAACCCACTTGCAAGAGAATTTAAAGTATTTAACTCAGCCAGCTGAGACTACAGCTGGTTATTTTTAATCTCAGCAGCAGCAGTGGCAGAGTTCAGCCTTCCTGGACTGTTCCTTTGCCTGTCACCTGCAAGCCATACGTGGGAAGACCAACCCTGGGCCAAGCCTAAGAAACTGCAGAAGCACAATTTGTTCAAGGGTTTTGCTGCTGCCTCCTCCAAATAACCTGGGTGTTTTAGGCTACTGAAGAGCCTGATCCTGCAGCCCAGTCCTACCTGACCAGCCCTCTGCACTGCTCCTTCTGGAGGCTCACCACGAAGGAGAGGGCTTGACCTCTCCTTTGGCATGATGTCTTCTGAGCTCCTTCCAGTTCAGCACCTCGATGAAAGAGCAGAAGGAAAAGTATATTGATACCAGCCTGGTGCAAGAGACATGCAGTATTCTTAAAAAAAATAAATAAAGATTTTTTTTTTTTGAGTTCTCAGGCTTTCCGTCTTCCATGACCTGAAAATTTCATTCTCAAAGGACTTCCTTGAGGGTGTTTGAAACAGAACTACGCATAAAAAGCCCAAATGGCTGACAAAAGATCAATAGTGTTTCTCCCAATGAGACCTGTGAAAAATTGTATTTTTAACATGCACTTTTAACCTCTCTCAGACTCCCTGTCTCAGTGACTACCACACAGCATATGGTTCTAGCCATCAGAAGAATTAAACGAGTAACTATGAAGATAATGAAGCTCTAAAACCTGCAGTAGAGATTAAACTCTCTGGAAACCTGTGAGTAAGGGGAAAAGGTTTAGAGCAATGTTTCACTGCAAATTGGAAAACAAACAGAAGATAATTTTATTTTAAAGGAGACGAGAACACGAAGAGACTGTGAAACTGTAGAAGAATTTGTTATGTACATAAGGCAGAGGAGCTAATTCTAATTCTGCCAGGACTGAGAAGGAAAAGCCACAGCACCTGAGTGACGAAAGAGCCACATAAACTTCCCTACTGCAATGTCCTAAAAGCTGTATTTTACCCCCTCATAAAGGCTCCCAGCATTGTAAAGCCTTCCATATATTAATAAGCTTAGTTATTTGTGAGTCTCTGGAGCCTAATCATTAACACTTCATAATTAATGCAAATGTCAGACACTATAGTTGCACCTACATTACCTGCTGAGCTATCTACCACAGAGTGTGGGGGACCTGAGGGACCATGATGTTCTCATTGGGCCTGGGTTTCCCTTGCAGAGATTGGTGTGCACTAGAATTTCATCCTAAAAAAGCATGTCCCCAGCCTCAGGAACCCAGGAGTGCTGCTGCATTCAGTAATATGCCATATGTATATGCATATGTAATATACAGAAAACCTCATCAACTGCCCTGCAAGCCCACACAGAAAACATCTCAAAAACACCTTTCACCAGAGGCCAGTGAAGAGAATAAAACCAGGTTTTCTTTATTGCTCCACAAGGGAAAAATGATATTGAAAAAGGAGTAGCCAATAACAGTAGTGGCAACAGAAAATACTTTCTGGGGTTAAACTGCAGAGCAATATTTACAGGAAACTGCACGTTGATTCTGACTCTGCAAGCCTCAGAGACTTCTCCTTGGTGTGAGTCCAAGCTTCCACCTCCACCCCACCTAAACTGATGGAAATGGGCAGCACCAGCTATTCAGGAAGCTCTTGTTTCCAAAGAAAGAAAAATGACAGGAGAAACATTTATATCAGTACAATTATTCCTTTGGCTCTTCTGCCCTCCTTCTCCCAGTCCTGGCTGTTAAATAGATCACTGTAGCTGGGAAGTTCTTCATACAGATTCCTTACCTATACACTCCAGCTGACTGTTTGATGATGCTGTCACCTTCCCAATGCCACTATGTTTTTCTCAGAGAAAAAAAAAAAAAGCAGGCATTTTTTTCTGGTGACACAAAATTTAACAAAAGACAACAAAACTCCAACTTCAGATCCAGCAGAAAACCATCATCCTGTGACCAAGGACCACTAGAATGCCTGAGGCAGGAAAATACTATTTATTCTTGTAATGGATTCTATGAACAAATCAAATGAGGTGAGATGTTTCTGAAAATTTGATCATTTATCACCAAGGCCTTTTCCCATCTTGTACTCATCAGTTCTACTACCTGCTGCTGCTGGAAATATGTCTTGTACATAGAAATAGATATAACACATGCACACCCACTTACTCATGTGCACTAACTCCAAGCGAGTGCCTGGCCTTCTTTGGAGAGCAGCAGATTTATAAAGATGCTAGGAACATTTAATCAGTCATTTTTATTTGCTTTTCTTTTAATAAAAAACTACTGCAGCTATGGAATGTGAACTTTTGCCTACTTCTTAAATGTCAGATTTAACTATTCTCCCTTCTTCTTTTTTTTTTTCCCTCCATCTCAGAAATAGTCTTCATAAAGCTGCAAAGGATATGCATTGTATTTCTCATGTTAGAATTTTGTCTGTCAGAATGGCAATAATTTTAGAGTTACAGAGATATAAAAAAATCCCAAAGGCTTCAGCAAGCTGATAATTTAGATGTCTTCAAGCGTTTTCTGAGGTTTTAGGAGAGAAGATGCTGTAGTAGCAAAAAAAAAAGTGGTTTTAATCCTGGCAAAGTTTTGCACGTGTGTATACATGTTTGTGTGTGTGCGTGTTTTAATGTCATGAAATACCAGAAAGAAGTTTTGGGGTTTGTGGGAATAAATTTTCAGCATTTTTGCTCATTTAAGGGAGGGCAGCCAAAAAAAGTCTATTCACAGAAGCTTGGCAGCAATCCCTCACGGAGACAAATAAGTACATTACAAGACAGTGCTGTTCCCTTTCCACTGCGCAGCAATGTAGGATTTCACACTCTGTTCACATTGCAGAAGACTGAATGAAATTTATCAGTGCTCGAAAGGATCATTATATTAAAAAAAAAAAAAAAAAGCAAAACCCAATCCTTGCTGTGTAAGCACTCAAAGTTATCAACTGCTGGGGTGGGGAGGCACCGTGATGGCTCCAAAGAATGGAGGATGTGTCTGCTGGGGCCATACCATTACAGGCTGGTTTCTGTCTTCATCCAGCAATGTGGTCAGCCCTGGAGTCACTCCATGGCTTGCCCTTGGGAGCTTTCCCTCAGTTTTGAAGACTGAAGGCATATGGTTTTCTGCTATTTGTGGCTTTTGGGAAGGGGAAAAAAAAAAAAAAGGCAGAATTTCCCTTATTTACTTTTCTCTCCCCTGGTGGCCAGTGATCCAACATGGCAGCTGATGGAAATGGTCTGACTATAGACCATCCATCGTTTGCAAGCTGAATGGAAGCAATGTTGCAATTATAAACAATTCCAAAACAACGTACTTAAAGTATCGTGAGACTCCAGCTCCAAAATCATTGCCCTACAAATAAAAACACCGAGGTTATTTTTCTCTTCTTTTACCCCAACATCCTCTTTTCCCTCTTGCTCTGGAAAATTCTTTTCATGCATTTCTCCTTCTTCCTTCCCTCCCACGAGCTGTTTTATCTCCCTGGTGCACATGAACTCCCTCTCAATACCATCTTACAAATTTTCTCTCTCTTGTGTGCCTCACAAGAGTCTTAAAAGATGCTCTCTCAGGCATCAGTCTCCCTGGCCAGACCCTCTTCAGCTATCCTGCCCCTCCAGAGGCTCTCTGGACTTTGTTCTGCTTACAGGATATATTGAAATTCACTGCATCTTTCTGACCCCCTCAGGAAAGCCCTGAAGCTTCTGAGGGACTAAAAGAGCTGAGCTGCAATATTTGGGAGGGAGAGCATCTTAAAGGGACACCAAGATAGATATATCCAACATCTTTGTTCATATTTAATAAAATTGGCTTTGCTGGAAGTCTCACTAAGTCTTCATCATCTGTCCAACTCTAATTATTATCATTGAGACACACAAAGATTTCAACTGAGAAAGCATTCTGGTTGGACTCCAAAACTGGTCCAACATTTGCAGTCATATGGCACTCCAAGATAACACAAGTGTGAAAATTGTTTCAATGAATGAAGTGGATTTAAAAAAAAAAAAAAATTAAAAGGGAAAAAGAAACAAATCCCTCGGGTAATCATTATGATTCCCTTTAAAATCTCAAAGATATTAATGGCAATGGCCAGCTTGTTTCTATTGCATTGGGAAATGGTAAAAAGAATATCTATATCTTATTGAATTAGGGTAGTTTTAAGAAAATGGACCATAATACATTCCTGGTAAGTGATTTGACTGTGAAAATACTTTTCTCACTGCCCTCATACTGTAACATCAGCAGGCAGGCTGGTCTGTTCAGGCATAATTGAAGGAAGAATTTTTTTTTTCCCTTTTCCTCAAGTGTAGTTCTGAAGTGGTTTCACAAACACACTCAAATATTACCAGAGTGAACAAGAGGCGATTTCCAAAAGGCATGTGTTATTTCCTTCTAGTGTTGGTACAAGATGGAGAGATGGGTTTGAAAATGCACTTTGCATCCCCCCTGTGCCATGCTGAGGTGGACACCTGACATCACACTTCCACATTGCATTCAGAGCTTAGACCAAATTCATCATCTTTTGTCTGTTAGTTTTTGGTACTATCTGTGTCAGAGAGTCTGGAAATGGCCATACAGGTTGGAAAGTTGCTGAGACTCTGTTGAAGCCAATGGAGCTTGGATTACATGCATTGTTCAACAGATGAGTTATTGTTCTGGGAAACTAAAGGGAATCTTTTTAAGACTGCCTTTTTCTAATTGGAGGCATGCTGATTGTTGGATTGAACTTGGAGCATCTCCTAACATGTCTCCCTACAACAGCAGCCACTGCTTTAGAGGAATTTGCTGGCAAGAGAGGTTACATCCATCCTAGTAAAAGAAGGATGACCAGGACCATCCTGAGACAGTAAGACCAAGTGGTTGAGAACACTCTGTGTCCATGCAACTGAATTCTCCTACCTTTTCAAAAGGCATCCAGGCTGTCTGTTCCCTCACATTGGCTCTCCTGTGGTCACCTAATGAGGATGCAGGAAGAAAAGGGGCAGGAGCAATGTTTGACTGTAGGATTGCTAGGTGTATAGGAAATGTGTCTGCATCCAAGCATTATAACACCACCAGGCAAACAAAAACAACTGTATTAGATGCAGCATAAATGTTCTTACAATTTACCTGCTCAGAGAGGGCTAGGAGGAAAGCAGCACAAGGAAGAAGCCTCCTCAGAACAATGCATGTGCCAGAAAGCTCTGAGAAATCCCAGCAGACTCAAGGGCATCCTTACGATTTCACATTTATTTCATTTTTCTTTTTCAATCCCCGCAAAGCCCAACACCAAAGAGCACTTTTACCATTCTAAGATGAATGTTAGGGTGCTGCATTTGCTGGTTGTCAGTGGAAAAATTCCCCCCAGCATTAATGCAGACACAGTGTTATACAACCAGTTTATTAATGCAGACACGGTGTTGTACAACCAGTTTATCCTCTATCTGTCCCATTCTTTCTGAAACATGACATGGTTCCTGCAGGTTTCACCAATACAGACCATAGAGCAAATAACCCAGATCTTGGCCTTTTTTCTTCTTAGGCTGTGTGTTTAGAGCCCATTCTCTGAATATCTTAATCTTCCCTTCATCCTCTCCAAGTGATCGATGGCTTTCCTAAAGCACAGTGCCTGACACTGAACATGAAATAGCCTCAGAAGAGGAAGGATTATTTCATGTCTTTGTTGTTTACAGGGTGGACTTTCTCCCTTACACAGCAGGCTGACATTGTTCATACCTGCTTGGCTTGTGATCCAACATCATTCTGAGACCCTTTCTGGAAGAAACCAACAGTTTCTCGTCCCTTACTTACTGAATGATCTTTTTTTTATTATTTATTTATGTTTGCCCACTGCCTTGCACTGGGCACTGTGGAATTTCATCCTATTTTTAGGAAAAATCAGCAATTTTTCAGAATCACTTTTAATTCTAACTCTCTCCCTCAGCTTGGTTTTAGCTTCAGGCTTACTAAGCCTCCCATGATCCAGGTGATTAAGGAGAGTATTGGATGAAACTCTATGGAGAACAGGCACTTGTGCACTATTCACAAGGCGAGATTTCTAAAAAGCTGGCACTTCATCACAATTCCATAATACATATTTTGACATTCCTTTCCCCCTTTTGCTATCAACCACCACTCTTCTGGGCTGTGAGTTTCAAATTCACTCCTACACAAAGGCTGTAATAAGATCCTAGAAAGCATTTTCTAATTGATAACTCTGAACTTCAGCCAGGAGAATAAATCTGAGATCTTTAAATGATCCTAATTCGTATGTGTGGGGAATCACATTTACTACTACACATTTTATATCCCTCCCAACTAACAAAATGGTTTGAAAATCCTGTGCCCTTCTTTCTAATGCTCTGCATCTCCTTGCTGAAGGTGAGTCAGAAACTCTTTAGTTTCAACCCTGATTTTGCCACATAGGCAGCTGCATAGATCTAGGCAGATATTTTAGCTCCCTACCTTGTTTTACTACCAGTCAGTGCTAAAACAACCCAGCAGCCAATATTGTATCCCTGGTTTTCAGCAACAGTCCCAAATTAATACCCGCAGTGAATTGCACCCAGCTAAATACACTTAGCTACAATTATTCTTTCAGGTTTTCAGTGCATATTTACAAACAACATCTTGGAAACAGGCAACCAGATCTTCAGCTGGTGTAACCGTGAGGCTCCACAGATGGCCAGGAGAACTGTTCATGAAGGCATTATTTTATTGAACTGTATTATGTTACTGGGTTCTGTAAATCCTATCTGACAAGATCTGCTATAAAACCAGTTTCTGCACCCCTGAGCTTTATTGCAAAACACCTGCATTTATACTTCTTTCCTCTGCTGAGGGCAAAAATATTTTAGAAGCTGAATCTCTTAATGGAATTGATGTATCAAGAAGAGCAGGTGGATTTCTTCAAAAAAAAAAAAGAAAGATTTTAAAAAGCAAACAAAGGGAATGGAAGTACAGATTTACTAAAAAAGCCTTTCTGTAACAGAATACTAAAGAAGCACTATGAGAAATCAAACAGAGGAAGATTAGGACTCAGAGAAACTGGAAGTAAAGAGAATTAGAAGTCAAAGAAGCAGAGCAGGAATACAATCCCAAAGGTCAATTGATAAAACACGAGGCAAGTGCTGAACCAACACCAATCAATGCTGCTCAGTATGAACTGAATGGCAGCCTAATAACCACATCACATGGCCCTGATGGCACTGTCCCAGCACAGCAGGAGCCACTGTCCCTGCCCCTTTCTGCACACTCACACCAACTGGCCTTGCTCCTGGTGTCTCGTGATGCCATGAAGGCATCAGGTCCCCTCCACACCAGGTACCAACATCTCTGGAGGGGACAGCAAATGCAGGGTGGGACACAGGCAGGCAGGCAAGGAGCTGATTATCCATCCAGTGGGATCTGGACCTAAAGAAGAAGTGATTCATCACAGATTGCAAGGCATGCAAGGCACAGACCAACATGCAGGGGAGTGGAGGGGAAGGATATGAAGTGTGGGAATGTCTCAGAACACCTAAGTGAGGGGTGGAAATTGGTCTGGAGGAGTGAGCTGGGGTGCATTTTGTTCTTGGTGCTTTGCCTCCAGCAACTGAAAAGTGACTGAGAAATGCAACACCACAGATCTCCTCTCTCCCCAAAGAAAGATAGGAATAGGAAGATCACTGCTGATTGAGATGCCTGCCAGACCTTCCAGACAGGAGACAGTCCATGGAGGAGAACACTCTGGTGAAGTTTCCTCCTGTGCACCCTGCTGAGCACCCATGAAGAGCAAAGGAGGTTTAGCCTCATGTCACTGCCCTCTGAGTCAATCCCAAAATTCCTCTACAGGAACCATGTCCTGGTTGGCAGGGAAATCCCTAAGCACAGCAAGATTTGGTTACAGGGAATGCATGTCCAGGTCAGCTCTGAAGTAAAAACTCTGCCTTCTCCATGGAGGAGGATGAGCTCACATAGACAACAAGCAGAGATTGGATTGACAAGAGGCTCAATATCAAACAGTGAGATCAAAGTCAAGTCTGACCCATTTTTACAACATATTATGGAAAAATCTTGGCCTCCCTCAAATCAGTAAAAATCTCCAGAGTGTTTCCAAAGGGCCAAGAATTCATCTTGAGTTTTGATGTAATGTTTATGATATTTGACCTGCATCGTAGTCAGCCGTCCCTTCCCCAAAATGCAGGTGGATCCTATTCAAATTTCTTACAAGGAATAATAATCAGCAGTATATGCTTCATGAAGATGCTGCATCAGTGCTTGAACACGAAGCACATTTGGGATAGGTTGCAGTCACCATTCTGTGCCAGAAAGGGAGTTCTGAAAGAAAGAGATAAAAAAAATCTGTTCTTTCTCCTGTTCCCCTTATTCCAGAGAAGTACTGGAGGTTTAATATTTTCTTATCTATGCAAAGCCACAGGAATCCACCTCCCCATCCCAAACCCTGCCCTGGGCCTGAGGGCTCTGTAGGTCACGGCCATCCCAGCACGCTGGTGCCTGTTGGAACCTCCTTTTTTTTTTTAAAGTGTTGCTTCTCTTTTTATTTGTTTTGATTTTACATTTTGAAGAGGGTAGTCATCACTGTCTGACAGATAAGCCAAATTCACAGTTCTGAGAATTCTTCAGGTTAATTTCTTGAAAAGAAAATTAAATGTATTTAACAAATCCACAGTGAGATGAACAAGCCTCACATTTCAAAACATTTCATGTCACCAAAAACATCTTTCACAATCCTAACTGGTTGAAGCATGACCAGCCAGCAAAGCAGGCTTACAGCCATCCTAAACTAATACAGTCCTTCATATCGTATCTAAACTTTCAACAAAGATGCTCTACCATAATTTTTTTCCCCATTTTCAGTAGCAATGGTGCTATATAATTTACAGGACACATTTTAAGAATACCATGCATTGCTTATACAGTATACATATTGATATTATATACACTTACACATTGCTTATACCAGTATCTCACAAACGTATGGAAATAAATCCTACTGCCTATATTTACCAAGCTGTTTGAAGAGAATCTAATTAACTGCAAGTTCTCCCCAAATGAGAAAATTAAGAAATCACAGGGAGATTGAGAAGCGGTACAGGAGTGGATTTGTCTCAGGAAATTAATCAAAATGTGCATAACCAATTATTTGACAGATATTACTTCTTCTAATTATAGCCAGATATTGCGGCTGACAGAGTAGGGAAGGTGGCTTTTTACATAACAGCAGAGCACAGGACATCTGTTGCCAAAATCTATTCCACAGCTAGTTCTCTTACTGTCTCAATTAAGTCAGCCTCTGATCAAAATCACAGCAAAATAACTCTCTACGTTTCCTGTTCTCTGGCTTTGTAAACAAATGAAGTCCACAAGCTCCTAAGTCTGGAAAACTCTGCCCTGTGTGCTCGACAACCTGTCCAGATGCAGGGAGAAATCCAGCTGAGATTGTTATCCTGACCCATGCCCAGCCTGTGTTTGCAATACACTTCTGTGCTCATGTTAGCCCGTGCTATTTGAAAACACAAACCAACTTTGTTGAGTTTCCAACATCCATTATTTTATCATCCCATGTGCTGTTAATCTTCAGAGCTGAGGATCACTTTGTTTTGTTTCAGAGTCATCAAACTAAATTCAGTCCACTGGGGTTAATTCACGAGCAGCAATGCTGGCAGGATTTTTATGCCAATGTACGGTTCAAACACACGAGTATCTGAGTCCACACATGCCCACACACACTTAAAGGTGTGTGTATATAAATATATGGGTACACACACACAGAGAAGCAACTCAAACACAGTTTCATCATCGTTTTCCTTTAAAAATAATTTCAGCCCGTGGCATTGCAAAATCTGCCTGGCTTATAACCAGGAGCCTGCACCTGCACAGATCCCAGTTGCAGAACCCCTCCTGTAATTGTTAAGCAATTTGCCTGTTAAAACACCACTGGCAAGAGTCTGGCAGATATTATGCTCAAAAAAGCCTGCATTTGTTTGGCTCATACATTACCAAGACACTTCACTATTCTTCAGGCCATCTACAAAGCTGCTGTTGCTGGACTGGCAAAAGGTTTTGCTTTCCCCTTCAAGTGAAGGAAATGTTCCTTTACAGGCAAGAAGCAGAGCCCAGAAGTACCAAACCCTTCCTAAAGTGATGTTCCTATCCTAGATGTTCTTCCTGTATTTGGAGATGTAGGAAGAAGCAGGGCTCATCATTCCCTGCTCCCACTCTTATTCTTCTATAGAGGAGCTGGCTGTGGGACAGGAGATGAGGATCAGTCCAGGCTTTTTCCCTTGTAGAGAGCAATTACTTTCTATATCTCCTCACTTCACTCTTTTACCAGACTTTTTAGTTAGTCTTTCACTAATGGTAGTATACCCACCCTGGTCAATGCAGCTGTCATGGGCAAATGCAGTGAAAATGCAGTGTTTCATATTGTAGCCCAGGCTACAATACATGACAGCAATCAGACTAAAGATGACCCACAGTGTGGTTCTTGTGGCTCTCTGAAAACCACATTGCTCTGTCTTCACTGCTACTGCCCTGTTAACTCTTCCTACTTATTGCTGGGGTGCAGAAAAACATCAAAAACCAAAAGACAATGATCAAAAGACATGATCTGCAATTTCTTGAGTTTTTCTTCCTTGATTCCTCCCCTTTGTTCTTGGGTAGAATCGAGAGAGAATGAAAATAAGCAAGTGCACAGATCTCTGTTGGAAATGGTTCTGAGTTTTCTGGTGACAAGTGCAAAATCACTCCTTGTATAATAGTGACATAACTCTTTCCATCCAGAAGCACATCTGCTAACCTGAAACATTTGTCCCCTGTAGTCAGTGCAGGGCAATAGCCTGACAGGTTCACCCTCTCGAGGTGCCGGACTCAGAAACCCACTTTGGACAAGCTAAAACAAACTTTGGAGATGCCTCTCTCTCTCAAAGTTTACTGCAGGAGAATCCTGGAAAGTTTCAGTTCGTGTGCATTTATAGGTGAAAGGGATCCTGCCTTTAATATCTTGTGGCCAACACAAAGCACACACAGAAAGGAAGGTCAAAGCCTGGTTTGCTGATTGCTATAGAAACCAGAGCACCATTTCTGTGTCTTTTACCTTGGATTTTATTTCTCCCATAAAGTTTGGGATAAGTAAAAATCTAGACTACCGATGCTTTGCTTTGTGAGGTTTTTTTTAAATAGAACAAATTTTCAGGCCAATATTTGCCTTTCTTTACAATTTCTCCCCACATACACACCAGATGAAAAGCTTTCTAGCCATGCCATTAATCTGCAGGTGCTTTAGGGAGGAAATGATGTGCAGGTTTAACAAACTACTGAAGATCAGTGCTTGAAAAATGAGGACCATTATTATTCCATGCCTTGCAGATTATGAACTGATAGCTGTGGTCTCCATCCTTTGCTTGTGCCTCATAACTTAGAAATCTCTGCACATTCAGAAGAGCATTCAGTTAAAAAGGAAATGGATTTCTCTGTCTAATTAGACTAAGTGCTCTCTCCTAGCCTTTGTCCTTGTCTTTCTGGGATCTCATTTACGGTGCTATTTAAAAGGAGCCACATCTGTTACAATGAGCTGTCTGTCAACTAAACATCCCATATCAGACACAATTTTCTCTCACCTTTTACTTATACTTTTCAATAACAAGATGATAAATGCAGATTTTAGTCAGCAGTTTTTTAAAACTGCTGAAAGGAAAGTTTGCCCTCCTCCTTATCCTTTTCCAGCTTGCAATATGGCCTTGACTTAGAGACACCATGAACACAGAATAGAAAGCCTGGATTAGTTTGGCCTCTAAGTTTGCTTTTCTTTAGACCACTAAAATAAAAATCATCTTGGTCTTTGCATGTTTTAATTGGAAATAGTGTTAATCTCTCAGTAGCAACAGACATATGCCTCCCTGTAAATTGTACATTCACCCCTAGCAGCTGCAGCTGGTGTTGATTTAGTGTTACCCTGATAACCCTGCTGGGTGGTTTTTTACTTGATTTACATTCCCTGTGAAGGGTGGAGGTAACATTTCTGAGAGTGTGAAAACAAAGTGACCTTACAGCTAAACTCTCCTTCCTACAAGCAGCCGAGCAGTGCTTTTTACCATCTGACCTTTAAAAGCAAAATTCCAAGGGTCATCCCGAGCAACCCTGCTGCAGTCAGTTGTGTTTTAATCTGCCAACCACAAACATTCGGGGTCAGCTTTGAATGTTGGTTCCTTGCTTTGATTTTCTCCATTGGTGTTTTTCTGCACGTGCATTTGGGGAAGCCAATGCAGCCCAGGGGAAGGAGGCATGCCCTGCACAGCCACCTAAAGGCTGCTGTGCCACCTCCAAGCCACTCATCCCTGTTTTCCAGCCCAGTGCTGGGCACAGAGGTTACCTTGGGGTCCTCCTGCCTCACCAGGGCTTAGCTCAGGGCAGCACCCACGGGGGCTGCCATGGGGACTCTGCTGCAGTTTTCAGCCTGGGTGTTCTCCACAGTGTTGCTTTTATGGGACAGCTCTTTCTCGTGGTTCTTTTGTGCAATTCAGCTATAAATTCTTAGCATTTGCTGTGCCTGGTTCGTCGGTGACCTGCTTTCACTGGGCCTTCAGAGGCTCAGTCATGACACAAATAGTGATTTATAGTAACAATAAAAACCTTTGTCTGAAATACCTCTGTCCCATTGGTAATGGATAGCTGGGTAATAATTTACTCTGAAAACTTAGCATCCTCCAGGGGAAAGAAAAATTTACCTGTTTTTAATGCATTTTCTATCAGTATGTCATCACTCTCTTGTGTAGAAATTCTTGTAAGTCTGAAGCCCAAGTTTTAGTCTAACATTTCAGTCCCGGTTGAAATGCAGACATTGCCCTTCCTGCATTAAGTTGTATAATGAAAGCCAGACTTAATGCTCCATATGACAACCATGAGAAGAGCGAGCAGGAACCAGGATGTGCCTCTGCCTGAAGAAAACAGCAGTGACAAAAGGTGGGACCAACATGCAGGGCTGCTAACTGCTTCTCTATCTCATTTTCCACCATTTCCATTTTAGACAACAAAACTCCATTGGCACCAACTGCTTTTTAACACCTAATGATTTGAAAGGTTTGGCCTTTTTGGTTGCAGTAGGATTTAAATTACATTTTCACACATCATCATAAATAAATATATATATAATACCTCTAGCTCTAGTTTACAGGGCGAGGTGGGTATGCTAGATCCAGCTCTTATCTGATGTGAGCCAGCCACAAAGCAGGCAGTCTTTGACTTGTTTTATCTTACAATACAGATACCTTCTCGTGGATTGTATTTTGTCTTTGCCAAGTTTAGTATGAAGCACAGAGTACAGCCAGAGGGAACAAAAATGATGTTTTTAAAACACCCTCCTTAATGAGCCTGCCCCAAATTAGAACAGCCTCCGCTACAAACATCAAAAACCTTCCCACTTCTCAAAGATACACTGCATATATCTCAGAAGCAGAGTTCATGCCAAAGGGCTTTTTCATGTATTTTTTTTAGTTTAGCTGCCAAACACTGCATTAACTCACTGGCTGAAATGCTGACTCATCAGATCCTGCTTGTGAGAAATGCCTGTGTGCTCTCAAATAGAGGTTGTTTTCTTTTCTGAGACTTTAGATGCCTCTTCTGCGACAAGTTTCAAGCTTTATGACCTCAAGAGATGCTTCGTCCTTATTTGGTTCTGGATTGCCACCACAGGTTTGACATATTGGCTATCCTTTTGAACCTTCTTACAGCTGGAGTGGCATGACATTATTATGGTTATTGTTGTTGTTATTATTATTATATATTATTATTTACAAAATATCCTCATTTGAAAGCTGGATCACAGGTGTTTCTATGTGCCCATCATATGGGGGATGCCTTTTTCCTAAGCAACCTTAGATCAGCAGGCACACGTTCCTTAATTGGAACTGATTTACTGTGCTATCAGCTCCCTTAATTTTTGAATTGCACTGAAATCACAGGATTTCAGCAGGAAGTTGGAAGTTAAGACAAAATTAACACAAGAGCAGAAATAATGAGAGAAGGGCACAGTGATGCAGAGACTGGAGGAAATAGTATTGTTTGCATAGTTCAGGGCAAAATTAATTGCTGGGCAGAGACGGATGATGTGGCCTAAAGTGTGTTTAGTGGGGAGCAAAATCATCTTGCTTCGTAAATGTAGGAGAGCTGACAATATTAATTTTCTCACATGCATTTGGTAAATGCAGTTTAGAAAGAAAATTACTGTTTTTTAGCCTCAAAAATGCTATAAAATTTACAACACGACTTGTGAATCTTAAGGGTCTGAATCTGACATAATCTTTTCAAGTTACCACTCTTGTCAATGAATCCAGAACAAACAGTTTAGATTAAATTCACTGCTAGGCAGACAGCATATAGAGCATAGAATCTGACAAATTTCATAACATAGAAAGATCCCATCTGATTCCCACAAGTCTGGTGATGAAGAGATTTCACTTCTACATTCAAAGATACTTGGCTTTGGTCTGGATTTGTTCAAATCCAGCTCCTGTTGCTCTTTACAATGTTATCAAGTGGTAGTGGTTTTTAAAACATTGTAATTCCCCTTACACTGGTATTTTATGGGCTGAAGTCCTATGATCCTTCATGCAGCTGTCAAAACCTCCAACTTTCCCAGGACAACTGTTTCAGTTTATTTAAGTGTTGTCAGTGCCAAAAGCTGGGGCATTCTGGAAATCTGATGGTAGCATAAAATAAACTGACACTGAGTGTCAGAAAAAACGGAACAGGGAATATATTGCTCACTGACTGAGTTAATAAAAAAATGAATTATATAATCAAAAAACCTTCCTTGAAAAGAGGGAGCCACCACCAGAATTCCTGGTTTTACTGCAGAACTCAGTACTGAAAGGCTGCAAAAAGCAGGCACTTCACCCCAGAACTGAGGGCTGGCTTCTCACCACTGTGCAAACACAGCTTTTGCCATAGAACAGGCATGTCCTTTTACAGCTTAATAAATATGGCAGTCATCCAGTCACGTCCCGTGGATGCCAAACCTTTGCTTTCCCCAGTCAACCCTCACTGTCAAAGACTTTTTTCTCCTCTGTGGAGACCCCACCTTGAACTGCATCCAGTTCTGGGGTCCCCAGCACAGGAAGGACATTGACCTGATGGAGCAACTCCAGAGGAGGAACTCCAGATTGGTTAGAGGGGGGAGCACCTCTGCTATGAGGAAAGGCTGAAATGATTGGTATTTTTCAGCCTGGAGAAGAAAAGGCTTCAGAGTGACCTAAATGAGTCCTTCCAGTACCTGAAGGGAGCCCACAAGAAAGGTGGAGAGGGACCATTTACAAAAGCATGTAGTGACAGGGCAGGGTGGAATGACTTCAAACTGAGGGACAGTAGGTTCAGATTGGGTATTAGGAAGAAATACTTTCCTGTGAGAGTGGTGAGGAACTGGAACAGGTTGCCCAGAGAAGCTGTGGATGTTCCATCCCTGCAAGTGTTCAAGGACAGCTGGTTAAAGCCAGGATAGAGCTCTGAGGAACCTGGGGTAGTGGAAAGTGTCCCTGACCCTGGCAAGAGGATTGGGACTAGATGATCTTTAAAATCCCTTCCAACCCAGACCATTCTATGGCTCTGTGACTTCTGGTGGCTTCTGCAGAGTCATTTGCAAGGACAGGAGAGCTACCAAAATCCATCCCTAAAGGATACAGGCAAGACAGGCAAAAAAATGAGCAGTTCTGGGAAAGATAATAAAAGCAAGCCAAAGGTAATAACAAAAGTTTACAGAAGCCTCTTGCCTTTTCTCATTGTATGTTTGCACGTGACTTGGTCAAGAAGAACCTGGCTTTTCCACTGCATCTTTCTTTGCAGATTTGCTGGCCTGCTGGGCTGCACAGCTTTTCTGATACAAGACGTAGTATCCAAGGAAAACACGCTGCTCGATCTTAAGGAAAATGCAGGGTTACAGATTTAGTTTTCCAAGTTTCCTTTCAATTTATTGTAAAGAAAAAAAATTAAATTGGTGCCACCAAATTTAATGACAAGGCTACCCTGCTGAGTTTGGAGCCCAGAAAGCTATTGTCTCCCTGGTCTATGTATCCTAGACTGTGCTAATGTTTCCTATAATGCAGCTAATAACCAACCATCAGCAATAAATGCCTTGTCATCTCATTGTTGCACACAGCAATAGCTGGAGCAGTGATACTGACAAATGAACCTGTGTAATCACTTTAGATTTCTTTGTTACATCTCACAGTGTGAAGACTGCTTCTGCTCAGCACGTCACAAAAAAACAAACAAGAGCTATAGCTGTCTCTTTCATCAATCTCAGCTTATTTTTGTCAGTCCTCTGCCTGTACAGCCACAATCCCACCAGTGCTTGCCAGAGAAAGGGAGAGCTGAGGGTTTGAGGAAGGGAAGATGGATGGTGGTCAGAGTGGGATGGATGGACCTTTGTGCTCTCCCTCCTCCTTTGTAAACATTTTTTTGCCTTGAGATAGCGAGCAGACAGGGGGAAAGTGAACTTTTCCTGTACTTTCTAATGCTGCTTCATATGGCAAAAGAGAAAAGTGGGAAGGGGGGGGACTCTCATTAAATCCAGTCGAGTCTGCCATTTTCCCTTTTACCTTCTCAATCTTTTTATAGTTTCAAATCATTAACTATCAGCGTGAAGCTCAAAGGTAGCGCTAGCCATCTATGAAACAGTGTCACATTTGACAATAATGCTTTTGAAGAGCTTGTCACATCCTCTTCCCAAATCAGTCTCATTAATGCTCAGACTGTCTTCTCTTTTCTCTCTGCTTCTTTTCTCCTGATTTCTCTCTAATTAGCTTGTTTTTTTATGCTCCCTCGTTCCACAGTTTGAGCTTAAAAAAAAAAAAAAGAAAAAAAGGAAAAAAGGAAGGGAGGTGGATGTCATTTCCATGAACCCCAAGGCCAAGTTAATCAGCAGAATTAATGACTCTATTACCCATTAGACTTGGGGCTATGGCGCTTGTATGGCAGCACCCAGTGCTCTCCAATCCCATGCTTCTTCACTTTGCTCTCACAAATGTAAACTTTTGCTGCCTCCTGCAAGAACACTCCCTGATCCAGCCAGCCCACCGTGCTCCCCTTTAGCCACAGCCCTGCTGTGACCCCAGAGGGCAGCCTGGGCACAGCTCTGCAGCAAGGGAGGCAGCAAAACTTACCATCTCAGACAAAGGAGGTGGGCAAAAGTGAGGTGGGGTTACTTTTCCTTCTCTCTCCCTCAAATTTATCTCCTCAGCACTGTGCCCAAGGTGCGTCAATCCTGTTCCATGCAGGTGTTTTGAGACCCTGACTTGGAAAAGCAGCTGGCAGATCTCAGTGCTTCAAACCCAGTGTGAGGCACAAGGCTCTGCCAAACAAGGTGCCTGCAGGATTTGCCTCCTCCAAAGTGCTTTATCTTCCCATCTTCACAACCCACCTAGGGAATGGGCAAAGCATCACTAGTCCTCTTGTAGAACAAAAATGGGAGCAGAAAGACAGGCATCAATGCCAGGATCAACCAAAGGGAAAGAGCCCAGCAGTGAGCTCATGATGCCCATGTCATTGGAAGACATGACCACGAGGATGGATGGCAGTGGAGGGCTTGCACAGGCTGGGAGTCTCTCTGAACAGGTAGTGGGTTCCCCAAAAGCCATTTGCAGGGATATATTTGGGGAATCCTCTCATAGTACAGAGAGCCTGAGCTGCCCCTGCCCTGCTGTGCTGAAGAGGGGCTGTGCTGTTTCCTCCATCACTGAGAGCTACAGAGCAGAGGCACCCAAGAGCTCTCAGCATGGGCAGCAGTGTTTCAGTCCAACCTGCTCCTCCGTGACCCCAGTCAGGGTGTCACCACTGTGCAAAGCCAGGTCTCAAACTGGGTCATCAGGGCAGGTCTCTCTCAGTCTGCCATTCCTCAGGCTTGGGAACTCTCTCACCAGGGACAAAGCAATGATATTGTTTGCATCACTGGAGAGAGAACGTGCTCAGGCCCTGAGCAGATGGATGGTTGTTCTTTTTGTGTCACTGAGTTCTGCACGGGAACTTCGGGTCATTTTTATTTCTGTTGTTCCAATTGCCTGATTCACAGCTCTAGCAAAATTGCATTGCTGCATAGGCAAGATACAGACAGGTGCACTCCTCCACACCCAGCCACCCCAGCTCAGGACACAGTGAGTAAAAAGAAGGATATGATAAGAAAGGGCTAGAAGAATGAGAGGGGCTCAAATCTGCTTTCTGAGAGGGCAGTCTTATTTTCATGCTTGTAACCAAAAGAAAAAACATGCTCCCTGGGAATGATTGGCACACCTGCTCTAATCTGTAGCCACAGAGCCTTAAAAAAATCAGTGGCAGCTCTGCCTTGATCTCACTGGGAGTGAACTGACTTGTGGCAGGCGCCTTGTGCTGAAGCAGCTCAGCAGGGCATCATCCACTGGGCTCAAACTTCCTCCAAGGCACAGCAGACATCACAAAAATGTCTGTGTGCCTCTGGAAACACCTCGATCCTTTTAGCCTGGGTGATCCCTCTGCTTTAAAGGCAGCAGAAAATTGAGCTTTCCCTTGCACACTGAAGCCATTTGGCTGATAAAAATTCAGCCTCTGCACCGAGGTCAAAAGCCTCTCCCTGCAGGAAAGTGCAGGATAACAAACCCAAGCTGGATGAGGTACAAGCTGCTTACACAGCAACTAGTGGGATATTTTTAACTATCAGAAACAGAAATAAAAGGCAAAAGGCAAGTGCTACCCATCAGTGCATCTGAGAGCATCTAGGAAAGACAGGTACCTTTTCATATGTGCACCCTCATTAACTCCCTACACAGCTTTTAAGTCTCACACACACAAATCTTGATGTAGCACAGATGCAAACCAGGGTCAGACAAGACCTGAACCCTCCCTTCTCCTACTTTGCAGAGCACAGCATTTAAATGAAGGTGACAAAAATAGGAAGAGGCCTCAAAGTGGCTATCTGTGGCTCCCTGCTCCTCCAGGGAGCAAAAAAGGCTGGGAGCACAACCTCTCCCAGTTCTGCTGCCCACACTGGGCATGTTCAGCCTCCTGCCAGAGTTTTTATGTGAGAGCTTCATTAGGGTGACCCTGTTGCCAGCTCTGCCCCTGATCATTTTTCTCTCTGGGTGCTCAGCAGTGCTGATTTGGGTGCCAGGGGCTCTCCCCAGCACCACATCCTCAAGGTGTGAGGCTCTGTGGTGCATAGGGCAGCCAGCACTCACTAAAGGAGCTGCTTGCCCAAGTGCTGAGCCCCACAGTGTGCCAGCTCCTTCCCTTTGGCTGCAGCCAGGTGGGGAGAGGGCTTGTCTCTCCAAGGACAAGAGGTAAATGGCCTCAAGTTGTGCCAGGAAAGGTTTGGGTTGAATCTTAGGAAAAGAACGTTCTCAGTAAGGGCTGTCCAGGTAAATGGTGGAGTCACCATCCCTGGAGGTCTTTCAAAAACATGATGATGTGGAATTGAGGGAACTGGTTTAGTGATGGACTTGAGAGCATTAGGTTAGAGCTTGGACTTGATATCTCCTAAATATTTCTATGGAAAATTTTCTTACATGAACTTCCTAACGGAGCAACAACATTGGCCTCAAGTTTCCCTGCAAAAGAGGGAGAAAAGTTACCTTGGAGGTCACTGAGGCAGAATAATAATGAGTGAAAAAATCCATGAGCAAAGAGTGGGAAGTAGCCTGGCCAGTGATTAGCATTAGCATTTATCCCACTGGAGATATTTTGCCACCGTATCTTTTCACGCGCTGTTGTTTCAGAGTCACTGGACCAAAGTGACTGAGCAATCGCTCCCCTCACCCAAAACTAAACTGACCTGAGAGAACTTCTTTGATTTTATTACCTTACCTTAAATGCCTGTTCGAAATGCAGTGCTTTTTATACATATAGCTTTAATATGCACTTTTCCAAAGTGCTTTCACCAGTAAATATAGCAGATCAGGGATAAATTTGGTCCAGTGTGTTTAACCACATGAAATATAGCTAAGGCACAGGGGACATCCTTTAGTTCCAACTCATCTGCCCCCCGAAATCCATAATAATAATATTTTTATTTTAGCACTCATACCTGAAAGCCTCTAGGTACTTTAAAAAAATGTATAAAGTAGTAGAGGCAATTTAGTCCCCAATACCTTCATATTTTAATTCATGGTAGATTATTATTCCTCTGAACACATATTGCTTTAGTCATCTACATTTTTATACCCTTTCTTTTTATTGTACAACTGAGTTCTTAACTATATTTATGGACTGCTGTGTTTTCCCTGTACGCCTATGCACCTTATTATTTATTCATAATCTCCCATTTCCTTTTTAAGTTATCGTCTGCAATATATTTTTAAAATCAATAGTAAAGCTTAAACTCCAGGTTTTGACTTTTTAAACTAGAGACTACACAGGCTCAGCAATGTTTGGTTTGCATCGAGGAGCAAAGACAGGATTTGGCCCAAGAATATATCCCTCCAGGTAGGAGGGACACCATGAAGATTGGCACTACACCCTGCCTGTTTGTCTTGCACACAAACAATGGGCAGGACCAGGGATCAGCCGACTCCACCCTCGTGGAGGATGCATTTTGTTAGCACAGACATCTCACTAATGACCCAAAATTCCTTGTAGCAGCAGGTTAGCCAAGGCTTTACCAGCACACTGCACCATTTCCCAAAGCACCTTCCTGGCAGCAAGGATGTTCTTGGCAAGTCCTTCCCAGGACCTCTGGCCCCTCTGACAGCACCCAAACAGGCAGGTCTGTGTGCAGCCATTCAGCTCATTAGTGCCATGGCAGCAATTAGCTGCTTTGTAATGGACAGTGCTGGATGTTTAAAAATATTGCACTTCTGGTGGTTTTCCACATCTTCTTCCCTTGAAGGTCTTTGCCAGAGAGGAAAACTGAGTACAGTTAATCTGAATTAACTGCTAAAATGGATTAGTTAAAAAGACATTAAATCTCTATGTGCATATTCTCCTTCAGAATTAACTTGGCCTTTATGAGACTTATCTTACTTTACCTTAATTCTGAACAAGGACATCTACACAGGGATTTAATGGAATTGAATCAATCCACTTTAAATTCAGATGGTTTAGCTAGCTTGGGTTTCTCTTCTCCCACATGCCCCTGTAGACTAATCTGTGATTCAACATATCTGAGGAATGGCTGGTGCAGGGTAGGAATTCATACAGCATTGTACCTGTTTTCCTGAGACATTGTGTTTACTTCCTATTTTCACATATGTATATGCACTCAAAAAGCCTGGCAAAGCATCCACACACCTCTGCAACTTTGAAAGAAAGTTGCTTCTGAAAACAGCCATCAAAACCACCCAAAGATGCTCAGCAAAGGCCCTCAAGAAGACAGTGTGGTTCTGCCAGGGCTGACACAAGTGTCTCCTCCACACAGAATTGAGACATCAGGATGGGAAGGGGCAGCTCTCTCACTTTTTGTTAATTCCCTCCTAAGGACCAAGCCACGAGGGGACACAAATGCTGTTTCTTACAGCACCTTCTATCCACCAAGCTGTTATTCCCAAGAGGACATGACACAGAGTTTCCCTATCGACCAGCTATTCCAGCAACCCAAACCCAGGTCTCTCCCTGAAGGAACAGGAGACCAGCTGGTCTCTTTGACTGTGTGTTTTAGGTGATGCTGAAATGCAGATCATTTAAGCTGCTTAAGAGGAACTGCCATGTTCCTCTGACTTTTCTGTTCCAGAAGGGAGGAGAAATGAGCTGTGAATGCAAAACCTTGCCGTCTGCCTCACTGCTTTCTCTCTTTCCCCACATATTCATACCAATATATCTAGACCTTCTTCCTCCCTATTCAGCACATTTCTCTTCAGAAGTCACATATTTCACTGTTCATCTCCTAAGGGCAGCCAAAATATCACATGGAAGGGAGTTGTCATTTCTCCACTGTTCCTTTGGGTTTCATATCATAACTCAGAAAGGCCCAGACAACCCTGTGACTTGCAGGATTTTGTGAGTTTTTCCTGCACGTTGTCTTTTCTAAAGACATTTGAAATCAAATTCTCGATACCAGCAGACTTGGTACATATAAGAAGAATATTTCTCTTGTTAGGTTTGAGATGAAGAGACACCAGTAAGAATCAGGAAAATGGTGTATTGGGTTAGAAACAAGTGAGGTATAGGCTGTGTCACTGCCCTCTCACAATATAGCCCAGTGCTCCTAGATTGCATGAGGTAGGAAAACATGGAATTTTTTTTACATCACAGATGTCCAATCACTGCCATCTAAAAACATTGGCTTACCATGAACACCTGGACAAGTCTCACCAGAGGTCTCTGTCAAAAGTAAATAAGATTCATAAGCAGATGGGTGTGTTCTGGGTTTGATGCCATTCCTGAGGCAGTGAATCAATGTCTTTCCCTACTCTGTCTCTCCATACAGAGTCAGGTACCAGTTTCTCAGTCTATTTACAACGTGGCTCTGTCCCTCTGTCTGCATCCATCCGTGTCTGTTTGGTCCTGCCATCACCTTTCATCAAGCCCTGCACATTAGAGGGCATCTTCCATGGATTATCCTTTCTCTGATTAATGTACAGAGCAACTAAAAAAAAAATCCATTGCTGTATTTTCAGGTGTTTCCTCTTTATATTCAAATAATTAAAACTTTTATTACTTCTCTTCCTGAGGCTTACAGATACCCATCCTTTGCAGTGGCATCCCCTGCTCTTCCTTCTAAATGTGTTGTAATGCTGATCCACAGCTGTGTGCACCTCATTCCTTCCCAGATGAACTCTAGCCTCTTGCTAGAGTCTCCTCCATGCTGACTCCAGCTTTGCTGCCTGCTCTTCAGCTTCTTGGGATATATTTCAGTGTGCTCACTAGCACAGGTGTTTACACCAACACCCTCTCCACACCTGCCCCCCAGGTTTATCCACCAGTCACCCTCATTCTGCCACTCTCCAAAGGGATGTCCCATAGAGCCAGCCCCTCAGCAATGGCTGGGGCAGACCTTTGCCAGCTGAGACAATTTGCAGTGCCTTTATTGTAATTGTTTCCAAAACTTTGCTCTTCTTTGCCCTTTCTCCCATCTCTTAGGCTGCACAACTTGTAGCCTAAGAGAAGGGAAGGATACCTAAATGACTGTAAAACCTCAAGTAAGCAATGCTGCTCCTGAGACCCAGTTTCTCCCACTGAAATTCAGGCATTTAAAGAAAGCATCTTGGGACACTGGAAATACCCTCAAGGTTAAGATAGGTGTTGCATTGTCTCAAACACACATACAAACATTAGGTGGTCACGTAGAGAGAAAGTGAGAGCCACTATTGAAGATATAGTTAGCAAATTGCCCTTTTGCTTATTTCTTTCTGCAGTAAGAATATCTGTCATTCTCTTAGTGGTTTGCTGCTTGGAGGGTGATTTTAATTAAAACATAAAATGTCAAACATTAGTAAGAAGGAGGATAACCCTGTGGGGAGTGAGGATGAATCAAATTTATTAGTCACTGAGCAGCAGGCTGGTAGCCCTTCACTTGGAGAAATTTTAAAAGGCAGTTAATGCAAAAAAAAAAAAAATAAAAGTAGAAAAAAAAGAATCAGTCTAATCTTCCCCTATTCTAAGTAACCCTTTGAAAAACATTATCACAAGTTTCCACTAATTCCAGAAATTAAAGACAAATCTGCTACAGAGATCAAAATAGCCTCATTTTTTTTGTGTGCAGGACACACAAAAAGTAAGTCTCATTTATGAACTGTGAAGGAAAATCTCTCTCTTAGGGGCATTTCTCTCTGCTACAGAGAAATGGCTGTGTTAGCACTGTACACATTGTGCAACAGGACTGTAAGAGCCACTGGCATTTGGTGTACAGCACAAAAACCAGCCCTTGGAACTGTTTTTTTTAGGGCACTGTATCCAAGAGCAGAATTTGCCAGTCCACACTGCTCAGGAGCAAGGCTGATTATAGAACCCTCAGACAGGAGCAGAGAAAGTCAGGATTGCAGCACATCCAGGTTCCACCTGTCCTCATGCTGGCATGATGTTCTCTGCAGTTCTGCTTTTACTGCTGCAGAACCCACTGGATCGTTCTGTCTTCCTTAGCATTGACAGGAAAATTAGATCTTCTCTTCTTTTTAAAAACAACATTTCCACTGTACTTTTTACTTTGCTACTGTCAAGCTAACAAACATTTTTTTTTTCCAAGTGTCATATTTAATAGATTTGCAGGAAGAGTAGCACAACATCCTATCTATCCCATAAACAGATTGCCTTGTGAGTTATTCCCCATACAGCTAACTGAGAAGCTGAGGGGGACATTGAGAGCCTTTTCCATCACAAATGCAGCTAAATGCACCTAGTGACAAAGTTAATGCTGTCTTGCAAAAGAAGGGCTGTGGCTGGGGGTCTCCAGCTACGTTTTCAGCTCCTCTACAAATGGATGCTGGCATTTGCTCTGAGCACTTCTATGCATGGCAGAAGCTGCATATTTTAGTGGATAGTCATGGCCTTGGGCTTATTTCCAGCCCCTGCACGCTGTTTAGTCCTAGGGGAGGGTGCAAGCACCTCCCTGGTCATTCCTGGTGCACACCTGGGTTGTACCCTCATGTTGAGGTGGTCCTTATCTGCATCACCTTCATGCCAAGGGCTTGGCTTCCTTGTGCAAAGGGGGAAATTCCCTTCCTTGAGAAGGCACCAGCTGCTACAGAAGAAATCAAGGCAGCCGTCTCAACAGAGACATTAAATAGGGGATACTTTTCTCACCATCATTTTGTAATGCAGTAATATTTTTTTTTTAAACTTTCTTAAACTTATGGTGGGGTGCAAACTCTGGTGAAAATTCTGAACAGCTTTTAGCTAAAAGTCCTTACAATTAAACTGGTTCATTCAGCTTGAGACCTAATTCTATATGGCAGAAAAGACAGGCAGCATTTGGGAGGTGGGGGGAGGAAAAAAAGAATAGAGCAACAATATAGAGCTTACAAATCACAACCAAGTGGAGCTGTCAATAAGATCTTGCTCACCATATTGTCACAGAATTTTCCTTCTGTGTCACGTTGGTCATTACTGTAACACTACATGAGAAATCGCTCCATCTGTTAAAAAAGAAAAGAAAAGCAGCTGCTATCCTCCTGCAAAGATGGAATTAACAAACACCCTATAACTGTATTCCTTTAAACTTTTGCAATCACAATTTTAGCCCCATTTTATTTGTGTCCACATGAGCCACCAAGCAATTCTACTGCCACAGTAATAAGGTCCTCAAAAAGTTCATTAACCAACACGGAAGGTGCTATCTATGAAAAGTTCAATGACTGTGACAGCTTTAATTCTTGCACTGATGGTTTGGAGGCCTTTTGGTTTTCTCTGGTGGCAGGGAAGGGGATGTGAACATTTTGGGGAGGGGAGCACTAATGCAGTCTTTGCAGGAGAACAGGACAAATCTTCATAGAGATTCAAGGTTATTTTGCTGACTTAGCTTGGCAGTGGAACCAGGTGAGTCCCATTACATCCAACCACATCAAATAAAAGCATTTGAATGCGTGAAGTGGAAGAGCCTGGAGCAAGAGCAGCAGGCTGCCAGCAGAGGCACTCAGGCTCAGGAGGAAGCCTGGGTTAGGATTTTATGACTTGCCATTAACACTAAACAACACATGGAGCCCCCAGGAACAGGCTCCTTCAAGATCACAGCTAGGCTGTATATACCAATAAAAGGGCTGGGAGTGATGTGCCATGCTTTTCTCTACCGAAATTAGGCTGGAAGGTAGTCTCTAGCTTCTGTGATTCCAGGGACATTGATCCAAGATCAGGGAGACTCCAAATCAAACACCTAACAGGGACCAAATCCTAGCAGTCACATTTCTCCTGTGAAGGGTGAGATCTCTAAACAGGACTTACCAAAAAGAATCAGTAGCAAAACCAGCCATGATAACCATTGTATTTGAATAGGTATTGAAGAATCTAGGCTGGTGGGAGTGTGATCAGGCAAGACTGTACCTGAGGCAGTATGTTCTAGGTAGTTGATAAATAACACCCCAGACAAGCTCCAGCCTGCCTGGGGGACACCCATTCTTCTTCACATTTGTCTGGAAAGAATGAATTTTGTTGTTAAGTTGTACCTGTTCCTCTGGTCTGTTAACTCATCCAAAGGCTTTGCCATTCTAATAAGCTCAATGGCTACTGTAGATGGTAGGATACCTCAAAATAATTCTTGGAGGCACTCCATTAAATAGAATATTATTTATATTATAGCAGTACAAAGACCCAAGTGAGATCAGAGTTCCATTTCCTAGCAGAAGTAACAAAAATCTAGTTCCAAAGAATTTTTATGGAGAAGGCAGCTAATGGGAGAAGAGAAATTAAGGCACAGAGATTCAAAGTGCTACTTCAGGAGGGTAGAAAAACAAGGAAGAGGATTACATGTTTTAAGGCCCACTGATGCATTTTTAAATAGGACCTTCATGTTACTATCCATGTAAGGTATTTGAATAAATTGTTCTGCTAGTAAAAGTCACCTAAAAATCTCAAACAAATCTGTGTTCACTAAAGATGGTCAGGAATTTTTCAGAGCTCAAATCAAATGTCATTAGGTAAGGAAATAAGATTTTCTTTATGAAAACCCATTAGTTTCCAGAAGTGGAGGGGAAAAAAAAAACACTAAAGCAGGCAAGAAAACCCTTCCTGGGAAGGTTTCCTCAAATCCTGGGTGAAACTTCTGGCCATGTCTAGAGAAAGCCCTAAGTAACTGGAGCCCACTCTGTGATGGTTCAGACTGGCCCAAGGTTTCCCTCACATTGGGACATCTCCTCCTGACAGCCAAACCCTTCTCATTTCCCCAGCCCCCTTTTGCAAGTGAAAGCAGCTGGGCTGATGCAGGAGAGCAAGTTTCCTGTCCCTGTTCTGAACAGGACAAGGAGAAATATTAAAAGGGGGAATTCCAACCAAAGGATTGGCTCATAGGATTTACCTGAATGGCTCTGGAGCCTTAAAATTAGCAAAGTAGTTGAGTCTCCTCCTGCCTACCTCTGCTACCTCCATGCACAACACAGAGCCACTGTCTTAGCATGCATTGTGGGTTTTAAACACAACAAAATACCCTGTAAGGGCTGCCTGACTTTCCAGCCCTATTGTTTTTACCAGGGCCAGGCCACAGGGTTTGAATGCATGCAGGCATTTTAAATACCATGAAGTTTGTTGCTGCCATTTATGTGGCTTTGGTTCAAGCCAACCCTTGTTTTAACAAAAAAGGAAACCCTGTTTTTTTGGAGCAACACAACATGAAGGCATTCAATGCATCTGCCAGCCTGCCCTCATGCAGTTTTTCAGTGTAAAGGGTCAGCAAAACCACTGCAGCACACATGAACTTTTACATAGCCATATTTATTGTGCAAATGAAAAACTGTTTCACACAGCATGCCTGACCAAGAGCTTGGCACCACTGCAAGAGCTAGTCTATACAGCAAACTGGATTTCATCGCAGGCTGAAAGACTCTTAAAGTCCTTGAATACAAAGAGCTTCATTTAGAAAGAAATTGCAGTGTGTAAATATAATCCACAATCAAGGCTCTCAGAGTCACAAAATAGCACGACTATAGCTCTGATTACTAATTTAATCAGGCACCACAAGCACTTAGGTGAAGAACCCCAACCAGACAAAGGGAGCTCCTTACAGCTGTTTTTAGCAGGCTGTATTTTCCAATAGGCATGTGAGCACAGATCCCAGTTTGTAAACGATCCCATGTCTGAGGGGCAACATTTACCAAAATAAAGTGAGATTGCAGTGATGTGAATCACAGGGTTCTGCACAGACCCAATCCTGAACTGCTAAACTGTGTATTTCCCATGCTAGGAGCAAACACAAGTGTTGGCACCATTCACACTGGCTCCCATTCAGCCAAGGTGCATCTGAAGTGAGAGCTAGTTCAAATAGCTGGGAAAAGGCATTTTATATTGGAAAGATCCACCATTATTTTCACTGCTGAAGTAAACAAATAAATACAGTCAAATCAAAACCAGGTAAATGTGTCTGCTACAGATACAAGTGTCATCCCAGACTAAGCAAAAGCCCTGAGTAACCTACACTCAGCAAAACCCCTGAGGAGAGCAAGACCTCATAGGACTTTTCTGAGCTGAGACCTCCATACAAACTCCAGGGACATGAGGGCCACCACTGTCCAGCCCAGAGCAGCAGCACTTGCCATATAGCAGCTGGAAAATCCTCCTAACCTCCTTTCCTCTGGGACCCCAAACAGTGCCTGGGGTGAAAGTGAGATCTAATGATCTCTTTATTCTTTTTAAACTGCCAAAGAGCACACAGGTCTCTCCAGCTACGTATTAGGTGTCTTAAATAGCTCTGTGGATCTCTGTGCCAGGGACTAAAACAGTGTGAGCATGCAGGCAGCCTTTGGATTTTAGCCCACTTCCCTTTCTCCCCTATCCACCTTGTTCTGTCCACTTTCACCAAAACCTTTTAGAGTGACTCAGCTGCCACAAAGGCACCTTCTTTGTGGTGTTGTACCAGGCTGCCAATCCCATATGGACACCTCTGACATAGCAGGGCAGCCAAAAATAATGCAACCTTTGCATACCTATTGGTAAGCCCTATGGCCAGCCCACTGCTGCCTACAGACATGAATTATATCCATTAGTTTAATTGCCTGACAATATCTCCAAGTGATATAAAAATATCTATATGACACATACCTTCTCCCCCTCTCCCACCTTCCTCCCTACTCAGCCCTAAGCAATGAATGGCTGGAAAATAAAATTTAAAAAAATTCACAATGCCACATAACAGGAAATCTCTGCTTAGCTGGATGTATTAATAGCTCAACCTATTTTCTGATGTAATTGTTTTAATCGCTTCTGTCCCAACTGGTTTTGCAGGAGAAAAAGGAAGGTTCATTTAAATATTAAACACGGGAAACTTTGGGGTTTTGGTTACGGCTCTGCGCGCAGATGTGAAGCAGAGTGCTAAATATCAGCACTTTGCCTAGTTGAAGGCTGTTGTGTTAGCAGGAATCCTCACCTATTCGTACAAAGTAGCGTGTACCAGATGGCTCCATGGGAGTCAGGAGGCTTGAAATGGAGCAATCATTCAGTCTGCAGATGGAAAATACAGTACGTTCCCAGTTAAGTAAGGGGCTCATTTATTCAGATAGATTCTGCATATATGGAGCGTGTCTCAGAGGACAAGCCAGCTTCTATCTCCAGATTTCTAGCAAATTTCTAAGCTAGGTCCATCCTCCATGATATTTCTGCTATGAGAGTCCAGAAAACAGAGCCTCCTTACTCAAAGGGGAAATGCTGCTCGAGCTGTGCTGAAGTATAACACTGAACACAATATTTACGTTTTTTTAAACAAATAAAAGGTACTCTAATTTTTTTTTCTGTCGCTCATCATGCAAACATTTAGACAGAACCTCCTAATTCAGTGCTCCCATCAGAGCAGGACTATATATTTATGTCCTAGCTATGATTATTTATCACCAAAAAAATAAGCCAATGACTTAAGGGCAACTAAGACCTGCAGCAGCAACAACCACTGTTGCCATGCAGAGTCCCATCAGAGGGTCAGCCATGCCTGCCTTTGACATCTGCAGCAAATGAAGCACAGAGGCAAGACCTGTGCCTCAAGAGAAAGAGGCAAGAAGGACTCTGCCTCTTGAACAGACATCCAGAGAAGTCCAAGCCAGAAGTTTCTGACACAGGACTCTTCTTACTTGTACAATAATATGAACTAGAAGCTGCCCTGAATGGAATTAAAGGGGGATTCAAGCTGTTCAAAGGCATTGCTTTACAACATTGCTCTCAAGGACAGAGATGAAAGAAGCATTCAAGTCTCAGAATCACAGTGGCCCACTGAAACTTGTCTAGGCAAATAATCGAAGAGCACAATGAAAATCTATTTTCAAATGTCAGGGTGAAGAATATTCATTGTTTCATAGTGTAAGGCTTTATAGAGCTGATTCTACAGGGAAAGAAGAATGGAAAGATATCTGAGTTTTGGTGTGTTTTAGACAAAGTCAATGAAATTACAAGAGCTCATTATCCTCACAGAAAGAAAGCACCTCCTCCTATGCCTTGGCTTCACAAGCAAAGTGGCTAAAAACACACAAAGCTTTTCTCTCCATACAAAGTCTAAAAGTAGGTTCTGAGAGGTTGGCCAAGCTGTGACCTCGATCCACACCCAGCTTTCCACAGTGGCCCTTCTGGCACACCAAGTTGCTTCAACACACACAGTCCACTTTGCTGCTTCCTAGAAGCACTGGCACCTCCTGCCATTGGCATTTCCAGCAATTATTGGCAGCCTTCACAGAAGCAAAGGGGTGTCTTTGAGGCCACACACCACGCTGCAGCTGCCTACAGGGGAACCACTCAGTTGATCCTTTCTTTGGCTCATGGTACCTGACACAGGCAGCGTAGCATCACGGGCAAAGTATTGATTTATAATAACAAGCTGGAGGAGCAGGAAGAGGGAATTGTTAAGGGGCTGTCTTCTATCACTTCCCAAGGATGGGAGGAACTCAATTATACCCAGCAGCCTCACCTAATGTAATTGTATTCACTGGCTGTTTGCCTTTGAAGTACCTCTCCTGCAGTATGTCTTGGCAGTGTATTCTGCCACATCAAAAAGGGAAAAGTTTTGCTACCTGTGCTTTTGGAGGGCTCATTAAAAACACACCAAGTAGAGAGATGGAGCAGAAAATTGTTATCAAATCCTCCAGGGTTTTTTGTTTTGAGTTGGTTTTCCTTCTCAGATCACACAGAAGCCCATGCACTTTGTGGACTCCGTTACAGAAACGTTGATTGCACAGAATGCTGTTAATTCATCACAGCTTTGCTGGGCTACTTGTCTTCATTTGCCATGAACACAAACAAATTCTACAGACACACCATATCAAATCTGTTCTCCTGAAAAGGCACATTCACTGGTGAAACAAAGAGAAACGTAATGGCAATTAATAAACTAACATTTACTGCACTAATTAGCATCTCCTAGAGGGCTTGATTATGTGTTTACACCAGTTAGATACAGCTCAGTATGAGCAAATACCCACATTTCATACATCAAAAGACATTTCTTTCATATTTTCTCTTCCATTCTTATAGTAGTGAAATGTGAAGACAAGAGCATGAAGGAAGGTAGAATAATTCATTACCTTGTCTCCAACTGATTTGTACATTCAACATTTTTTTGGAATAAACACAAAGTCATAAATTAGCTTGTAGCAAAACAGAATTAATTGAATGTCTTAGTAGGATCATCAAACCAAGGTTTAAAGTCAATTTATCTGCCTGGGATATTGTTAATGTAGCTTCAGCTCATTAGGGTGAGAGCTGATGCTGTGGATGGGACACATAGGATCACGAAAACAGGCCAACCCAAGTTTTGCCTCTGTAGGGACAAAAATGTCTCATATATGTCATACACAAACACGTGCATACACAAGCACATGTATCAACATTCACAGGGGAAAAAACTCGAGCCATAAAACAAGTACTTTCAGGAAAGGGATTTAATATCAAGGATTGCAAAAGCCTCCTGAAGACATCCAGTCTGGACCAGTGAAAAAAATCCCCGCCAGGGCTCAAAAGCAGCTCCCAGCTGTACCAGGCTAAGGGAAACCTTCAAGTTGGCAAGACAAAGTACAACCACCATGTGCTGTTAGGTGGGAGAAGGATCACACATACAGCAATTCAAACATTTTAAATCCTAGGGAAGGAAAAGGCAGTGCAGTGCAGAACTTCAGTGCAGCTTCAGATGAAGTCCGTGGTGGTTGCATAGGCTGATGCCAAAGGCCAAACACAACACCTGGCACACGAACAAAGTCAGTTCACTGAGACAAGCAGTCAAGAAAGAAATGACATTTCAAACCCACAAACATGTGACACGCAACTTGCCAGCTGTGTGCCT
Source organism: Xenops minutus (assembly GCA_035221455.1). NCBI lineage: Eukaryota > Metazoa > Chordata > Aves > Passeriformes > Furnariidae > Xenops > Xenops minutus. The sequence goes on from JAWWEE010000074.1 coordinate 59,515,460, forward strand.
CTCACTTCTGTCACTGCATACATACCTCGTGCTCTTTTTCCTCTTTACTGTTTGCATTTTGGGAGAACTTACAGCCTCAGCCAGCTGTGCTGAGAGCCACATAAGTGTGTGATGGTAGGAGGCAGTAGCTCACAGTCTAGTAAAAGGAGGAAAGCAGCTGCAGCAATGATAAAAAGTTAAATAATGAGTCCTCTCATAAAGGGTCTCAAGTGATAGGCTGCTCGAGTCACATTTGTAACACACTCTAAACACAGCAACACATTACACTGCTTACACCCCCAAAGATACAGAAGAACGAGGCAGCAATCCCCAAAAGCACCCATGGTCACATCCTCCTGAACTCAGAAGTTTTTGGTAATGCCAGGAGGTGCTTATGGATGGTGTGCTGAGCAAACTTACTTTAAGAACTTCAAGATGAGTGAGACACTTCAATCACACCACTAGCCCTTTTGTGTAATCAGTTTTAGTCACAGCCTGTAGATAGAACTCTTCATTTACCAGCGGCCCCTCTGAGAGGTGTTACCAGCAGCCTTGCCTTTCTCCAGGGGGAAAGCAGTCGCCCTAGAAGCCTTCCAGCTTCCCTTAGGTAAAACAATGTCTGTAGGTGCTTTAAAACACATCACAAATGCTGCTGGTGCCCAGCCACCTCTGGATATGCAGGCCTGACGTTTTCCAGTCTTCCAATTTTCAGCAGAACTGTATCAGTTGCTGCCCTTAGATTCCAGGAGGCAATCGTGGAAGGAATATCCTTTTAGCAACTCAGGCTGTCCAGAAACTGTGATCTCTGCTGCAGCATGTGGGATTTTCACCACTTTGAAACCTCTACCCCAAGTTTCAGAGATTTCCAAGCACAACAAGCCAGCCTTGAAGTGCTGTGAGCACTTGGACATGTAACATGGATACATAAATATGTTTGCTCTCTCTTCTTCTTGGCCACCTATCTGTTATCCTCCAGTAGGCTGTCCTTCCTTCCCCATTTACTAGCATGTTTGCTAGAGACACACAGCAGCACTTTAAATGGGATACGTCCAGCTGGGACAGGGAATAGGGTTGGCAGCATCACTGCCTTCTTCTAATGGTCCCAGCTTTCAGTTGTCTTCTCCCTCGCCAGACGTCTGTCTGTCTGTGAGCATGGCTGGCTGCAGACCATCTCATATGAAGATGATGTCTGGCACCTCGTGCTCAAAATAGACACTTTGATGCAGCCCTTCATCCTTGCCAAACACCCCAGCACTACACTAAGGAAAAGCCATGGCTAAACTGTGTATACAATTGTATGAAACGGGACTGATATAAATATTTGGCCAAATATTCAACCAGCATTGAACCCACTACCATTAGTTGTAATGGACCGATGCCATTTCACATCAGTCCTCCTAAACAGGAGCAAGCTGTTCACAGCACATTTAGCTGTAGATACAACAACACTTTTTAAAATTCTTTATGAAAGACCTATTTTCCTGGTACCTTAATCATCCTTTCTTCAGGCCAAATTCCACTTTCGTTTTACAGAGGTAACTTAGGACTAAGAAGCCTTAGAAAGAGTCAGCAGTAAAGTAGAATCAGGACTGCTCTGAAATCCAGCCCATAAACTGTATTATTCAGACTCCAAACTCTCACACATTATATACACTTCTGACATGCATCTGTGTGCCTTTAGAATAATATGTACGTTTGTAGTTTTCCATTCTGTGCACACAAGTGACTGCCTTCCTTCTCCCAGAGAGCAGACATTTGTCTTTCTGCTACGTCCTCCTCTTCTCCAGAGGAGAAGGTCCCTCTGGCCCATGGGGTACAGCAGTGAATAGGTTCTGGCTATTTCTTCAGCAGCTCATTTTTGCAGCTACTTAGAAAAATGAGAGTTGCAAAATCCTGGAAATGCGTCTGCTTGAAGAAAATCAACCTGTTTGCTTCCTTGCAGTAGAAATGACCCTGCTTTAGTGAATAAAAAGATTGTTTATTTTTGGTGAATTTGCATTTGTTGTCAGCTTGAATGTCACTCCAGCTCCACTGCTTCCCTGTCCCTCCCTTTCATGCGATCTGAAAGCAACTTTGGTTTGTTTCTCACTCACAGCAAAGCAGAGCTGCAATAACAGCAAATGGTCCTTGGAAATCACAGTCACATTAGGCTTCTGTTCAAATAGCTTTTAGGGCTGCGATAATAGGAGGCATCCCTAATAACTGGTGACTCAGTGAGACCCTGCACAGAAGGCCTCCAAATGACAGCACACAATTTAGAATTTAATCTAGAAACAGTGGCAGTGATGAGATTCCAGCTGGGGACCTTCTGGTCTGGAGGCCAGTGCTATACCAAACAGTCTAATGCAACTGCTTTAGCAGACCAGAAAGGAGATGGATCTCTTCTCTTCCCTTGAACTTCACAACTTTCAGGCTGTTCTTTGACCCATGAAGCAGAGAGCTCCTTCATTCCCACCTTGACTCTGGAGACCCACAATCCCTGAACCACAGCACATTAAACTGCTCATAAGTGGACAGTGCCCAGTCATGCAGCGTTAATACTAAAGTTAGTTCCTGAACACTGAATTTCAGCACATTTTGGTTCACAGGCCACCTTTTGGACTGTCTTTGGTCTGCTATAAATCTAGACTGGATGCTTGCCCAGAGAGAGCAAAAATAGAGTTCTCCCTGTGCTCTAATTCCCACCCAGTGCTCTACTTATGTAGGAATCACACAATGTTAGCATGATCAGTCTTTAGCAAGCAAGCATACATACAGAATAGGTTTCTTTTTAGAGAGGAGAAAGCCATGACCCCAGTGGCAAAAGAAGTATATTTTATTTCCTAAAATAAAGCCTTCAGACCATTAGTCTTTGCCTTTGTGATGAGCAGAGGGGGGAATGTGGCACAGACTTGTCTTTCCAAGAGAGAAAGGAACACTCCACTTCAGGAGAGCAGGTTGAGAGAAGTGACTGCGCTCAGGTGGTTGGGTCCCATTAAGTAAAAAAGGACAATAAACTTCAAATAGCCAGGACAGCATTTTCTGACTGGTGGGCAGACAGAACAAATATCAGTACTTTGGAATTTTTAATTTTTTTTTTCTGCTATCAGTGGTCTTCCAGTGGGGTGCAATATTTGCTAACACAGAGTAATTTGAGTTAGCCACAGATAGTTCAAAAATACAAAGAGTTCATTGCCCAGATATCTCTATTTAAAATAGATTTGCTTTTGTTCATCAGTGTAATGCACATGGCTGAGAAGTGGCAAGGTGCCAAAATGAAACTGCTCCTAATTTTCAGAGGAGGCCACCGGCTAATTACACAGACTGCAGGTGTGAAGAGAGAAGCTCAAAGTAATCAATAGTAGTAATTAATCTGCTAGACTGGAGCTAAAGAGCTAACAGCTGGACATCAGAAATGGACACATGCAACAAGATCAGCAATAATTACCTCTTTAAATATTGAATTTCCATAGCAACAATTAAGCATATAAATAAAGGCTTGAAATCAAGGCTCCGAGGCATGATGCTGAATTGCAAACACAACATTCTCCAAATCAACCCTTTTAATAAAACAGTAACAATATGCTTGGCCTGGGTCGACTGGTCTCTGGTGCTCACAGAAGCTCAGCCTCTGCTGCCTCCAGATTTTTTGGCTCTTCCTCCTTGGCTGCTTCCAAACCCTCAGGTTCTGCTGTAGCTTCTCCTCATTTGACTAGCATCTAAAGAGACCTGGTGCTACACATGCCCACAGCATGGCTTCATCACAAGAGCACTGTCTGCTGGGGAGGCTGCATGCCTTCATGAAGCTCAGACTAATACCTGAATTTAAAAAGGATCTGCTCAACACTCTCAGGCACGTGGTGTGGTTCTTGGGGTGACCTGTGTAAGGCCAGGAGTTGGACTCGGTGATTCTCATGGGTCTCTTCCAACTCAGGATATTCCATTTTTCTAATCTCAATAAATGGTACTTTCTGCTGTGTGCAGGCTAAAACCCACCTTTGCTTATCTCGGTGGAGATGTCAAGACCATCTTCTTGCTGCTCAAGAATTCAGACTGATGGAAGAGGCATAAATGTGCTCTTCATTGTGTTCTCTGTGTCTGAGATGTCTTCCCTGGGTGCTGTCCTCTGCAGCCTGCACCTCACCAGGCACCAACCACAGACCACGGCTCTGCAGTCTGGAGGAGTTTTGGCATTCAAAGCAGAGAAGGCCAATCTTCCTCCAATTCCACCCTTCCCAAAGCTTACTGCAGGGATGAGGTGTCTTCTCCTTCATGAGAATTAAATAGGGTCTTGCCAGCATTTCTGACAGGCCACATATTAATTCACATATTAATCCCAGTAATAAGACAGAAGAAAAAAGAAATCCACTCAGCAACTATGAGCAGAGGTTATATTGAAACATTGCCAGAAACATTATGCTCCCTTCATCTGCTTTAGCAAAAGGAAAACCAAGCTACACCTACAGAAGTCCAAAGAAAAAAATACATCCTAAATTATATATTTCATTTTGGTCCCTACATTCCCAGAACCAAGCTTGGAGCTAGATGAAAACTTGAAGAACTCTTTTTATAATTTTTAAGTTTTCTGCATTTTAAATGTTTCTTTCTCCTGTGATTTATCACTTCATTTATCCTGATTACCAATATATTTTTTTCCTTAAAAGAGCTAGGAGAAAGGGACATATTTCTAAAGTCTAATATTGGCTCCAGTTAGATAACTCAGTCAAGAAACACAAAACCCTTGAACTTTCCATTGCTTTCAGCAAAATGTTGTAAAAGGTCCACATTAACTGCTATTAGGGTAGGACAGGAACCTATATTTTTCACCTCAGAAGGTGGTGGCATTTTGTAATTACCCTCATGTGTTGATTCCCCCAACCATGCCAGCAATATTTCTTAATCTCCGTGGTCTGTAAATATTTCTCCACACTGTATTTCAAACTCTTCTGTAGTATTGATTTGTGATGTGCCTGTCATGCTATGATATTTTACCAGTACAGTGCTTTTGCAGCTTTGGTACTGACTGTGTTTTCTGCCTTCCTAACAAGTGTGCTGCAGTTCAGCTCTCTGTGAAGAGCCATTGCCAAATGTTACCAACACATCTAAGTTGAGTTTACTTTAAAAATAAAATTACGTGCTTGGCTGAGAGACACATTTGACTTTTTATAAAGCATATTCTACTAGCTCAACCAGCATGAGGAGGATCTCCTGCTTCTCTCCCACACTTTCATCCTTGGAAGAAGCAGCTCAGCCATCCATAGGTGGGTGACACGCATCTCTGCCTTTGAGATTTGTTTGGGAAAGGTAGAAACTTGAAGAAAGATTCTCCCAAAGCTCCACCCTGAGCAGCAACTCCAGCTGCTCTGGGATCCCAGGGTTCCAGCTGAGGATCAACATCCAGGAACCACAGGGGTGCCTGGCCCTGATGGAGATCCAGGTAAAGAGCAGAGCAAACAGCAAACTTGGCTGCTCAACCTGCTGGGAAAAAAAAAAAAATAGCAGATCCAGCCCCCCAGGGCTTCATATCTTACATCTGATGAAAAAATATGCATTTACACGGTATGAAATGGGATCAAAAACAAGGAGCTCACAGGAAGGTCAGTGCTGTAGGGCTGAAGAGAAGGATTTGTCCTTAACTCCCATGCAGCTCTCCTGGGACACTTCAGCTGAATCTCTCACACCTACCTTGCTGTACCCATTCTTCACTGTGTTGGATAGACACATGAAGAAATGTCATTTTCATACGTGAATCACCCAGCTGGTTTTCACAATCTTGGATCTCTTTCTTAGGGAACTTTGTCTAGATTAGGCAGAGAAGTCAAAATTAGCTTACCTTCTCCCAAAATGGGCAGACTGCACACAGTAGGGGCCAAGGTCTGTGTTAAGGTCCCTCTCTATTACCACACAACACCAGTGGGTCAGGCACTCATGTTTCCAGCTGTTAGAGGATTCTACAAATAGGATTTGAGCCCAGTCTACACCCTGAGTCTTTTTTCCAGTGACTCTTCTTGTGCCACATCAGTAAATCCCTTCACATGTGGAAACAAAATTGGAAAGAGCCTGTGAAACAGCTTCTCTCTCTCTCCATCATTTGGGATATATCAGGAATTCCTTGTCTGCAACCTGAGGAAACAGGGATGCAGAGAAAGAGGGATCCTGTCATTTCAAGGCACAAACATAATAACCAGTGGCTATTTACTCTGCCCAACTCTGGGCACTTAAATTTAGGTGCCAACACTGAAGGAGACAAGTCATTCTAAGCTGCCCATATATTGAGATATAAAGTTACCCCTCTGAATTCGTGCTCAAAGAACTGTATTAAACTCCTGTTTGTCCTCCTCTACCTGGTGCACCAGGCCTTCTGAAATGCACATTACACACAATTCAGAGGTAGGTAGGTTTTAAGTTAGTTTTAGCATACACTTAAAGGTGGTGTTTGATTGTGTTTTGATGGAGCAGTGATCGTTAAAACACAGTGTGGAAAAATATTAGGTTTTAATATTAGTTTTGCTGGAAAGCACACTAGGGATGGGAAAGGGATTCTTCAGTTGCTTTTCTATGTAACTGCCTTTGGGGGAAGAAACTGCAATAAACTGTCAGGTCAGTGTCAGTTCATCAGAAAAAATGCCAAGGCTGCCTTTCTCAGGATATTTTGAGTGCATTTGCACTGGAAATACACAAGAATAAGAAGTCTCATGACATTTCTGCCAATTCATGTCTGGATTGCATTATCATTTGAGAAGAGCCCGAGTCCCTCCCAGAACGGGGAGTCATTTCCATGAAGAGCTGGGAGCCAGAGCCAAGGCTCAGAGCATATCGAGGGTGAGGTGAGAGTGGTGCAGCCCTGGATTGCCCTGCAGCAAGTGGGGCAGCCCCTCCATGTCCTGCTGCTGCCAGGTAAAAGCCAGCTGTCTGTCCTCAACACTGAGGCAGCAGTTTTGAAGCTCAACTTTAAAGATGAAGAGAAGAGAAGAGAAGAGAAGAGAAGAGAAGAGAAGAGAAGAGAAGAGAAGAGAAGAGAAGAGAAGAGAAGA
>JAWWEE010000074.1:59522481-59538244 GCA_035221455.1 Xenops minutus
GAGAAGAGAAGAGAAGAGAAGAGAAGAGAAGAGAAGAGAAGAGAAGAGAAGAGAAGAGAAGAGAAGAGAAGAAGAGAGAAGAGAAAGAGAAGAGAAGGCACAAACCAAAAAAAGACAACAAACAAAAAAAATAAATAAAAAATAAAAACAAACACCTTAACCTCCTCCTATGAAAGGCAATGATTCAAGTTTCACCAAAGCTTTGGCTCTCTCTGTCAACAGAAAAACTCTCCCATAGGGAAATTACCAGGAAAAAAAAAAAATTCTACTTCTGCTGCTTTAGATTGAATCTGGGAGGAGCTTCTCTCTTCCCTTTGACCAGAGCAGGAGCCTGAGGACATTAACCTTGCTTGGCAAATGATAACCTCTGCAAATACCTCAAGTTTACATATATATATATTTGCCCACATGTGTGCAATAAACAACTTCATAATTGCTGTCTCATTATAAAATAGGCTTTCAGAGAAGCATGTCTTTTGTTCCTTTTCCCCTCCCCAAAAAAGGGTCAAGCTTAACTAGCCCTCCTCTCCCTGTTTACTGCTGGTCAGATTATTGTTTGCCACTACACAGTTGGCTCATTAATTCTTTTTGTGCTTTCCATATATATTCAGACTTTCTCCTCCCACAGCACATAAGATCACACACACATGCAGAAGTCACCTTTGTGTGTGTGGTTGTTGGTTGCTACCAGCAAACCAATGACACATTCCAAGCCATACCATCCAGTGGATGAGGAATCACAACGTTGTGTGCCAACAAACAAGGACTATGTTCGATGGCAGGAGAGACAAAAAATTCACATCCATTTGCCCAGCTAATGCCACCCATATGGAATATCATTGACCAGACAAAGATTTGTTGGGTGATTTGAAGACATCTCCAACCCAAAGAAGCCACCAAAATGACCCTACAAATTCCTAAGTGTCCTTTAGGTCTATCATATTGGCAATTTTGTAGAGTCAGCCACCTCCAGACTAAATGCCTGCCACAGGACATCCGTGGGATACACGTATGTTGTGCAACAGGCACTGAGGTTCATGTTCCTGCGTGCCATCACAAGCCACTTGCCTAAAGGCTTCGTGTGAGGATATCCATTTTATCAGCCCAGCCAGGCAAAGAGACATAACATTGCACAGACATCCATCTCCCTGGATATCTGTGAGCTGGAAAAGCACTGCCACAGCAGGGAGCTGCTGCTGAGTGAGTGTTAAGGTAAAAACGTGTATCAGTGTGACACATCACAGCCTGTAGATATTGGAGGGGACATTTCAGTGAGGTCACATGTCTAGCACCAGCATTCAGGCAAGTCCCTGCAACCCCTTGGAAATGACCCAGAGCCTAATACAGACAGCCATTTCGGGGAGACTGGCATGGTATCATTGTGCTCTGTAATGACACACAGCTCAACACACTGCTCAGCTCACAAGGACTCAGAACTGAACTCATTTGTTTCCACATATCCTCAGCTGAAGTCTTTGCATGGGAGTGGAGGGGGTTTCACTGATAAAAACAGGTAGCCAAGTCTTTTCCAGCCTCAGTAACTTGTGAAACACTTGAACTACCATACTTGGACATTAAAATCATGCAAAAGAAACATAGGATTCATCTACTGTGACTGTGCAAGTATCTGGCCTATATAAACCCAAGTCCTCATTACTGGTTTTGTTGTCTTCCTTCCAAGTATTATTACATCTTTTGAGACTTGAACTGTAAAATACTCTGAGAGTGGAGCATTTCCTACTTTGGTCTTCCACATCATTTAGTGCAACAAGGCTTAAGCATAACCATAAACATCTTGAACACTGTTGTCCTCATTCATGCTGACACAGAGGACACCTGCTTTAAAACAAGATGTTAAGTCTAAAGACTTGGAGGTCTTGATTCTCCAGCTCTGTAGACTCACCCCTCCTGCCCCACACGCCCCCATCCCCAGTCAGTGGGGTTGAACCTCTCCATCCCACCTCATGTACCCATTTGTGACTGCTGTCTCTCCTCCCAGTTTAAGATCTTCAGCATTTAGTAAAGCTACGTGTGTACAATGCTTGCCATGCTGTTCACACAGGAAATCAAAACTGTTTATTTTTGCAACAGGCAAATTGTGGACTAATTTATACAGATGTATTTATTCAGTGACTCATTAACAGTAAGTATCAGGAACCTAATTTACTGCAACATCAGCCCACAGATTGTGGCAAATTATGTTACAGAGAGAAACAGGACCCAGGTCTGTCAGAACTGACTTTTAGAATTGAGGTTTATTTTTAGCATCCATTTCACAGCCAGCTTTACATCAGCAGGATGGATTCTGTCAGTGCTCTCTGTCAGTGCTTACCCACCTATCTTCAAGTCTATTTTATTAATTTCTTTTCTAGTGACAATTTTTTTACATGGCAAAACAGAAGTGTTCCTGAGGATTAAATACAAAAGCATGTAGGGCCTGAGCATTTTAAAAGGCACTTCAATAAAATGACAGCAGTAATTGATTTCTTATTCCTTTATCAAACCAAAAAAATATTGCTAGGGCAGTATAAGGAAAGGAAAGATTTAACTTGATCTGCAACTCCTTTTAAAATTAGGATTTCCTTTGCCTAGCAAACAAGTGTAAGCCAAACCTTTTCTTCACTTCCAATTTGAAAAAAAAGTTTATATTTAAAGCACTTGCAATGAAAGAACATAAAAAGTAAGGATAGACATGCACATACACTGCAAGAGGAGACCAATCTTCTTGCCTGCAATGGTCTCGTGGTCAGACTATTCACTCTAGAGGCAAAAAGCATTTTTCTTCCCTCTACCTGTTTCAAAGAAATTAAGCCATGCTCTCTAACCAGCAGGAGAAAGGTAAGCTGCAGGGTATTCAGTTTTTCCTTGAGTCTCTCCTATTGGAACTGTTCTACTTCTCAATGAATATGTATGGATTCATTAAGAGACACAGAAAGAGAGACTAATTAGTACACTTAGCTGGGAAGGCTGGTTACCCTGTCCCAGCCCAATCTCTAGTGAGTATCTCATTATCCATGCAAAGAGGAACCAGGGGCAAAAGACAAGTTATAACCATTCCCCTTTCCAAGCCAGAGCATCCTATAGCTTAGCAGGCAGAGGTCACACGTGCACATGGCTGAGTGCCCTGGGAAGCAGACTTGACACTAAGAGGTGATCCACAATGACCCATTTAACTTCAAAAACCCTTCCTCTCCCCATCTCTAAGCATTTAAGAGGCAGAAAAGAAGGGGGAAGGCAAATGTCCCATTGTGATTTCAAGGCACACAGTCAGAAATTGGAAGTCCCTAAAACCAGCAGTTCCTCCCAGAAGCTTCAGATCACAAGTCCCCTTCCTCACTTCTGTAGATCAACACCTGTTAGCTTGGTTAGATGCTCCCAGAGTTTTAAAATATAAGCAATGTAGGTGTTTTGACTGCTGGGTTCTTCCTCTCACCTTGCTTTTCCCAGATTGACACATGCAAGCTCTAGTATAAGCATTCATTTATAGCTTGCATTTAAAATTATACACAGCCCATGAAAGATTAATACAGAGCCATGAAGAAGACTTTTATATCAGTCAGATCAAAATTAATGAAACCAGTCGAGTAAGTAGGTGGTTGCTTTACATGTTTTTATTCCAACATTATCCTCTCACACGTTATACTAGCCTGAAAGTGTTTTAATGTATTTTGTATGTGTTGTGAAATGCTTTTGTGGTCTCTTGCCACTGCACCCTGGTGAAAAACGCCCCCTGGTTAGAAGTGTTTGAATAAATTACTAAATCAAGCACAAAGGAAGAAAGCCAGTACAGAAATCGGGGAGGAGGAGAAATCACTGTTAGGAGAGAATATATTCTTAGACACAAAATCCCTTGCATAATACTTTGCTCAATAGATCATATTTTTCTTTAGCACTGCGAGAGGAGGCTTTTTGCAGATTAGAACATTTTGAGCATTTGACTGAAGGCATAGAAAGTTTTATTTATAAACAGAACTGCAAAGGAACAATAGGCATGAACATCTGTAGTCACTTGTGAGTTATGTTTCTGACTGTCAGCCTGCAAATATGAATTATTTCTTTGCACACCATCCAGTACATCAGTCAGCCCAGGTCAATGGAAGTAAAAGCCCCTACACTACCCTCATTTGCCTTCAAGATTAACCATGTACAAGACAAGACTTTTTTTTCTTTTTGAGAACAGACATATTGTGTTTCTGAAGAGCTTTTAAATCAGGGGGGGAAAAATCATTTCCTCTAACCCTTGTTTTTCTCTCCATTGAAGGTATAAAACAGTCCTCCACCTGTTAACACTCACAGACCAATAACTTAAATTTTTGGCACTTATTTATAGACTCAATAGATCCATCCACACCTGCTTTTCCCTTAATTAGTTGACTATCCAAAAGCTGCAGACTGGCTGCTGCCAGCTTCCTGTGCTAATAGGAAGATCATTTAGGGCTGATGTAAAAGCAAAAAATAAATGAATAAATAGATCTCATGCAGAAACACTAACAAGGGAAATATTAACTCAAAAGGGGAAAAAAATAACAAAAAGTGAAAGGGATGAGCATTGCTGGGGAGGGTGGGTTGCTTGGGTTTGCTGGATTTTTTAAAAAAGCCAAATCTGAGAAACATTTAAGCCTGTAAAAGGTCTGTAAGGTGATAAATAAGCAGTGCAGGGCCCGGATTCAGTACCATTACACTACTTTGAAGGAGTTTTGCATCACCACAGAGGAGATGGAATCTTTAGTCTCCTCCCACTTCACATTTTCTAAAGAGAGCTATTGTGGTGGCAGGAGTCAAACTATTATTAGATTAGCTATTACTCAGAGGGAGGAAAATGCTTGAGAGAGATTTACTTTTCACAGTGCTATCAGCTGAGACATTAGAATAGTAGGCGTTTGAAGACTAAAATGACAGGAACATTGTAAGCACCTAAGCTGGCAAGGATTTTTTTTATTTTTTTAATTATTTTTTTTAGGAAAACACTTGAGTCCTATTTTTCCAGGCTACTAACACAGAGACAGCAGTTACTACATTTAGCCAGTGAATATCCTTGCAAAATAATAAATTAGTCTTATCCCCCAGATAGGGACGGTGTCAAGGCAAGACCCTTTTGCAACTTGTACCCAACCCATTTCAAAGGATGGAATTAACTGGGAACAAGGACTGCAAGTTGCACAGAAAAGGGTGTTTTTCTTCAGAGCTCTACTGCTTTTAAGTTCCTGCCTTAGCACAAAAGGTACAGCACCCAGCACAAGGACACCCTCATCCATCTTGTACCCTCCAGACAGAGTCGTAATTACAAAATCTGGTCCTACCACTGCTCGGATCATTCAAAGTTTTATTTTTAGGAGAGTAGCTCAAATAAAGAACTTAAGTCTTACTGTTTCCAAGGCTCAAAGGAAAAAAATTTCCTGGTGGTGCGTGTTAGGACAGGAGAAAAGGAAAACTGTAATTACATACCTAAGGATGAAACAGAACGAGCAGGATAGTAAGAATTAATTACTCATCTGAGGATTTGCTTTGACCCGCTATTCTGCAGTCACACCTATTTTACTATTATGTTACAATAACCCCTTTCGTTCTGCTCCAAGGCTCAGACCTATGATATTACATTAGATGAATTTCCCACGTTGTTCTTTTCTGTTTGGGAAGTGGTATAATTATAGAGACCAATTTGGGAGAGCAACAGTTTGAAAATGTTGCCTGAGGCGTACCAAAGTCCCATGACTTATTAACAAGTCACTTCTCTCCCGGGGGCTTTTTTTAGCTACTTCTTGAAACAACGTTAGCACTTCACTGTGATGTTTTCCTAATACTGTGGGTTTGCCAAAAAAAACCCCAAGAATAAGAGATGTTCAGCAGTATCTGACATAGCAGAGGGACAGCCTGGCTCTCATAAAGGCTGAGAAGTCTTCCCTGTCAAAAGGTTGAGTCTTCAAAGAGGTCTGAAATCTCTGCTGACTCAGACTACCTGTGAGTCTGCCATGCTACAAAAGGGCCTGTTTGTCATCCAAAATTTTTGAGAAAAGGTGGCTCAAGACACCTCTGTGAGACACTCAGCCTGGGGTCTGTACATCCCCTACCCCCTGAAGAGGGCTGTGCCAGCATCACTATCAGGAGCTCACTGCATCTCTCACAACCTGAAGGCTGCCCAGGACAGTCTCCAAGCAAGGGCACCAGTGCACCCAGGACAGTCCAAATCCTCCTGTATCCTAGAAAGGTGTTTATCACATCTTGCACCCACCTGCAAGCACCTGTAGCTCAATCCAAGCTTGAACTCCAGCATAATGTGCTTGGACCTCGAGCCCCAGCTCTTCCAGAGGTGCTGGAGCAATGCAAGGGCCAGGACTTAACCCCAGGTCAGTTCCAGAAATCCAGCTTAGAGAAGACAGTCACAGGGGAGCTTAATATGCAGCTTCCAAGGTATTCATGTTTTAAGGGCATGGGAAGACCAGGCCAAAGACATAGGTGTGTTTTACACATTGCCTGAAATGCAGAAGGCAGCGTGGAGATGTGTCAGTCTGCTGCTGCAGCCCCCACAGGAGGAAAGGCTGAACACTTGGAGGGCCAGACCACAGGTTGGAATTCCTTTCCTCTTCTGCTGGCCCACAGATACTTCAAAACATTGCTATAAATTTCCAGCCCACAGAGCAAAATTGATGTTGTTACACAAAAAAAAGGAACACAACTACTCAATCCTAAGACACTCTATTTCCTCTCTAGTGATATACATATACCAAATAAAAACCTGTATGTTAACTTCAACTTCCTAAGTCACCACTATTTTCAACAAGGAAACACAAACAAACAAAATCAGAAAAACATAACAAACCCTATTACTATTACTATTGAATAAACCTAGTAAATTCACAGATAAATATCTTCACTATCAGAAAGCCTGAGCTGCCCAGTAAAATGGGTCAGTCTGGATTAGCAATTCTTTGAAAATAAGAAAATCCAGCTGTACAACTGTTCAATGACCTCAGTTCCCCTACAACACTCTTTGTAGATGCAAGGAAAGGGGGATGACCACTGATGACCATTGTGGGAAAACATCCAACACCTTCCTTGTGCTGATGTCCTACACTGTAAGAGTGCTGCACCAGATGCAATCTATGCACATCTACCCCATACCCAGCTACAGCAGCACCTCAGTCCAGCACTAAACCTGCAAGTCAATGTTACCTTATGCCTTTCTGCCATTAAATCCCCATTTCTAGATATGTCTCTTTACTGCATCTCAGTGCAGCAGTGCAATTCTCCAGTTCCCCATGCATATACACACGCAGGTATGTGCATTCAGCTTCTCACACACCCTGATTTTTTTTTTTCCTTTTATCCTCCAAGCTCAGCCAAACTCTGCCTAATCCTCCCACCGTTCAATACTGCTTCAGCTAATACAGTGACTGCAGCTGAAGTGGCTGCAGATAATTCCCAGTGAGCACTACCAGCTCCAGGGGGCCAGAGTTAATGTTTTATTGGCATGTATGTTGATTCTCTATTTTCTGAATTTGAGTTTTCCATTTGGAAAGGTCTCTGCTACAACTGGGTCATCTCAAGTCTGCATTAATAGGGATTTGTTTGGGTTTTTACCTTGTAACCCTCAGAGCTTCTTTGTGGTAAGGTAGCTGTAATTATCTTCAAATACTTTCTTTCAGAGTTTTTAGCATCTCGTGTTGCATATCACCTCTAGGATCAAACTGAGATTTGTAAAGCAAATTACAAATCCCAAATATGGAATGCAGACAGCTGTAAATGTAACTTGACCAATGAAGACATCTCCTTAGAAAAGGAGCACATTTCTGCAGCATTACAGAGCAAGAAATCCAGGTGCTAGGTGTGGGACAACCACTGGGTAATGCAATACTTTTTCCTCTTCTTCCTGCCCACCCCTGGATGCAAAGTATTGGGGGGGAAAAAAAAAACCCTCCCTTATCTAGCAAATAAAACAACCTTTAGTTTTGACTCACCCTTATGAATAAACAGGATTGAGCAAAGCTTATTTCTTGGGAAATTCTTTCACGTCCTCTGTGTCCTACCCTATTCTGCTGCAGTACAACTTGGATTTTAATTCCTCAACCGAAATGTTTGGCTCCTGCATTCCGTACAGAAGTTTTCAAGTAGAGACCACTTTTTATCTATTCCTACAGCTGCTTTCTTACAATTACATTAGCTATCTATTTATTTTCCTGCTTGGAAAAAAAAAAATAGTCAAACCTAGCAACTCACCATTATGTCTCTTAAAGTATATATGCACTTTTCTATAAAGCTCTGCAAATTCTACAGCACCTCATCATCCCCTTCTTCTCCTAACAGGACTCATTTGAAAGGGCAGCAATATTCCCAAAGAAATGGTGCAGCCTTCTCCTACTGCACCAGAAAACACATTTCAAACATAAACAAGCTAGCAGCAACCATATCTTTGTTTGGCAAACGGAGTAGTCTCATCACTTAGTCCTGTTCATAGCAACACACAAAGGAGTACTCTGTAGCCAGGGGTAATAGCTGATCCCATAATCTGGCAGTAACACTTAGAAAGATTAATTACCCTATTAAGATCTTAGACACTACTAAAAAAAAATCTTTGTATAAACCTTTTAACTCACAACAAATGCAGCATATTTGGTGCCATCAGTTTGTTGCACAATAAAGGTTCTCACCCTCCCACACTTGTTCAGTTTTGTCTCTGTCTCCCACACTGTATAAACACACACACGTGCTCACACACACAGCACTTTTTTCCTTTCATTTTTTTTTTTTCCTCCTTTTTTTGCCCTGTTTTTCCAATACAAAGGAATAAAGTACAAGTGTGTTTGGAGCAGATAAAGTAAAAACTCCTTCTGTCCCCAAATTGGCTGCCTCAGAGATTAAGCAGCAAGAGCAGACACTCGCTGATTCAAAGGCTGCTGCTGTGTCAGAAACCAGAGGCACCTAAGCAGATTCAGGTTGTAATCCCTACGCAAATTATATATCCGAAAATATGAGGAGGGTTAAATTATTAAAGCATGCTATCAAAAGAGACCTTCTAAAGTACATGGCTACTGATTAGCACCATCAGATGCCAATGCAAAGTAGCTCGTCACCTTGGCACGGCCTCCCACTTCCACGCTATCTCACTCTCTCACTCTGTCCTTCTCCGCCACATCGTCACCAGCAAGAAAAGCTGCAACAGTGTGAACAGACTTAGATAAAGCGAATGTGAGTCATCCAGCAATGTTTAAGATCACCATTACTGCCCTGGCTATCCATAAGGTGATTGCATGTGATTAAAATCTGGCACAAGAGGAAAAATGTGTGCTTCTGGTGCAGCCTGAGGGGCAGCAGCCAGGAGCTTTCCTCTGCTGGGAAGCAGAGAATAACACTTTACCTGCACCCCACTTCCCCTATTCCCATATGGGGACTAAGAACCAGACTCTCCACTTGGGAAACACTTCTCCTGCAAGTCAAGGATGTGGTTTAACATCTCACAGTCCTTTTCTGAGGGAGCACTTTCAGAAAAAGCATTGTAAAATCTCTGATGCTTCTGTCTCACAAAAGGAGCGGTGGGAGCATCTCCTGCCCTAGATCCTAAATGCAACAGGCACGAGCAGTAACTTCTGATTGACAACACACTGCCCATACTAAAAAGTCACATCTGCTTTGATGCATCCCCCCTGAATGCTTGTTCTCTGAGCCTACTATTTTGATTTCAAAATATATCTGAAGAAACTGACCTTGGGAACATACCACAAAACAAAAAATAAAAATGTTGACATCCTAAAACATAGTTTTCTTATTGCTCATTGCCACTTTTCCTGATAATTGCTGGGCCCAAGTTTAGTTGAGGATGATTTCATCTGTCAGCGGATGGTGCAGGTGGGTGAGCGGCCAGTGTGACTGGTACTTGGGGACATCCAACACAGCCACAGTCCTTCTCCCAGAGATGTCTGATGTGAATAACAAAAGCTGCTCAGACAACAGCCACACAAGTAGCTGCTGCTCTGCAAAATCAGCCCCCCCGTGCCTGAGCAGACTCACATTCCCAAAGCTTTCCCCATGAACACCCTCAGCATCAGCGTGCAATCACATTGCTCATGTAAGCAGTCAGTGACATTATTTGCCCAAGCCTACACTGAGGATGACCCATTTCTTCCTCCCTGACATCTGGTATGTTTTGTGCAACTCAGTGGCCAGGACAGAGCGCGGTAACTCTAATAATCTTCTGCTGCTGCATCCAGGTCCCTTTCAGTGCCTTATGGCCCGCGCTGCTCCTGCCGCAGCGATTATGGAGACAGCAGTTGTGCTGTAATTAGGATCCTCCTGGGCAAGCCAATCTGAGTTAGCAGCAGAGGCCAGCTGCTCCACTGCCAGCCAGATCTTTTTGGCACACCCTCCTCTTGGGCACTCATCCCCTCCTGGAGCCTGTCCTCTCTTCCCGACCGTGGGCAATGCTCGGACGGACTTGTGATGAAGAAAATTGCCTCCTTTCCACCACTGCCAGCCCCATCCAACTCCGCAGCCAGACAAGGCTTTTCCCGAGCAAGGTTGAGGCCAAAGCACAGCCCAGTATCTCCCTGTCCTGCCCTACAGGGACTTGCTGCTGTTTCAACCCTTCCACAGAGTTTTCCCTTCCAGAAGCCACGTTTTGCACATTGTGCATGTGCACGTTTCTCTTTGTATAAAAGATGGGGGGTGGAAGGGGAAAGATATGTTGAGGATAGTTGTACCCTCTCCTTTTTCCCTCCTGATCATGGCCCAGACAGTTACAATGACCATCTCTGAGCAGCACATTAAGAATCTCATTATAGTTTCATCTTTTTTTCTCCAGAGTTAGAGTCCTGCACTATTTGTGCTTCCTTTCATTAGGAAAAAAAATGTTGACATTTTTGTTTGATTTCTACTGCTAGCAACAATATATAATAGCCTGCACTTAAAAATAAAAATAAATAAAAAATAAAAAGACCAAACACCAACCCACATACGTGCCTTTTCACTTTTGATTTGTTGGCATCTCTGTTTTTCCTCTGTTCTTACCTGAGCAACAAACCATGGTCACATTAATTCTTGGTCAGTTTTACCACCTATTTTTATTATTGTAAATTATTTCCAGGTTGCAATGAATTATCTTGCCTTTTTTATCTTGAACACTACTTTTTTGGAAAACACCAGTCTACTGTCATGTCTCAGGAGCAAATCTCCCAAGAAATCACAACACCCTTGCCTGCAGTGCTATATACACAGTGCTATGGCCATGGCTGCCAGAAGAAAGTCTAGAACAGAGATCACAGAATATGCCGAGTTGGAAGGGACCCACAAGGGTCATCAAGTCCAACCCCTGACCCAGCACAGGACCATCCCCAAGAGTCACCCCCTGTGCCCCAGAGCATCACCCAAACACTCCTGCAGCTCTGGCAGCCTTGGGGCTGTGCCCACTGCCCTGGGGAGCCTGGGCAGTGCCCACCACCCTCTGGGGGAAGAACCTTTTGCTGAGATCCCACCTAAGCCTCCCCTGGCACAGCTTCCAGGCCATTCCCTCACTGATATAAACTTCCCTTGACATGTGTGACCCGGTGAATGGGCCACACCACATGTGTTACCCCTCATGGGCTGCAGCTTGAACCCAGCTTGATTTCTGCTGCTGTGTTTGTGGTGGGAGACTATCTTTCTGATGCTTTAAGTAGCTCCCTTTGGTGCCACCAGAACCCTCTGTACCCACAATGCTCTTAGGAGGGCTGGCCAGGCTCAGCCTTTGGCAGGGTTTAGCTCTCTCTGTGTTCCTCAAAGTTTAAAATTTCCTTTTTTTTTTTTTTCCATGTGAGCCAAGGTGGGACCCCAGCTTGGCTTAGCCCGGCTTTGACTGTGTGGGTGGGACCTGCTGGACCCCTCTGTCCCCTGCTTTAGTTTAATGCCCTTTTGCAGGGGTTGGTGGCAGTGGGAGTGACTGAGGCAGACTGAGAGGCTGTACTTGTGGAGAGATAAGTGTGTACATAAATAATTTTATATATATATTTATATACACATGTAAGATAATTAAAGTAGTTATTCTATGGACTATGATGGGTTGTGATAGACCCAGGGTAAAGCACAGAAGCACAGGCAAAAAAAAATGTTGCAAACCCAGATGTGATAGTGAGTTTGAAAACATGGGAAATCAGGGTTTAGAGACAATAATGCCCCCTCAGTCCTCTAGTGCAGTTTGTCTGCTTGCCCTGTGAGGGTGCCTGGGCTCTGTCTCAGCATCTGCAGCCCCTGGGCCCTCAGGATTCCAGGACATGGGCCTCTGTGGACCTGCTGTTTTGGCATCATCATCTCAGCTTGGGTAGGAGGGAGCATGAGGGAAGTTCTTATGGTGGTTTTAGAGGGGCTCGGGTCTATTTATAGGGATTATTTGGAAAAGTTTCTTTCTTCCTTCTCCAAATCATCTTAGAGGGCAGGAGAGCTCCAGCTCTCCCAGGGAGCAGGGAAAGGGTGGGAGTCTGGGGAGGAGCAGTGTGCTGAGCTGGTCCCAGTGGGATGTCAGGAGCTGGATGCAGGGAATGGAGCACGTGTGCTGGGAGGGTGCAGAGCAGTGACCTAAAGGCAGTGCTGCTGGGGCCGAGGGGAGCCCAGTTTATCAGACTGATAGCTTGGGAGCCTGACTCTGTTAGTGCAGAGTGGAAAGGAAGCCCATCCATTATTTCCTAACAACCTTGTTTTCCCCTTTCCAGACGAACCTGACGGAGCTGAGATCCTTTGGGTCACCGCCGGCCGCCGTCAGCAATGTCACCGCGGCCGTGATGGTGCTGACGGCCCCGGCAGGGAAGATTCCCAAGGACAGGAGCTGGAAAGCAGCCAAAGTCGCCATGGCCAGGGTGGATGGCTTCCTGGACTCGCTGGTCAAGTTTAACAAGGAGAACATCCACGAGAACTGCCTGAAAGCCCTTCAGCCCTATTTGCAAGACCCCAAGTTCAACCCTGAGTTCGTGGCCACCAAGTCTGCGGCGGCGGCCGGGCTGTGCTCCTGGGTGGTGAACATCGTGCGCTTCCACGAGGTGTTCTGTGAGGTGCAGCCCAAGAGGCAGGCCCTGAGCAGGGCCAACGCTGAGCTGGCATCAGCCCAGGACAAACTGGGCACCATCAAGGCCAAAATTGCTGTAAGTGTCCTGTGGTGGGACCCCTCAGTTTCTCCCTGCCTGGGGAGAAATCCTCTGCTCTGGGGAAGCTGCTTCTCTGCACTTGTGTTTTTCTAAGGGCAAGGTGGGGATCCAAAGGTTTGGTGCATTGTAGGGTTTTCTGTCCCTTCTGCTGCACTGGCAACCCAGAAACCCAGCCATGTCCTGGGCTGCATCACGAGACATGTGGGCAGCAGGCGAAGGGGTGAGGTTCTGTCCCTCTGCTCTGGTGGGACCCCAGCTGCAGAGCTGCCTCCAGCTCTGGGGCAGCCAACATAAGAAGGACATGGAGCTGCTGCAATGAGTCCAGATAAAGTCATGAAGATGCTTGGAGGGTTGGAGCCCCTCTGCTGTGGGGACAGACTGGGAGAGTTGGGGCTATTCAGCCTGGAGAAGAGAAGGCTCTGCGGAGACCTGGGGGCTCCTTCCAGTGCCTAAGGGGGCTCCACGAGAGCTGGAGAGGGGCTTTGGACAAAGGTCTGGAGTGACAGAGCAAGGGGAATGGCTTCAGACTGAAAGAGAGTAGCTTTAGACGGGATATTAGAAGGAAATTCCTCCCTTTGAGGGTGGGCAGGCCCTGGCACAGGTTGCCCAGAGAAGCTGTGGCTGCCCCATCCCTGGAAGTGTCCAAGGCCAGGTTGGACAAGGCTTGGAGCAACCTGGGCTGGTGGAAGGTGTCCCTGCCCATGGCAGGGGGTTTAGAGCAAAGGTGACCTTTAAGGCCCCTTCCAATCCAAAACAGTCTGGGATTCTATGATTGTGTGACTTCTTCAGACTTCTCCACATTTCACACGGTTCTCAAGGAGCTTTACTTTTCAAGCTAAGGTCTTGAAATGAGAACAAAGGTTTTATGCAACATCTCTTCCAAAACAGAAGCCTGACATGTCAGCCACTGCAACCGAGCCTGTCCTGCAAAGAAAGAGCCCCCAGGAGATTTCCTTTCTGCCCCTCCCAACCTTTCCTGCACCAGCTTCTGCTGGCGCTGCTGTGACAAGTCTCTCTGGAGAACACCAAGAACTCTGATGGCAAATAGTCATTAATTGATTCACTGGGACCAAGGAAGCATCCAGTCCAATTAGAGATAAATAATTGATGCCATCGAATGCCGAGATTGGGACAGGATTGATCCTGGGCACAGGAGGGGATGACAGCTGGTCCTCTTGTCAGGGTTATGGAACCTGAACTGAGCTGATGATCCTTCAGGCTGGCAGTGGCAGGGGACCAGCAGCCAGAGCTAGCCCATCATCTGGTGTCTCCACACACCACCGAGGCAACCATTTGAATTGTTTAGTCCTCAGCCTCTGACCACACCAAGGGCCTTGAAACCCATAGAGCTCCTGAGGGGTTGAAAGGGTGCCTATCTCAGATACCAGACAGTTTTTGGGAGGTAACAACATGGGGCAGCTTTTATCCATGGGACCTCATAATTTTCAAATAGCCATTGGTCATCCTACTAAGCTCATTCCCTGTGGAGAATTGAAATGTTGACTCCAGAAGCACCAGGGAAGAGCTTAGTTGTAGTAGTAGGACAGGGTAAGAAATAGTTCTGCTGTGACTTTGTGGCTCCAGACAACATAGGAAGGAGCAAGAGGGAAAGTCCTAATGAGAATGTGGCCTTAAAGGTAACCCCTACCATGGGAGGAAGAGGAGGATGTTGGGGGTTGGTGTGGGGGTGAGGATTTTTTCCTGGGGATCACTCCCCTGTGTCCACTTCTAACAGAGGGACATTTCAGGGATTGGATCTGAAATGTGGGCAAAAATTTTTCTGAGCAGTATAAGAATAGTTTAGACTCTACCCACCCATCCTTTTCAGTATTTTAATGTCCAAGGGATTGTTGAAAATCTACCTGAGCCAGATGGAGACTTTCCACCAACTCCAGTGGAATTTGAACCAGGTCCAACGTGAGTGGGTCCTTACAGAGCTTGGGGAAGCTTTGCAAGGTGTAAGTGGTCTAGAGAAGCAAGGATTGCTCAGCTGACATCCCCCTGGAATGAGCACATGGTGATTTCAGGCAAAGGCAATCTGTTATTTCCACTCCTGAACATTTATTTGGGTCAGAGTGGGAAAATTTGATTTACTTGCCCAGGTCCCACAGGGCTGGTAAAAATATAAATACCACATATTATTATGTGTGTATTCTGCAAAGCAGTTAGTGAGTGTGTTTATTACACTTGGCCACTCGCAGGGAGTTCTCTCTGCCCCCTCCCCTAAATTCACATGCTTGCCCTGAGTGTGAGTGCTGCTGGGACCTGTAAAACCACGGTGGGGTGGGGATGGAGCCAAAGTGATCCAGTCCCCAGCTCATCACAGAGGCTCCCCCAGCAGAGCCTGCTGAGAGGAAACACCTCTCCATGCTGTTGGTCCTACCTGGCTGAGCCACTGCATGGATGTGATGGGATGATTTCCCAGTGCTAAAGCTTTGTCATCTCTTCAGGGTCCTGTTTCAAGCCTCATCTACCAAGGATGTGAGTTGTTCACAGCATCATAGTACGGTTTGGGTTGGAAGGGACCTTAAAGATATTCTAGTTTCAATCCCCATGGGCAGGGACACCTTCCACTAGCCCAGGTTCCTCCAAGCCCTGTCCAACCTGGCCTTGGACACTTCCAGGGATCCAGGGGCAGCCACAGCTTCTCTGCCCAACCTGTG
>JAWWEE010000074.1:59538344-59665352 GCA_035221455.1 Xenops minutus
CCATTCCCTGGATGCTGTCCCTGGTCCCCACAGAGCAGAGATCAGTGCCTGCCCCTCCTCTGCCCCTCCCCAGGGAGCTGTCCCTGCAATGAGATCTCCCCTCAGTCTCCTCTTCTCCAGCTGGACACCCCAAGTGCCCTCAGTGTCCTCACACGCTTCCCCTCCAAGCACTGAACCATCTTTGTTGCCCTCCTTTGGATGTTCTTTAATGGCTTAATATCTTTCTTATATTGCAGTGCCCCAAACTGCCCCAATATTTTGGGTGAGGCTGCCCCAGTGCAGAGCAGAGCGGGACAATCCCCTCCCTCCCCTGGTGTCCCCCCACCCCAGGACAGGCATGTCCCTCCTGGCTCCAGGGCACTGCTGATTCAGATTCAACTTGCCATAGATCAGGACCTGCAGGTCCTTTTCTATGATGATTTCCAGCACCTCATTCCCCAGCTCTCTGGCCATCCAGAGTTGCCCCATCCCAGGTGCGGAATTCAGAGCCAGTAGCTCATTCTGACATGACTGCTTTCATCCATCCTCATCTTGCAGGGAAAACGGATGGTCCCCTCAGCAGATCAAGGCAAAAACAGCACAGCTAGTCAGTGCCATTCTGGTGAGACAGCTGACCTTCACTAGTTTTCATAATCACAAGTCTAGGAGGGAGTGATAAAGAGCTACCAGGTTTCATGAAATAGGTTCTGAAAGCAGTGAAATTGCTGTGCAGCACTTCCCATGAAAGCAGGCTGACTTTGCAACTGTGTTCCCATGCCTGGGTTTAATTTGCCATCATCTTTCTCTTAAATTAATTTCAATTTGCTATACTTTCAAATACATTAAAAAAAAGTTACCTGTGGTGCTGCTCTTCAAGAATATCCACAAGTTTCTATCTGCTTTTTTTTAAAAAAGATCGGGTGTGGGTTTTTTTCATTCAATTAGCCTTTTTTAACATATCTGTTAGACATCTTTATCTAAGCTGCATTTTTGTCAATGGTTTGATTTGTTTAACCACACTAAACCAGCCACGTGACAGATCACGAATACATAAAGATGTGCAAGTGCTGATAGGTATTTAGGAAGGAGAAGATATTTAGGAAGGAGAAGATATTTAGGAAGGAGAAGATATTTAGGAAGGAGAAGATATTTAGGAAGATAAGGCACACATTCTGTCACAGCTGAGAAGGGCACAAGCACACCCTGTACGGTGTGTGCCTGCACCCAAGCCATTCACCCCTAATTCAATTACCGGAGGAGCGGGATGCGACCTCTTTGTCACTTCCCTTCCCACAAAAATCACTTCGGGGAGCACGGCCAGGACATCCCTGGAGGTGACTGCAGCCTGCCTTGCTCCCGTGGACCCCATCCCTCAAGTGGTACCCAGTGGTCCCCACAGCATCCCACGGCAGCATCCCGCGGGGGAGCGCACGCACCCTGCCTTGGTGCCCGGCCCGTGGAAAACAGCCTACAGTTCTACCTGTTCCTCGTCGGATACGCCCTAAAAGAGCATGGGCTGTCCTGCCCGGAGCGGATGGACCGGAGAGGGTGATAATTCCGTGTAGTTTCCCTCCCTCTAGCGATGGAAGCCGAGACTGCGGGTCCCTCCTGCGCCCAAAGAGAATGATAAGCGGCTGTAAGGAAATCCCCGCAAAAAGAGTTAGGCACCTCGCATTATTCTGAAGGAGCCGGGTGACCCTTCAGAGCAGCTCCCAGGAGACCACCCTGACCCAGCCCGGGGGCTCAGGAGCCTGGCTATTTTCAGCTTTGACCCAAAAGGCGCCCCAGTACATTTCCTTACACAGACAAGAACAAAACTGGGTGATAACTGTGAACAGGTTTGGCTCTGCCATTGCATTTTGCCCGGGTTTAACGATTGCAGGGCTCATAAAAGCTCATGTGTCTCCACAACACCACTTGGCAAGGCTTTTCAAATATTTACAGAATGTGTTTGGTATCCCCTGCTAAGAATAGCCCAATAGGTCCCCAGATAGAGCGAGAGGGACTGAGGCACTCTTGTTCTGGTTGCTATTTCACAGCCTTGCTTCACAATGCTGAAAGACTTCTCAGTTCTTGTAAAAGGGTAAGAGACAGGGAAACAGATTGCAGAGGTTCCCGACGCTGTTATTTTAGGAAACACTGCTTCATCGGTGGAATTGCATGCTTTCTCCAACCAGAGCTGTGTGATGTCTCTGGCCCCTACTTACTTTTGTTCAACTTACTTGTTGAAACTGAGAATAAAACCCCACGGAAACGAACAAGTTTGCTGGAAAGCTTTCTTGGGATTACTTCACTGTAGAGAAAATTACTGGGTTTGTCCACACTACATTTCTGATAAGTAATGCTAAAACTGAAAAACACCATTTCAAAGCTTCCTCTGCTTGGCAATGAGCCACAAAACTAAAGCCCACCTATACAACGGGCAAAACCAGAGCCTCACCCTTTGCCATAGGGTCAATCCCAAACTACCTGGAGCTTCTCAGCCTGGAGGAAAGCAAAGCCCTGTTTATCTCTTATGCTCTGGGTTTAGAAGAGCCAAAGAGGCCTTGTGGGAATGCGTCCCAGGCAGGGACCTATAGGAGAAACCATGTTTCCCACACCCTTCCTTTGATCCCTGACACACACACATGGTCCCCAGGGACATGAAGTTCCCACTGCAGCAGGAAAAAGGAAGTCAACAGCATAAACCCTCCCTGAAATCTCTGTGGGAACAAGGACAAGGAAGAGGGGGTACTTTGTATTGCCATTCCCGCAACAGCCCAAACACAGTCCCTGTGCAGGGCTCCCATCCCAATCTCCCAATCTACATCCTTCCCCCTTAAAAATCTCTGATCTCTCTGGAGATCACCCAGCAGCACATCTAGGGGTCCAGAGGCAGCACCTCAGCTAAGATGGGATGTATGATGTGCAGCTGGATGGAGACAGTCACTTCTGCCTGCACATCACTGGTGCCCTCAGGGTGCAGGATCAACAAAACCCAAACTGCTGCCCTAATGGCTTGCCTGTCCCACTTTCACTCTTTGTGTCCACCTTCTAACTTTAGGGAGGGACCAGGCCTGCCTCAGCTGCTGGTCGTGCTTGTTTCAACACAGCAGCTACAGCCTACAAATGAGATGCAGGTCCTGACTGTATATTCTCTCTCTTTAAGCATCGCTCAAGTCCCACTCAATCTCAGTTTGACTCCAACACACAATTAAATGCTGTCCTAAGTGGAAACACTCCTGTGAACTGGGCTCAGAAAAGCAGTTTTCCAAAAGTACATTTTAGGAGCAGCAAACTGAGGAGAATGGCTGCTGTCAGGCGTGGTGCCAAAGGCATCACCACCAAAAACAACCCTCCAGGCAGCAGGGTGGCAAACAGGCTGGCCCCAGATTGAGCTGGTAGTAGAAATTTTCATCCTCAATGCATGTGCTTTTTTGGCTTTTACCTTTTCTTTCTTACCTCCCCCTCCCTGATGGAGGGTGAAGGCAGAAGCAGGAGTTGCTAGCTGTATTTTGGTGCCAGAAGCATTGACAGCAGTGCTCAGTGGTGGTAAGGGTGCTCTGTGGGGTACATCTGGGGCTCCAGGAAAGCTGGAGTGGGGCCAGCCCTAAAGGAGTCACGTCTCTCTCCTGTTTTCAAGAGCACCACCACAGGCACACCAAGGACACAAACATGTTTTGTATGAGAGCCTTGCAAGGCAGCCCAAGCAAGGAGATTCAATGCATGGGGACACATTCACGTGCCTTTCTCTTGTGGCTTTATGCACAGTCTTAGTCCCAGGCTGTAAACAGGTACCTTAAAACCAAAATGAGTGCTCCACAGAGCACAGGCTTCAGGAACTGCACAGAAACCGTCTGCTATGCATTTGCTGTTCCCTGCACCACAGAGCTGCCCTGGGCTGAGCCCAGCTTCTTGGTGGGACAGAAATGTGTTGACTGAAAGGCCTCTAAAGTGAAATATTCAGCAGCCACGGCCCTGCACCCTTCCCAGAGCAAAGTAAGTGGCACACAGGGAAAAGGGAGGAGATTCTCCTAAACAAGTCTAAAAACTACCCTTAACAGCCAAAAGACGTGTTAACATTGGCACCAAAAAGAAGCAAGGACGAGTCCGCCAGTTAAGGAAAGAGACATGTAACTGCAGTGGAATTTCTAGGAATAGCTTCATTTCTCATCTCTTTCAAGAATTCATGTGAAGAGCTGGAAATACAGAGGATGAAGCTAGGCACACACAGATGTCCCAGGGATGTACTGAGGGACGTGCCAGGGCAGTTTCTCCAGGCACAGCTCCCCGCAGATGGTTGTTGAGTACACCCATGCTAGTCCCACAGTGTCTCTGCACACCATCTGAAGCCAAGGAGATGGAGCAGGGTTGCATAAGCAGGCACTGCTCAGAGAGGCCCCAAGGCTTACCCTACACCCAGTCACCCCCATTCTTCCCACCTAGACCAGCACTGGCAGTCCCAGTGGCAGGCCCACATGTAATACACAGGGGCAGCTCTGACCATCAGCACTGCAGAGTTCTCATGGACTGGGCTCTGCTGCTTTTGCTTCACAAGCAATGACCTGCCATAAACCCAGTTCCACCACATCCTACAGTGACAACTGCTTACTTTGGGCTGCTGGTGGCTCATCCTGACAGGAAGGTCCCTTTGCTTATCTTTTTTCATCCAGTTGATCACCCTTTGCTTCATCCCAAATGAACTCCCAAAAGCTCCTACTGTCAACCTTCACCATCAGGAAGCACTTGTCTACTGGCATCCCATAGGACCCTCCAAGACTACAGTATTAGGAAGAACAAAACCACCTGTGCAAGAGGTGCACACCTGAACCAAGCTGAATCTCCAAGGACTTCATCACAAAGCAAACCAGCCTGTGGCATCACTAACTGGAAGATGCCAAAACTGTGTCTATCCAGGTACTAGATTTACTACACTTTGGTCCCTCTCATCCAAGCCATTGACAGCCTGGAGCAGCAGGGGGCCACACATTTTTGGGTGACTCAACCTTCTCTATTCCCAAATCTGAAAGCAAACCTTGGAAGAGCCTAATGCTCTATTTCAGCTCAGCTCCTCTGGAGATAACGAGCATACACAGGAGTGTGAAAGCGAATGCACGAGGAAGATGGGAGCTGCAAAACATACAGGAATGCACATATGGGTTTTATGCATTTGATTCACAATGGTTAAAGCATCACCAAACACACCAGAGCAGCGTTTAACAAACCAACACTCACTCCTGGTTCCCAGATACAGTAATTTTCTACATGGATGCTGTGGTTTGTCCTTCAGAAAACTTCCCAGCCTTGTCATGAATCTCTATGATTTACAGTACCTGCTGCTCGCTGGAGCTCACAGATGGAGCGCCAGTACTCCAGACTGACAATACGCAGCCAGTAACTCTGAGCAGGGATGTGTCACCTCTATAAAGGTTGAAAATAGGACAAAAATATCAGAGAACAGAATAAACTTCTGGAAGAGGCTATTTTAGTCTTCTAATCTGAATATTCAGGCTTAATTTGGTATTTTACATGGGGCCAATTAGACACCCACAAAATGACACAAGACTGGTTTGCCACTGATGAGTGTTCTGGGTTTGTAGTTCTGCTGTCAGTACACTTAGTCACTTGTTATTTCATGGGCAACTTATGGGTGTCTTTCCAGGAAGGTAGCAAGGAAGGGAATGTATTATCTTAAAAATATATTAATTTAAGTGCCATCAAGAGACCATTCTTTCTGACTTACCTATGGAAGTTTGCAGGTTGCCTGCCACTTTCAAACACCAGAATTTCAAGTAATCTACCAAATTAAACAGTTATCTTCGTACACTAGGGAAACGGTGCACAGAAGGAGGAAAAGGAGGAAAACATGTACATACAGGCACACAGGAAACACTTCCTTGTCTTTTAGAAATAAGAAATAACTTTTTTTTGTTATATCAGCATCAGATCATTTAAAAGGAAAAAAAATAACATGCTAATTTAGCTGTTCAGCAAGGGCATAAGTGCTCAGAAGAGAACATGCAACCGGCTATCAGTGCAAGTCCCTGCCACATCAGTACTGTGAGCCAGCACTTCTCCATTTGTGGCACAGCCTGAAAGGGACTGCATTCCTGTCTGTCATGAGCAGATCACTTAAGAAGTGATAAGAAACATTTCTAAAGGAATGATGAAAAGTGTCAAAACATTTTAAGTGTTAAAGGCAACAAAAGATTTGATTTTGAATTTTACTTCTCTACCCAGCCAGAACTATTGTCATCAAGGATGCCTGAACCTTCTCCAAAAATTTTGCCTTTTTTCCCCCCTCTACTATATTTAAGAAATATTCCTATAATTTCTAAGCCTATGACACATTTAATCAAGGAAACTGAACCCTCCTAGCAGGCAATGTAACTTCTGGCAGACTTGCTGACACACATTAGGAAATGGGGAAACTACTGACACTAAGAAGTGATAGAAAGTTTTCAGCAGCCTCTCATGGGTGCCACAGACTCGAGGAGAAGGACACAGAAGACGATCCATGCATGTCATGCACATGCCCACTTTATACACTGAAAATCACAGAAGAGGCTGGAACAATTTGCAGTCCCACCTCATCAGTGTGACCCCAGCAACAGCTTCATTTCAGCATTAATATCCTGAACTCTGGAGAGGACATCCTCCCCTAAGGTGGTTCATGGAGCACTGCAGCTGCTCAGCACAACTCTGAGCCTGATGGGCCATGCTCTTTGAAGATTGGGCTCCATCTGAGCAAGCACTGGCACAGGTATGGCAACCATTCAGCAATTGGAGGTTAAGAGGGATAATTTAAAAGCATAACAAATGAGCAGTATAGATAACCCTTTACCTTTATCAGAACATATCCAACAAGCAGAACTACCATGATGACACCCATACCAGCCTTCCCTCAAACACTTCTTCCCAAAAGTCAGAGCTTTTCTCAGATGAGAAAGTAAACAAGCCAAGTTTGCCCCATGACAAGCCTGGTGCTGACTTGTAAGTGCATTGCCAAGCTCTCACTGAGGGAGCAAGTAGTCCTTGTGCCAGGTTTGGCTCCTGGGGCACTGTGGTCCCACAGGAGTTTGGGGTGGCAGCAAACATTAGTCCCTGGTCTGGGCTGAGTAGAAGATTCTCAGGGGTTTCAGCTAGAGACAGATCTTAGAAAAGCTCTGCATCCTCCAGAAAGCTTAGAGGAGCAGGTTTTTCCTAGGAAGGAGCCAGGGTTTTGGTGACTTATTCCCAAAAAAATAAGAGCAAAAAGCAAGTTCTGCCATGGTTTTTCTGCTCTTCTTAAGTCTTTTACTTCTCATTTCCCCTCACACACAGATAGCTCCCATCTAATTAACTTCCTTTAAATAAATAAGTAAATAAATGCCACCACCACACACAGAAATAAAGAAAAAGACAGCCTTGCAGCCAGGATCACATGCTTCCAAGACAGGCAGCAGCTTTTTTGCAGGAGACTAACAGATCAGTCAAACTCGGGACGACTCATTTTTATCACTCCCATCAGGAGCCTGCTTGCCCTGACAAGCCTTCATTGTGCTCTCTGCGGGCAGCAGCCAGTGCAGACCTCCAGCATCTGATGAACCCAAAAGGATCGGTGGCTAGAGGGGAAAGGGGACAAGAAGGGTGACCCTCCTAAATAACTTTTGCAAAGTGACTCATGCTTTAACTGACAGCATTAACATCTCTGCTCCTGCCAGCTGGGCAGCTGCTCTGGCCCTCGGAACAGTGAGGGAATGTTTTGTTCCAGAGATGGGAGAAGGGGGGTGCGAGGGGGGAACAACCCTTCTGTGTGCATGCGAGCGTGCATGTGTAATTGCCGTATGATTTCAGCTATTTTGACCTAATAAGAGTTATTTCATTAGTCACCAGCCTCGGTACAAACAGATGGAGTTGCAAGAATTTCAATCAGAAGGGGAGAGGAAGAAAAGAGATGAGGGATGCCACAGACTCCAGGGCAAAAGGGCATCCTGGCCCTGGGAGTGGTAGAGGTCCCACACAGCCCAGCCCCAGTGTGACCAGCTGGCCCACAGCACCCCGTGGCTTCCCAGCTCTCTGCACTGCAGTGCCACGAGACCCCATCCTTCCTCCAAACAACTGGGCTCCACCGCTCCACTTGTGCTGAAATGTTTCCTCATGGAAAAGAAAAAGCACAGCTGACATTATACAATGGTGTCTTTAAAAGCCTCCGTGTGTTTGTCATGTTGTCGGGTGGCAGCTTCCAGCTCTTCATCATAAAGCTGCAGTACGAGTCAGGAAAGGCTTGCTTGGGGCACAGATTGCCTGGTTTTGCTCAGGGAGCATATTTGGTGGCTGGCAGAAGAAAAAGGCATGGCAAGTCACAAAAGCAGCCTTCCTACCCTCCAAAGTATTAGATTAACCAAATATAAGCCTTGGGTCCACAGGGTTGAGCCCACCAACATTAGTAAAGCAGATTCAGTGCATCAGAAGCACGGTTCCCACAGCCAATATTTACTTTTCCAAACTAGAGCAAGAAGGCTTTGCCATCATTCATGGAAATGTGGGCTGTTCTCTACTAAAAATACTTTTTAACCTTCCCCCTTTTCCTCCTCCCAAAAGCATTTCCCACTTTCCTTCCAAAAGCTGTATTTTTTCATAGGTCTCTGCTGACTGCACTGCCAAGAGGGACTGGACGTGCACACACACACACGTCTTTCCTGCCTGGCTCCAGCAACATTTCCCCCATCCACCTAAAAAGTCTTCTTCACCCAAGCTCCATGTCCACAGGAAACTCCCATTGGCTTCTATCTTAGATTATCAATTCCAACAATTCTTTTCTGAAGCCACTTGACTTCCCCACCGTGTCCTCTTATGTCTGTGTTCACTCTTGGCCTCAGCATCTTTCATTAAACTAATTAAGCAACACAACACTCCCTGCACAGCATTCACCAAAGTACAGATCCAGCCATTCCTGCACAGGGTTGAAGGTGAGGTATGACAGCACATCCCAAGCACAAGAGGCACATGAACCACAACATGTACTCTTGGTGGAACACCTCTTCCCAAAAAGATGGAAGCTGAGAACACTGACATCAGGCCTGACTGTCAACCCTGAGCCCTAGAGTACAGGGAAAGGGAGGGGGAAGCTTCTTGCATCAAATTACAAGTCTGGAAATCAGTGACAGCATCCCCACTCAATGAAAACATGGAAGGACCTGCCCAAGCATGTACATTTTCATTTTAGAAATAAAAAGAACAAATTTGGGAACATAAAGGTTTTTAATTGTTGATTGGAAGATTTGCATGTAGACAGAGTATTGTTTTCTTCTCCTGGCTCCCTGGGTAGCAAAACAGAAAAATTATGTGTAATTAAAATGGAAACAGTATCAATTAGCTGTGATTCTCCAAGCAGTGGGAAGAGTAAACCAATGAGGAAAGACTGTTCTTGTCCTCTGGCAGCCTCTTCATGTCAAGATTATTCTGAAGATATCTTAAATCCACTTAAGCATGAACTATGCAAACAAAATTTAAAAGAAATCAGTGCAGGTGGAGGGTTATTTACTAGCCAGTGTAATACTCAATCAAACATATCCTAAGGAATTAACTTGATTGCCAGTACTTGAGCTCATTTCATTAACATTACATCCTTGCCCTCCTTGAGTTATGCCCCTGAAGTTTAAAGACTGATGTAGGTAGGGACAGACTTATCTTTTACCACTATGGAAAGTGACCTTTGGGTCAACACTTTTAGAAAACTCCTAGAAAAAGGACACACACAAGGACAGCAAAAGTTAACAAGTTATCATATCCAGTAACATCAAATCAGAAGCTTAAAAATAACGAGGCAGAATCCACAAAGATGCTGCCTGTAAGTCCCATTGCACAACAACAATTGTAATTCCGATATAAATAATTGTTTCATTCCTTCCTCAAAAAAAACAAACAAAAAAAAAAAAACCCAAAACACACACAAACAAAAAAAGCCCCACACAAAACACTCTTTTGGTTTTGAATATAGAGTTATTTTGTCCTCTGAAATATTGCTAAGTCAGACATTGCATCAATTAAAGCTATTAAGTCACTATAAGAACAGCTTGCTTGTCATTATTTAAGGGTAGTATACTGAGTGCAGAGACCAGCAACAATTAATATTCATGGGTTTTTTTAATGTTTCACATGAGGACAGAGCTGGACCTGAACATGATGGATACAGATTCCTCCAATAGTCCTCATTCATAAGAATAGTTGCTGATATGTATGAAATAATTTAACACTTGGTGGGGAAAATCCTACAACTCAGACTTCCACAAGCCAGCTGTTCACCAAAACACCACCAGCACATTGCTCTTCCATTGTTCTATACATATTCTTTGACTCAGCCCCAAAGGGGCAGAACTACATACAGAGCATATTTGGGGAAAAAAAAAAAATAAAAAAAAATCACAACTTGATTGAGTCACCATTTGAAACCTTTTCACATTACCATGAGCCTTCCAAAATAACCCTGACTTCTTCCTTTCACAGGCATGCTTTGTTTTGGTTTCCTGGTCATTTTGTCTCGATACCTTGATATTAATACACCCCAACCAAATTTATTTTCTTCTGAGCAAGCAAACAGCAACTTGCATTCTCCAAGACCTCAGGACTAGCCTGCTGCTGCCTGCCTGAGGATTTTTGGGGGTATCAGGAGTGCTCCCCAGAGCTGAAAGGAGCAGTAACTCTGCCCATTCTCTACCACAGTGTGACCCTGCTGGCCTTCCTCCAGGCAGGGAACATGCCACCTCCATACCACCTGCCAGCACCCTCCCTTTCAAACTGTTTGTCAAGGGGTTATTTGTGAATAATTCTTTTAGTGCTGACACGTTTTAGAAGTTGGCTGACGATAATTAGCAAATAGGGGAAAAAAAATACAATTGCGTAGTAGAATAATTCATTGCTAATTATTCTCCCAGGTCTCAGAATGCTGCTGACCTTCTCCATACATTTCTTTTAGTTAAATGAGTACAAACAGATGCTGACCTTCATCAAAACAGCTCTGATACATTTCCCGAGGAAACACAAATGAGAGCCTAAAGACACAACCAAACATATCCCAACCAGTTGCACATCAGTCATCAGGAGCATTTTCCAAAGTGCTTCCTGGGTCCTGGTGCTCAGTGTTTTGGAGGGGGGGGAAGGGCACATCACACCTCTGACAACTCAAGTACAGTGGCCTCGGACTTGAGTGACTGAAAACACAAGGACATAAAGCAAGAGGGTGTTTCAGATCATTTCAGCCATTGTTTCACACATGTTTGGGGTAGGTTTTTTTGTCAGGACAGCTCCTGGACCATTGTTACTCAACATTTGCATCAAGTTTTAAAGTAGGGACAGCAAGGACTGCGAGTTTGGAATGTGACACCACACATCACAATTTAATGAGGCCTCTAGGGCTACGTGCAACTCAGCCTCATTCCCCCTGTACGTACAAACACATTCAGATGGTGAATCAGAACTGAGAGCATCTTGCAAAGCACCCCAGGGCTTTATTTAAAGGAAAAAACCCTGTGATTTGTCAAAGGCACTACAGCTCCCTGGAAAGAATGAGATAGTCTCTCTGAGTATTTGTGCTCGTGGAGACTTAGAGATCCTTGTCAGGAGTGGAAAATGGAATCGTTCTGGTTTTTAATCCTGAGCAGCAAGCCTTTTTAACAGCAAGGTTTCTACAAAATCATTTTTCTTGACCTGAAAGGGTACATACATACAGCCTCCAACAGATGTGAAAAGCAGTTAAGTCAGTATAGATGCTCCATTCAAGGCCCTCCTGAACAGAGATGCCAGAGTCACATAAAGACAGCTATTCATAGCATCCTCCTCGAGCAACTTCAGCCATCCGACTTGGACATTATTCACAGCAGCTAAACTCAGAAACACAGGTTTGCTCTGCAATCCCTGGAGCCAGGAGACTGACCAGGCACAGCTCTGAGTGGGATGGGATGAGTGAGGACCACTGCTCCCCATCAAGCACTTCTTGAGACAAAGGTGTGTGCAACAGCCCTGGTACAAGAAAACTGGTTTAAATGCTTTATGATGAGCTTCATTTCTCAGCTAGCAGGGCTGAAATCAGGTGCTTTAGGTGGCTTTGAAATAAAATGACCAAAACATCATGTACCCTTTTACATGGTTGCTGAGGTGAAGAAAAAAATCAGAATTACAGTAATAAACTTTTGCTTCTAATCCTTAAGGGTAAACTAGCCAAAATCACTAAGTACAAATCCAGTTTCCTTCTAAGGCTTCTCAAATCTGTATTCATTACTCTTTTCTCCTACTCATTTGTGTAGACTCAGAATTAGAAAACTGAAAACACTGAATAACTGTGATCTAGCATGGAAATTTTTAATTACTGAAAAGAGACTAAGCTTCATCTTTCCACTTTCACAGCCCCATCCCTGTGGGATCTGCAGCTGTGACACACACACAACTACAGTAGATCCCTGGGTTTTGACTTAAGAGCCTCCATCACTGTCCATGCATCACAAAGAAAGAGCTGAAAGGGTTGGTGACTCTATCAGACCCCACAGCCCTATGATGGGTGGATATTCAACAGCTGAGACACAACTGGAAAGGGCAATTGAACATTTGGATGTCTAGAAAAGGCAATTTATGTCCTATAATGAAAAAGGAAGCAAAGCAAGCCTTCAGGACTTCATCATTTAGCCCCACATATTGTTTTAACTCTGGGCATTATGTAACCAGCCCCCTCGAAGGGAGTTTACATGCCCATCCAGAGCTCTGCTGACCATGACATTTCACAATAAAGTAAGAGCTAAACAAACAGGAGAACAAATCCCACCAGTTCCCCAAGCAGGGAAAAACCCTTCCTAGCAAGCAGGAGTGAAGCTTGACATCTGTTCTGTAGCCTGTGCCTCAACAGGAATTACAGCACTCCACTTCTTCAAAAGAAACCCCTCTTTCCTGAAGATCCACAAAGGTGAATTAAGGGATCCTTGTACCAAGTGGTCACTGTGTCCACACACAACCTTATTGCTACAAAAACCACACAAACAAAAAGAAAAAAAAAGGTGCTTTTTTATCTTTTAAAATCTGCAAGTAAAGCTCTCCTTTGCTGAGCTGCTCCTCTGTTTGCATTACTCAAATACCTGCAGTACCATCTCTCTTACCAAGATTAAAATGGCAGGGACTAGACAGCAGCTCTTTCACCAAGAAACTGTTTGGGAAAAGGTGCTGCATCTGCCAAATATAGGTACTCACATGCAATGATCAAGTTATCCCTCAGTCTGTTTCTGATACACTGAATGCCCTGAAGTCTTTACATCTCACTCCATAAAAAGATTTTCAAACTCTTACCATTTTGCTGACCTTCCCTTGGACTTGCTTTGCACCTCAGCACTGATTCTACCAAGAGATGGGCTGTGGTGCTTTCAACATGAACTGGGTAGTTACAGGTAGAAGGAAAAAAAAAGAAAAAGAAAAGAACATTGAGAAGATAGGAAATTAATTTCCCTGAAGGCATAATATTTATGAGTGTTTGCCAGTTTTGACAACAAAGTTCCTTTCACAGTGTAGCTACAAGTTACCATCTACTGCTCTCAGAACATTAGTGAGCAGATGTCTGGATTAGCAGATCTAGCTGGAACAGAAGGAAGTGCAAAAGGAATTGCAAAGGTAGAGAAGAGCCTAGATCACCTGAGCACAGCACAGTCTACTTCCAACACCAGCCAGGGAGATTGTATTAAACCAAAGCACAGCAAGAACCACAGACTTACTTGAAAGTACCAAGACAAAAACCAACATGATTTGTATCTCAGCAAGTAAAACACTCTAACTCTTATGTTGAAGATAGAACTGAAAACTACAGAGAAAAAAGTGGCTCCTATTGGGGAAAAAAGAAATAGTCCTTCAGAAACTTTCATCTTCCTTTACTCACTTTTAACAAAAGCATGAATGAGAAAGGCACTCCTTCACCATTCCACAAACTTAAGAGAAAATCAATAACTTCTTTAAAAACAAGCACTTAGCCAGGACTTTTCCAAAATCACTCTGCTTCCCCCAGCTGCCATGCAGAAAGCAGTAGCAATGAAGCTCCTATCACAAATATCAGCCTTGCTCACTATAGACTTTTGTGATCCTAAAGCCATCGGTTTTCAAATGGAAACAGCTGCAGGACTGAGGGAGTGTCAGAACTAACATTCCTTCACTCTCTTCTCCCCTTGCTTTCCTCTTAGCACTAAGAGATGTGAGCACTTGCAATGCTTTATCTTTTGAGATCGTTCCATTTTCTTTCACTTTAAGGCTATACTTTCCTTTGTTACTTTTAGTGTTTTGATTGCATGTTCCTTGTTGCTTGCAGAGGCAGCTTAAGAGGCCTTGGAAGAAAAGGCTAAATTCCTCTTTTGCCTCCATGTAAGTGCTGTTACCCCTGGGGAAACCAAATTCAGCTTTTGCAGTAACAGCAGAGAGAACACAGGAGGAAAGGGGTTGGAGGAAGTTGGGTCTGACCAAACCTTGGTGATTAGTGAGGTTTGGGAGTGAATATAAGAAATAATGCACGTGGTGGAAGATGCAGCTGGGGAGCTGAGAATAACTGAAGGTTTGGGGGCTGGAAAGAGACCCAGGGGCTACAAGGGTCAGGTTGACCATGGCCTTTCTGGAAAGATCTTTTTCTGTCCCCCCCATCTTGTCATTTCTCTAGTCTCTGTGACTACTTTCCTTGCTTCCATCCCTTTTCAGAAAGCAGCAGAAGCTCAAGAGGTATTTTGAAGAAAGGATATCAGTACTTGTACATCTTCTCCCTGCCAACCCCTTCACATGCTCCCACATCCTCAAGGCAGTGGTCAAGAGCTGGGCAAGTACCAGGCAGGGATGGACCACAAAGACCATGCACACATCTTGGGTGCTGCACCTGTGATGGTGAAAACCCTGCTGAGCCAGAGAGAAAATGAGGGCAGATACAGCCAAATATGTAAGGACTGCTGGGGATCAGCCACGCCTCAGTGATGCTGGATTCTACTCTCTATTAATAGGGCAGCAGCTTCCTGCTCCTGCAAGAGTCAGGGATGCTTTGAAGTAAAATCAGCTTTTCCGGAGACTGATCAAAATAGAAACCCAAGCTGCCTAAATCTGCAATGGAAATTTCAACCAACACCAAGTTTTTAAATAAAATTTGGACTCTATTCTGGTTCAGAAATCAATTGAATAAAGAAATCAGATACGCAAATAAGGCTTTTGGTCAGCTTTTGCTCTTATAAAACTGCCTGTAAAATGAGCATCAACACTCTAGGAGATCCCAAGTGTTGATACACTGCCAAAGACACCAGCAATCAGCCCAAAAGAAAATAAACCATCACTAGCTATTTTCTCCGGGTAGAAACCCCATCCTCCAGCTCTGACAACTCCGGGTCGGCAAAACCCAACCTCGCAAAGCGTTAATATCGATGAGCCGATGGAGTGTGATTGATTCATTGATCACCCACGCTGCCTTAGGGAGAGGGAAGGAGCCCCTGGACAAGCGATGCGATTGTTGGGTGTGGTACCCGCGGAGCGCTCTGTGATGCTCTCGGGGGCTCTTTCCAAGCTGTGCTTTCCCATGGCTGCCACTAATGGCTTGCAGCTGCTGCTAATCCGGGCCTCTGCTTCCCTTTGATTGCTGTGTGGATGCCTGCGGTAAACAGGCATCTGCCAGGTGCCGCCACAATCGAGGGGGGGAATATAAAAAGTTCCCTGTTCCAAATTCAATGTGACATTGTGCTGCTGGAGAGGCAGCCCTTTAACTATTTGAGGGGAACAGTTTCCTGGGCTCTTCTCTGGCCTCCTGGCTATGTGGGAGGGTCTCATGCATTTTGGTGGCAGTAATATCCCAGCCCCATCTGTAGGAAATAGCCACAGGGAGAAGCTGGTGTCTGCAGGAACTGTCCCAGCCATATAACAGCCCATGGCATGGGACTTTGGCTCTCTGGCTCAACTCATCCCTCCCTCTCCCAGGAACAGCATCCCAGAAGACCTCTCCACCCATGTGAAGACACGGGCTGCTCTCAGGCTGTTGCCCCTTTCTCCCCACCACTCTCTGCCCCTGCTTCATATCACACAGAAAGGCAGCCAAACACCTCAGCTCGGTTTCAGACTAAAAAGAGTGGAGCAGAGGCTTCCCACAGCCCATTAGGGAAATAGATGTCTTGCTGGAAGCCAGGGCTAATATTAGATTTACCAGAAGAAAGCACGGGGGTCTCACAATAAGAAATGTCCCTGGAAGTATTTCCCCAGCAGGCTGCTGCTCTAGCATGACCTGTTTCCAGCACTAGCATTTTGCCTCAGCCCCAGAGCCCCTGCAGGCAATTTCTCTGGGCGTTTCTGATTCCCCTCCTGTCACAGCAGCCAGCTGAAGATGTCACACTGCTGCTCCTTGCCTCCATCCATCATCCTTCCTCCTGGTAGCAGGTAATTATTCCCAGCTGTTCATTACCCAAGACCATCACACCTGACCCATATTGTTTGCCTTTCATTTGCACCTCAGGTGCAGAAAGGAATACATAAAGGAAAGCCTCAGAGAGGGCCTGGCTTTATATGGCAGTGCTGGGGACAGGGGTGACCTGCTCTGTCAAATCTGCTTTTGTGGTTTGTTTCCTTGGGTCACTGTTCATTTATGCTCCAGGTCACAATTAAGGGATAGCAAGGAGTTGAAGGCACAAGTCTCCTGGAGCGTTCATAGCTCTTCCCAGCCCTGGCTCATTTTGGTTTCCCTGCATGCCATGAGCAGCCCCCAGGCTCAGGAAGGTGGGGAACCTGTGGAACAAAGGACACACAGCAAAGGACACAATCCCCTTCCTCACAATTCCTCACAAAGCCACGTACCCAAATATGCACAAACAATTTCTATAGCCAGAGTGGTGTACCTTAGCTGCCAAAAAACTGAGAGTCATCTGATACGTGTTACTATCAGAGCTGATATTGCTATTTAAGTTTTGTGTAAAGTGCTAATTCCGACTCCTTACAGATCATTGGAAGTGGAAAGCTGAGCACACCTACCTCCCTAAAACAATGCAAATACAGAGCCTTAGAAATCAAAAGACTCTCACTTAAAAGGGATAGGGCTGAGCTTGGTTTCAGAGAGCCAGGATGACAGAGGCACTTTGAGAGGAGCTTTTCCTGCTGCAGAAGGATAAAGGCCCTGTATAGGTGTGTCACAGTGCACAGACCATTGGAGCAGTGGGGAGCAGGGTTCTGAGCTGGGGAGCAAGCTCCAGGGGACAGGGATTTTGAATAAAGCTGTAGCCTCCTAGTTGTTTGGTTCCTGATGAGTTTGATGAGTTCAGGGCAACACAACCTTGTACATGGGAGGTACTCTGACTGCAGAGAAAATTGAGTTCTCTCTCAGCCTTTTCTCCTATGTAGAATAACCTTAAAGACCTCCCCTTTTGGCTTTGGTCATTATGTCATACTCAGCTGATGTAAAAAATAGCCGACCAATTCTGTTTACTGAATAAGAGAAAGCAAAAAATACCTTAACAAAATACAGTGTACATCCAAATAATTTTCTTTAACTTAAGGTCTGGGTCACTTTGGGCTTGAGAGAACACTGACCCTCAAGAGTAAAGCCAAGAAAGACTTCATGACCTTCCCCTTTTAATCAACAGTGACACCCCAGCCTTCCTCTGGGCTGTAAAACAACGTTCTCCATACTCCCAGCTCAGGGAGGAAAAGATGGACATTGGCAAAGAGTGCAGTTTGTGGCACCTCCCAATTAACATGTGTCAGCTCCCTTCAGAAAGTCACATATCCTTGCTCAGATGTGGCTGGGAACCCAAGGGAGCAGGAAGGTTTTACATTTCACTGCTGGGACTCCCGGAGATTTTGCCAGGTGCTTACCAAGTTACTCAGAAGGAAAACAAGAACTCATCTGGGCTTCTCCTTTGTTTCAGTCCTGCTCTGGGTCCAGGCACCTGAGCTGGCAGCTGCATCCCTTTCTAATGACAGGAGAGAGAAGGGACATTCATGCTGTCATCCCTGCTGGCATATCCTGTTTCTGTAAGTTCACATCTTGTAACTAGTCTGAGCTAGTTAGCACTGTGTTTTTCAAGGAAAAGAAGAACATCTAAACTTTGGCATCAAAACCCCACTGGAAACTGGCCATTGCCTAGAGCAGAACCAAGCCCTTCAGCTCAGCTTTCATGACAGCAAGATTTCCCAGGGGAAAATGCCCAGAAGACTGACAGCAGTGAGGTTTTTTTAGGATTTACAGTCTAGGAGACCCAGGATAGAGTCTGTCCCTGCTTCCCTAGGTGGATTTGCAAGGTTACACTCTGTCCTGGGTACACTGGGCAGCACCAGGTCCCAGTGATGGCAACAGCCTCTTTTACAGCTGCAGGCCCCACAAAATACTGGAGTGCCTCACAGTGGGAGGATGCACTGCTCAGTTTTCCACCCTAATCTCTTTTCACCATACCTAGGAATGGTTATAAAGATAAAAGAGAGGCTGGAAACTGTTATTGTATCAAAACAGATCTGCAGTATCCAGATTTTGTTCAGTTCCATCATATTCTCCTGTGCTGTGGCTCTATTTTTAAAATCTAAGCTACAAAAAAAATAAATTGCTCTCGACCCGAGTGTGAAAAAGAGTTTTCTTTTATACTGACATCTTAACTTTATCTGATAATGAGACCCAAGTAATTTCCTTGAGTTTCAGCTGCAACAAGTAATGAAACAGTGAAATCTTTCTTCGCTGATTAACAGTATTAGGCTTCCAGGGAACTGAAGTAATTCTCCAGTCTCAGGAAACATTAGAAATTTGCAGGTAATCCTAACCTCATCCGTGTCCCCTCTGACTCCCCAGCTCCTGCCTCTCTCAGTATGTTAGGTTGGCAGCAAAGCAGCAGAACATAACTTCCCAAATCATTAAACAGATTTAAACCTCTTGGGGAAAAAAAAGTTCATGGGATTTGTGTTCTTGTTTTCCAGGGTTTCAAATCCTTAAGGGACACATTGCAAGATTTCTTCATAACTAGGAGAGGAGGCCTACTTAGTTTCCCTTGGCATTTCTAGCTGTGTCATCTCAGATAAAGTACATGGAAACTCAGTGAGACACTTTCTATTAACTTTAGTGGGCTCTTGAGCAGCGGGCTTGTCAAACACCAAACATTGGTTTCACCTATACAGAAATGTCTCTGCCTTCAAGCCTATGTCTGCATTCAGGCT
Source organism: Xenops minutus (assembly GCA_035221455.1). Classification (NCBI taxonomy): domain Eukaryota; kingdom Metazoa; phylum Chordata; class Aves; order Passeriformes; family Furnariidae; genus Xenops; species Xenops minutus. The sequence continues at coordinate 59,557,455 of JAWWEE010000074.1, forward strand.
GTGCTGTGAATCGATGTCATTTTAATTATATAAATACCTCATCTTCTCTTACAAGTATTCCTATCCATCAGCACATACTCCAAGCCCCAACACCTGTATTTCACAGTGATGATCCACCAACAGAAAGTGGCTCAGCTAATCTACAGTTTTCCTTTTGCAGCCAGGAGACTTTAGGCAGCCACAGGCAAAAGCAGGCACATTTTGAAAAGAAGCCTGAATGTTGTAGCTGAGACCAATTATGACAATAACCCATAGCTGGGTTACAGAAAGAGTAATCTAGAGCCTTTGTAGAGAAGGCTTTTGGAAAAATAGCTAGCAACTTTGGTGCCAGATGGGATATAAGCATCTGGTTTCCAAAGGACACTGAAGGTCTGTTCTCTGGCAATAAGACACCTCTGCAAGTTTCTCAGGCTAGGCACAAAAAAAAAGGAAAAAACCCACAAAAAAAACCCTAAACAACCAAACAGCAAAACAAAGGGGCACCCCAAAGTTTATCAACCACTTGCAGAAGGCTCTGCCTGCACAGTGCATGGTGAGTGTGACACTGATGCTCAAGGCTGTGGCCACCACAAGCCTGCCTACAACTGAAGCCAGTTGCACACACTCATGCCTAAGCCTCCTCTTTGGGCATTAATTGAATAAGCTTTCAAAAATAGTTTAAGCAAATTATTTCCTGACATATTGCACATCTTGAGCTTTCCATTTGTGGCCTTTCATTCATAAGCGATCATCCACAGAGTGAAAAGAAGCACACTTCACTCTAATTAGGGAGGAGCTAATTATCCTCCATCAATTAGATCCTACAACACTTATCTGTAAACAGTTGCTGGAAAGGTACATAAGAGATTAGTGACTGAAGACCTAATTAATAAGGAATAATGAGCTCCTTCCTGCAGGAGATGGAGGAAATGTGCTCTCACTCCTTGAAAATGCCAAGCGATAAGAGCCATAAAACACCCCATAAACGTGGCAGGAGTCATTTTGTGCATCAGAGTTTTCTGATTTTTACATCCAGTGTGCAGCCACGCCACACCACTGCCTGCTGCCAGCGTGGCTGTGCAACTGAAGTGAAGAAAATGTTGCATTTTCCAGCTCTTGTGCCTCATCTGCTCTTTGTGCTTCCTTTCGTTAAATTAAAATACGTATATTTTCCTCTGTCTATTTATAGCAATGTGGCATTTTAGATTTTTTTTGTCCCTAATTGGCTTCACATGTGATTTTTTTCCCATTGCTGCTTTGTTGGAGTCACTGTCAGCTACGAATCCCCATTTTCACCTATCACATAAATCCCTTTGATTTCCAGGTCTTGGCTCCTGGCGTGGTTTGATGCTGCTCTCCTACTCAGTTTCCTCTTTCTTTCACATCAGGATAACTTACCATTCTGCCTTTGTTAGCAGCAGTTTCAGTGACTGACAGTTCATTTATCTCCAGGATTATCTTCCCAGAAGACACACATTTACCTGTTTCCCAGGCTTGTTGACGTCTGCTTTTTGAAGTTCACTACCCTTTTTTCTGCTCTTTTCACTCCTTTCTTTCCCCAGAACAGCGATTCTGTTGTTTCATGGTTGCTTTCACTCAAATGGCCTTCTACTTCTGGTTTATCTCCATCCATTCCTCCCTTGCAGAGTCAAATCTTAGAACAGGCACTATTCTGAGATGATCAGTGTTATAAACTCTGAGCTCGGATTAACAGGGAAGTTAATTAGATGTGCATGGAAGTGATGCTCTGGTTTTTATTCACCAAAGTGTCTCACCAAGATGCTTCTCTTTTCTCCATCCAGTGGGAGAAAAACATCAGGTTACAGCAAAACCAAACCCTGAATTCCTCTCAAAATTCTTAATTCTTCTAATATTTAGTAAAAAAATAAATTAGTAAATAAATATTTTGCAGATAAATAAATCTTATCAGCCAACGAAAAATTCTATGAGCGTCCTATGAAAATTGTTCTAACCCACATCAAACAAAAGTTTAACTTTGAAGCCTTTGAAAAGGTAGGGAAATAAATTATTCCTGAAGAATCCCTGGCTGAGGTTACACAGAAGTAAAATGGGGAAAAGAAAAGGAAATGTCTCAGCCAATCTCAAAACTCCAGAAAATGCCCTGTTAGTAGCTGCCCTCTCCTATTAGTTGAAGAATCTCCATTAATAATCACAACAGTACAAATTACAAATGAACAAATATTTCTAAAAGGGACCTGGTCCCAGGATGCTTCAAACTTTACACCAAGAAGATTTTGTAAGGGATGGGGTGCCAGAAAGCCCAGCAGCAGCAGTGGAAGGAAGGACCAGGCTGTTCCTGCAGCACATCCAGCCCTTACACACATCAGCATTGCTCCCATTCATCCTGCACACCCAGCAACAGGCAGAACAGAGGCATGGACAGGGATTTCATGTACAAAAAAGCCAGACACACTCAAGCTCCAGGGTGGGTTTTGAGAAATGAAGCTATGACAGAGCACTCAGTTTTCTGGAAACCAGAAACTGGTCTGAAAAGACCAATATTAGAAAACTGCAGAAGAAATGGAAAGAAAATTCGTTGCCCCTGCACACAGCAATCTGTTCCATCTGCTCAGGATGAGTAAGACCTCAACTGGAATATGGTCTCTGGTTTTGGGCATCACACTGCAAGGAAGATAAGGACTAATAGGAAAATATTTAGAGAGCCACAGGAACAATCAGGTCTCAAAGGGATTACTTTATGAGAAAAATTAGGTTAAACAATGCCAGTTTATTCCAAGAGAACTGGGAGAAGCAATGGAAAGAGTTTAAGAATTAAAAGGGTTTTGTGCAAGAAAATCTGTTTCTCATACTGAAGACAAGAAACAGATGTCCCACAGTACCACGTTAGTGAGGGGGAAAAAATCAGGTTAAACAACAGGCATGGGATCAGTCTGAGTTAAAGATAGGTATATAATATAGCTGAAGACACCAACACCAGTGAAGATTGGGAAGAGCTTCATTTTGTCCTCAGTCGATGACTACAGTCAAATTCAGCTCCAGTGAACACCAAGATTAAATGCCCATTGAACATCACAGCAGCCAGGACTGCTGGGTCAGGAGAACAGTGAGAAGTTGGCAGAGATGATTCCAGCTTCCAGATGAGGGCACTTAGCCCAGGAGCTGCCAGAGCAGGGAAGGGGGACAGGAGAAGCTGTGGCTGGAGCTCTGCAGCTCCACAACTGCTGCTGCTGCTGCAGGCAACCATGCAAATGTCATGACATTTGCTCATGGCCACCCCAGCACACACCACAGAGTTCTGGTCAGAAAACAGCAGGAGAGATGCCCAAAAGAGAGAACAAGGGAAGCCTGGTTTCACAGAGAAGGTTTCCTTCCAGCCAGGCATCAGAGCTGTGACAATGTCCAGCGTGACAGAGCAGCTGGAACTTCGTGGGACTCTCATTCAATTGGGCATCAGTTAAAAGTAAAACTGTATTCAAAATACTTTTACACCCAAACAGTGCCCACGTACATCAAGGTGCAGTTGGAGGATGCATTTATGATGCATCTTAGTACTAAAGATAAGAAAACTCACTATGAATATTTATGTATTTCATCATAATATACACAATACTTAGCTATCATATAAATAAGTAAAATAAGGTTTCAATGGGGAATATGTTTCAGAGGGCTGTTATTAACTCAGCAACACAGGGAGCCTTGGAATACAGATATTTTATCAACTAACATTTTATCCCTGCTCAGGTGGATCCTGCAGACATCAAATCAAACCATAAGAAATCCATCCTGAGCAGGAGACAGACAACCCTAAACAAGCAGATACAGCAAAGTCCCTGGTGAATCTGAGCAGATCAAATCCACAACACTGAGGATTACCTATGCTGGGTGCCACAAGGCACAGCACCAAGGCTGAAAGCAGAATTGCCTCCCTACACCCAGACCTGGCACCTCCACACAGCAGTAGCTGAGGAAAGCCAAGCCAGCACCACGAAGTCCTTGTGCAACCACAGCAGCTGAAGAGCCAGCACATTGGCACACCAGTGTCCCAGCTGTGTCTGCCAGGGCTTGGAGGAGGGTCAAGGAATGTGTGAGCTCTGATTTCACGGGTTACCTAAACTAATGCTGAATTCTGAATCATTTTTAAATCCATCCACAGTTAAAATTTGGGCTTGTCACAAAACTCCTCTGGGCAGGGCCAGCTCTTTTCTCAGCTAGCCAGCTCGGACCTTGTGTGATAGAGTCCAAAAGCACAGCTCCCTGGGGGCAGAAAGCAGGGACTCTAGCTGGCAATGAGATGGGTAGGGCTGGTTAGGATTACCATGCCAGGAATTGTCCCCTCTTTAGCTGCCACAAGAGCTGCTAGACAAACCTGACTGCAAACCACCATTGCTTGCCACCTCAAGGGCACTGGAAGAAAAGGGCAAAGTCATTCTCATTTGTATGGAAGCGAGCATGCCTTCAGACCCACAAAACCTCAGTGAAGAGTGACAAAACGTTATTGTCCAGATAGAAGCCCTTATTCTTTCAAACATCTGCAAGGCATCATGAGCCAGGGAAGAGAGGAAAGACAGTCTTTTGCCACCAAGTCAAAGAGAAAAGGGGATCTGCGTGAGTCCAGTGGTCTATACCTCCAACTGCTCTTCTCACCCCAGGAATGCTCCAGCTGGGAATGAATAGATCACAACGTTTCAAAGCAAGGCGATCACGTCTGGCTTATTTCTGCGTGTATCCACCACTAGAGGCTATTGCATTTCTCCTCCTCTGGGGAAGGCTGCCCTCAGTTAAACCCAGTGGCTGAATACAACAAAAAATTGTATATTTTTAAGTCAAGCTCTGCTTGAGGAGTTCCAGCCCAAATGACTGATAAGAGATGACTGGCTGAAACTTTAAGCCTGTGATTTGTCCTGCCTCAGCATCCAACACTCAGCCTGAGGGCTTTAGGTTTGATGAACAAACTTCAGCAATCTCACTTAGGTTTCTTGTCCAACTTACATCTTCTGGCATCCTTTCAAGACAGAGACAAGCCAATTTTGGTTTAATCCATCTTTTTAATTGAAACAATGTCAGAGGATTATAGTTTTACCCATGTGCTTACACGTGTATACCCAGATTCCAAAAGACACACAGCCTTCTGCCTGCCATGCAAGTAAAGCAAAACTCTTTCTCAGATGTTTTGTGTTAGTTTTACATGGTGTTTTAAAGGCACAGTTTTGGTCCTGATGCAACTGGCTGTCAAGTTGATCTGAATGTTTGCCATGTGCATAGTTCCCAACATGAGGAAAGGCTGTGAATGGGAGTTTGTACATAACATAATAATTCTCTTCTTTCCTCTGCCTCAAATGTGACTTCACTGGACTCAGCTTCCAATTTATTTTTTTGGGTTCATCAAAGCCAGTTGGTCATTTTTATGCCCAAAGGTGGGAGAGAGGTCAAGAACTTGAGTGTGACCTCTGCCAGATTCTACTCCCCTACCCTTATTCCAGCAAAAGGTAACAAGCTTGCAGGAACATCTCCCATGCTTCCTACTTGGTACAAATCAGGGCAAAACAGGGGCTCATCAAACCCAGATGGATCTTACTAGTTATGTAGTGTCATGGCACACACCAGGCAAGAAAAGGTTCAGCCTGTGTGCATATAGCAGGGCTGGAAATGGCACACACCTCACTGAGCAGCAGGGTGGGAAAGCCATTCACCTTGTGAAAGTCACTGCCCAGCTTTTTGTGTGCCTGTCACCACCTTGGTCTCAATTGCACACCTCCAGGAGCTTTTCTGACTTTGCCTCTGTCAAATTTTGTCCTTCCCCGATGTTAAAGGGTGTAGCAAACCTATCATGGCAAAGACAGACTCACCTTCAGCGTGAGGAAATATTACACCACCATCCCTGGCTCACCAGCAGCCCCAACCCACCAGTCACATCCCCACCTGAGTGCACTGCCAGCTCCCCCAGCTCACACACACATCACCTTCCTGTGTCCAAACAAACCTCCAGACTCGAATGAAGGGGACTGTCATCTCTAATTCCCTTGTAACAGTCTTTAAATCATTACAGATGGACAAACAGTCACCACCTTTTTAAGACCATTGCACATTAGTTCTCTTTTTAACAAGGGATCATTAACCTTGCTTTAAAAATACACAGGTTGGAGAGCAGTGGTTTGAGTGTTCTGTTCCTGTTTGGCTACGCTCACTGCCCTTGGTGCCAGCAGTTTACATCCTATCAAGGATTTAAGCTCTTCTGGGATGATGGCAAGGTTTTCCTGATGGCTGAAAGCAAGGGTCACTCCAAGTAATTACTGCAGCTGCCCCCAAAGACACCAGCAGCAGAAATGATTTATCACTGTTGGCACCACTGCTCCCCGAGGTGCCAGGGAACAAACAGGACTGAAGGAATGGTAATGGGATACCTGCAGTATTTTTAGGCCTCCTGCTTTCAGCAGCTAAAGACCTCATAGTGGGTGTCCCTGCAAAGCACCAGGCTGGGGGAAAGGCATGGAAAAAGGGGGGATGTAAGGAAAAGTCATCGTGTAATACACAGTTTCCATCACTGCTCTTGCAAGATGCTGTTTGGAGGGGGAGGAAAGAAGCCTGTTGGATGATAAAAGGATGCAAAGATGGTTCTTGCCCTGGGTATTCAGAGACACAGGAGAAAGGTTTGCATACCTACAACATATTGTACTGGGATGAACAGGCCAGAGCAGAAGGACACAAAGTTCCAGGAAACTTTCCAAAAATATTCCCAAGGTAAAAATATTATCTCCATCACATTCAGAAATATAAATGGACTCATAGGTTTTATGACAACATCTTAACCTAATCAAAACCAGTGGGAGCATCCCTGATTTCTGTAGAAAATACACAATACCTGGAAGCATGAGAAGAGTCCAGTTTCAAAAATTAAGACTACTTGTAATTTTATTCATTTCCTACAGATGGGAGGACCAAAATTCCTGTGATCCTGATAAACCATCTCAAATAATCCAGTGATGCCCTGTTTGTCTGCCTTGTTAGGTCTGTCCTACACCTCTTCAGGCAAAGTAAACCTTCTCCAAGCAGGAGCAGCGATGCTACAGAGGGGGAAGAAAAGCAGCTTTAATTTTGTCTCTACTTTAAGAAATAACCTTTCTCACTAACAAATACACTTCCTGACTACTTACCCACCGAAACCCGCCTTGGCGTGCCAGAGCTTCCCCCGGGCTTTCCTCAGAACCCAAAGACTACGGTATTTCAGGATAATTTCCCTGCCTCTTGTCTCTGCCAGTTCAGCGCCTCCGTTCGGAGCCCGGCACTACACCCAGGCACTTTCTGTCGCTTTGAGGTACCCCTGAAGGTCACTAGATGGCAGCAAGAAACCACAATTGGCAACCTGATTGTCATCTCCCATTTGAAGGTCCCCGGTTTCCCCCCACCTGCGGGCATGGGTGGTCTTTTGGGAGCTAGGAACCCACTTTGCCCAGGGGTAGGAATGCCTTTTCCCTGGGATACCTGTCCCTTGGGACACAGCGTGCTGCTCACCACAGTCCAGCAGCCTTCCAAACCTGACAGCATCCTTAACACACACTAAGATCACATAGACAGAGCCCAAAACCTCACAGGTTTCACAGCACTGGCAAGAATTGCCTCTCCAAGAAGCTGGACAGCTGTTCCTATTTCCAAATTCTCTTTCTGCCCTCTCCATAACCCCTGCCTCACACCACTTCTTGCTTTCCCAGCAGTGAGTTTTGTACATCCAGGTGGCAAAGAGGGATGTGCTAGAAAAGCCTTCTGCTACCTGCACCTCCAGTCCATCCCAAACCAGGACCTCCAGCAGGAAATACTCCATCAGAGCATCCTCCCACTGCTGGCCCTTGCTTTCTCTAGTAGATGCCTTCTCAAGCTGTATGTACAACAGCAGGAGTCACACACACTGAATGTCAGACAGCAGATGTGCTCTGCTTTCTGAAAACCATCCTCAGTTACCAGCCATCTCTCCTTGGCATTGCCTCCCCAACCCAGACCCTTTCCAAGAGGCCCTTCAGCCTCTGCTCAGCCCCAGCCATGAATCACTTGCTCCATCTCTTCCCCTCTCATGGAGCTGTTTTCTCCCAGTGATAATTTAGGGCAGCTTTTCAGGGTGTTCATACACACTTAGTCCTCCTTCAGCTCTAAGGTCTCTGTTTCTTTCACCAGCCTCTGTTTTATTTCATTTTCTATTAGAGCTGCCTATTTCTCATTATATAACTGCACTGATTTGCATGACAGAATTGCCTCCTGCTGCCTCCCTCGTCCCTCTGTCCTGATATACCTACAGAGATGCACTCCTCACCTCTGATGAGGTGAAGGGCCAAAAGAATAACCCATTGGGTTTGTTTCCCTCTGTTTTCAGTATTCACTTCCAGGCCATGGACACCTTTGGCCACCTGCCTGGCCATTCATTGTGCAGCATTTACCCACACCATATCCCCTGGCAGCTCTTCTCAAGGGGCAAGAGGGTCCCCCATCCACCCTGCCTTTGTCAACACATTAGTGCCTCCTATCCAGCATGGAGTAGGATGTTTAAAACGGGTGACAATAGGTGACAAAACTCTGCCATGGCACAAGAACTAGGAGCAAGGAGGCTGTTCACAGGTGGGCTTTCCCCAGTTTTATTTCCCACACACAGGCACCCAGCTGTGCAGTCTCCCAAACCATGCACCCTTCCCGAGCCTCTCAAAGCAAGGAAACCAGTGGCTACCTCAAGAGATTATTCTGGGGGCCTTGAAGTGCTGCTTGAGAGAAGCTGAGGAGGTTGTACTGCAGTCCATCATCTGTCATGCTCCATTTCTAAGCTCATCCTTTAGGTAAAGATGAGAGGACAGGATGGAGGTGAATCCTTGGTCTACAGCAGCACCATGCTTATGTTCATGCCATACAATATAAAACACATCTCCCCTCTGTTTACTTCTGCAAGCTGCCTGCCTCTTCCTGAGGAGCCTCAAACCTGCTGGCACCAAACTTGAATCCCTCCTGCACTCAGCCACAGAGGCTAAACAGGAACACACAAATCAGTTATTCCCCCAGACCCATATCCATAACACCCAACTCACAAAACCCTTACTTGGTAGTAGGAGAGAGGATGAACCCTTCTTACTGGAGGAGGGATGAGATCTGACTGCCAGCCAAAGCTCCAGTTACAACTCCCCTTTGACATCAGATGAATTTAGTGTCATGAATCACCCTTTTCTGTCCTCTCCCCAACACCCAGCTCCTGACACTTGTGCCAGAGCACCTAGAGCTGAGGAAACCCAGCCTCTCATCCCTCCTCTGCAGGATCCAGGACTTGCACCAGCAGCCTCCTGCAGCCAGGGCATAATCTGGGCTGCACTGGGGTGTGACTGGGGAGGTTCAGCACCCCTGAGCTAGAGTGCCAGTCCCATGGCAGGCAGTGAGTGTGTTAGAGCTGTCAGTGCTGACAACAACCTGAAAGGTTCAGAAGTTATTTTGCAGTCCTTTATACCTTAAAGCTGCACAAACTTAAAGCAGCCAGCTAAAACGACTTCCCTCTCCCTTCCTTGCTAGCACTGCCCAGGTTCCTTCTTTCACCCCACTGGGTTTTTAAAGGCTGGGAGGGGAAATACAGCAAAGTGAAAATAGAGAGTCCCTTCATACTGTCTGTGTGTGCTTCTCCCTCCTCGTTAAGGCTGCTTCCTCCTCTCTGATAAAGCTGCTCCTTCAAAACACACTCTCTGACCTTTGATGTCACGCTCAGTTCCAGTTGCTCTGCTGCTGTGTCCCTCACTGTGGTATTTTCAGAGGATTTTGTTCAGAGAGGGCCCCATTTCCCTCAGGGACTGCAGTTTCACCCATCTCCACTCTTTTTCCTAGTGTTTCATCCAACCTGCTGCAGCAACCAACCTTCAGCCTCACCATCCAATCCAACAGCATCCCCAGCAAACCCTCACAGGCAGCAGAAGGGAATCACTGGCATTTCCAGACCCTCCAGAGCCTCTGCCAAGAAGAAAATAGAGCTGTTAGCAGGCAACAGACAACTCTATTTTCTGGTGCCCACTCAGACATAAATAGGTATTCATTTTCTAAAAGGTAAAGTCCTGGTTATCTTCATCAACTCCATTTAGCAGCTCCTGGGAATGTCACTCCACAGCTCTGACCACAGCGGCTGCTTCTCCAATTCCAGAGCACTTATGAAGCTTTGGCTCTAAAATGGTATTTTGATGAAACTTCTGGGTTAGTTCTGAGTGTGGGGCAGCTGCCCGGCAGAGGTGCAAGAACATCAGTGAACCCCCTTAACCCTACCCCTTGCTATTGCCTTGGATGAAAAAGCAGCAGAGAAAAGTCCCTTAAATACACAAGGGAAAGCCAGGTTATTTCCAAACTCGTAAAGCTCTCTTCCTGCAAATAATAGTGAAATTTCCCATGCAGAGAAGTATCTGAAGTATTTCAGAGACAACCTTAAACTCCCGTGGAAAGCAGTGAACTCTGTTTTGCTCCCACAGAGCCTCACACATCGCAGCTGAAGCGCAGAGCAATTCACAGTAAAAGCCTTATCTGAGTTAATGGGAAGTTGCATCACCCCAGCAACCTGCACCACGTTTGGATGTGTCAGATGTTCTGGCATTTGGAGAACACAACCTACTTCCACTGGCTGAATTTTCTCTTATTTCCAGAGAATCACCCACCACGGCACAGCCATGGAAGGGAGCAGAAGTTGCACTCAGCTGTGCTGCAAAGGGGAAACTGCTGTGACTGAATCCATGCAGGGCCAAACCTCACTAGTTTATCCCATTTCTGTTCCCACCCTTGCTAGAAGTCAGGGAACAGAGAGATGCACACCATCTGGCAGCTTGCATGACCCCATTCCCTCCTGCCTGTCTCTTCCCAGATGTGCAGAGCTGGCACTTGGCGAGCCAGAATCCATGGGGTGCCCCATTAAGCAGGCAGCAAGCCCCCACACAGACATGCTTCAATTCCCTCTGCAAGCCACGTAAGACCCTTGTGCTCACTGTGACATCCTCCAGACACGGCCCAGATGTGGCTGAGGGCATGGCTGTGGTGGGACTGCACCTCCGAGAAAGGGTGTCCTACTTTCTGGAGTGGGAACGTGTCTCTGCCAATTGTTGCAGTTTCACCCTTCCTTGAGGCCCCACAGGAGAGGTTTTGGGAAGTGAGGGAGGAAAGCAGGAAGAGACAAGGACATTAACACACCTTCCCATGATTGTTCAAGAATTCACAAAAAGGATGCCTGAGTCAGGTGCCTACAAGTCTTATGTGGCAGACCCCCTTCTACAGGGCCAAGGCAAGGAAGCTGTGCCCACCTGAAGCCTCAAGAAAGTCTCTAAAAATTTCCCTGAAGAGGTTGGAGGAGGAGAAAAAGATTAGACACTGATGTCCAAGATGTCAGCTCAGGGTCCCAGCCCTGTGCTGGATCCACTGAGCAAAGGTAGGACCTCATGGGACATCTTGTCACAGCAGGGCAGGAGGGTCCCCACACACCACACCTCTGTGTGTAGCTGTACCTACCTCATGCCCTGTGGAACCTGCACCAACACCCAGATCTCCATGGGCTAATACATGCCATAGCCCTCCAAAGTTTGTCAGTGTGCCCACATCAACTATTTCCCAGCAGAGGCTGGGCAATAGTCAAAGGAAAACAGCTAAATCACTTGGTGAAATCAGCTGGCCACAATCCCACATTGTTTATTTCCCTGTGAGTCAGACAATTATTCCACCCTGCTTCTTGTTTCCTGGCTCCTGTTTTGCCTGCCCACCCATATAATCTCTCCTTTACGAGTTGCTTCCATGCCATGACACAGGCAGGAGATGCAGAGCAAGGAGCACAGCCAGTGATGGATATTCTCTGCAGAATACAGAACACAGGTGATGTAGCACAGCCCACAATAACAACGTGACCATGGGTATGAAGGACAAGGAAACACCTCAGAAGCCCAAGACAAATCTCTCTGATGCTCATCACTGCTTTCCTCTTGCTCCCCTTTCTGTCTTCCCACACTCCCTTTGTCCTCTGCACAGTCTCTTGTACATCTTCCCCTCACTGCTTTCCCAAAGCACATAACATAGGTGAAACACGAAGAGTACAGCATGAAGAAGTGCAAATGGATCCCAGTTGCAAAGTATTTCTTAACCCTGTTAAAAAATAAATGATATCTTTCCTTTTAGTACATTAGCATCCATTTTTTAAAACAAATCTTCAGGAGGAAGCTATTATAGAGATGCTGCTTGATGCAGTCCACAGAGTACAAAGCAGTCTCTCCTTCCCCTGCCTTGTCAGGCCACGGGAATGCTGCAGCCCACACCAGTGCCAGCTTTACAGGAACCTATGGCTGTGCAAAATCCTGTAGCAAGAGGAAGAGGGCACAACTTTAACCAAAATCACTGCCATTTCAAAGAATGAGTCAGGGCCAGGGGGTGGAAATAATGACAGCAACGTGATTTTGCAAAGAGTCAAATAACTTTCTCTTCCCCCAGCAAATACCCTCATCATCCCACAGCAGAGCAATGTCCTTCATAGCCCCAGAACCTTCTCATCCCTGGGTTTCTCCAGGCCTTGGGCTCCTGCCATGTATTTTAGTCTCACGTGCACTGGAACATAATCATGTCTGGGAGGAATCTGGTCATTCCAGGTGTTCAAGGTCACCATGTGCATATAAATATGTGGCTAGATAATGGCAATTATACAAAGTGATACTCTATATGATTGTATAATGATAAGTTAAAAGTAATAACACCTCCACTGCTGAGGACTTATGTAATCCTGGCTGCCACTGATGCTAATCCCTCCAGCATGACTTCATCTTAACAACAGTCCCAAAGACAGACTGACCCAAAACCCTGGGTCACACAGTACTTGGCTGTTCCCTGTCCAGATCAGTCTGGGGAAGAAGAGGAGAGCTGCAAACATACTTCCCTGCCAGGGGTACATATGAAGGAGGCACACATTTCCCTGTAGGGCACCATCACAGCCTGTGCTGGAGAAGCCCTTGTAGATACAGCTGTAACCCCCCTGCACAAGCTCCAGGGTCCCCTGGAGTTACTCAGGAATGAAGGTGTCCATTGTTCACTTAGAAAAGCTTTTGCTTGATTTTACTGGAAGGCTGGGTCTGGCCATGCCTCAGTAACACCCAAAATAAAGGGACACAGGACCAGGATGTACAAGGTGCTTGGGAAGGGAGGGGAGCACCACCCTCCACCCCCTTGGGTGGTATCAGCACCAGATGAGGCTGCTGGAGGGAGGCAAGCATCCAATCTCAGTCTCTGTGCCCACTGCCATACCAGGCTCTCCTCCTGCAGAGCTGTTGTCCCACCAAAGTTTATACATGGGCACAGACTTGGCACAGACCATGCTGGCTGCAGTGGGACACACACGAACACATAACACTCAGCACAACCACAAGCCCAGGCCTGAGGCCATCCAAACCCAAACCACAGCTGGGAAGGGTGACCAAAATCCTTAGAGGGATTATGAACCACCAGAAGCTTAGAACTAGCATTTTGCTTTTAATTAACTAAAAAGTCCATGCTTGATTCTTGCTAAGTTACCCCCCATTGTTCACATACATGCTCTTTGAATTCTTGTTATTGACCCCATATGCCTCAGCTCTGACAGCTGAACCAAGCCATCTTACCAGAATTTATATAAAAATAATGTAGGCTTACACATTAGTCCCAGGAATTTTTTTCCTACATAGGCACTTGCCTTTCCCTGCTTTGAATGTGTTCTTCCTGCTTCCTCTCTCTGCAGTCAGAGAGACTGTGCAACATTCAACCCCCTAGGGCTTCCAGGGGGCTTTGGAAGGGCTCAGAGAAAGGGCTTTGCCACATCACGAGCTGCCAGGAAGACAATGAACAGAGCCCTGGAAGGCAGGAGAGACACCAGGGCAGCAGCAGTCAGGTCTCCCTCTGGGGCTCCAAACCTCCCTCCTCTTTCAGCCTCTTTAGAAGCATCTCTCAGGTCCCAGGATGGAGCTCAGGACAGGGGGGAAAACTGATACAACCATGCTCGTGCCCCTTGTGTCCAAGCATCTTCCCATGCACCTCTGCAGCATCCCATCCTTCCCTCCCACCTGCCTTCAGTGGGATCCCCTCTTCTACACACATCACAGTCTGTATGAGGGATCTGACAATCTGGGAAATCATTCATCTTCATCAATAGAATTTGTAGGCTGGTCCTATTTACCAGGCAAACTTTCATCTGGGCACATCTAGCTAACAAGTGAGCATCTTTTCCTCCAAGACCTATATGCAGTACACACTGAAGCCTTTTTAAAAACACATATTACCATACCAAACATTATACAATTGCTGGAAGAGAGAAAAAGAAAGCTTTCCTACATCCATCCCAAGCCTCCACGTGTCTACCAGAGTTCTCCTGCAGCCCAGTGTCCCAGCCCATGTATTGGGAAGATGTGGGGTGATGTGAAGACAACACAGCTCAGAGGTGGTAAAGACCAGTCAGTGTAAAACCCAGCCAAGCCACCACTACCACAAGCATTCTCCTGGTTTCTGGGCCACCACAAATATGTCAGTCCCTGCTGCACTTCCTCACCCAGCCAAGAGGGACTCAGCCAGAGCATCCCTGTTACCACTCCTGAACCACTGTCCCCAAGGGCCACAAACTGTCCCCTACTGAGACTTGTGGGTGACACAAGCTGGAAGCCCCAGGGTATGGCACGTTTTTAGTTGTTTGAATTCCTAGCCTGAGCAAAGCTACAAGTTTCCTTTCCATTCTGTTTCTTAAATGGCACAACCTCACCGTGGTGTCACTGGCACTGCAACACTACTTTATTCAGCTTACTTTGAGAGCAGACACACTGCCAAAGCTGCTCCAGCTGAAAGACCACCAGGAATATCAACTCTTCCAGGCAAAAGGCAAATTATTATGTCAGCAAAACACAGCAGAAAACAGATTATTTCCCCTCTCCTGGAATGCTGAAGGCAGAGTAAGGGAGTTTAGTTAAGCCTCAGTACCCCAGGGAGTCAGATATCAAAGTGTCTTCCCTTGATCTTTCCCACTGCATATCTCACTGTCTGCTCTGTCTGGGACTCCCAGGGAGATCAGGAGGAAAAACCTCTAAATGAGAGCAGGTACAGTTAAAAAAAAGCTTCAAAACTTTCCCAGGAGACATTCAGCTGAGCCAGCCTCAGTGTCCTGAACCACCTTCTCTGGTATCTAGAGCTCTACTTCTGGGCACTTTCAGAGGACACTCCAAGAGTCTTCTTCCTAGGACCTGACTCTCAGACTCCCATCTTATAGAATGGTTTGGGTTGAAAGGGACCTTAAAGACCATGTAGTTCCAACCCTCCTGCCATGGGCAGGGACACCTTCCACTAGACCTGGTTGCTCAAAGTCTCATCCAACTCAGCCTTGAGCAATTCCAGGGAAGGGGTGCCCATAACTTCTCTAGGGACCCCAGCCAAGCAATAAGACATTCAGGCACACTTACACAGGTCAATTCCATCGTTCCAGCTCTGAGGCAGGTCCCAAATTAGCAGTGGTGTCCAGAATGAGGAGAAGCTGCTGGAGACAACAGGAATCTCTTGCCTCTCACAACTGGCAGCCACACCGACTGCCACAGGCACAATCACTCACCTGGGCTTAAATACTGGGCTTGGTTTGGTTTTTTTTTTAGCCAAGACCCAGGAAAACACAATTACCTACTAATCACTTACTAATTGGCCAGTCCTCCAGGTTTTCTCAAAGTCTGACATTTTGACTCTGGCATGGATCTCAAGAAGGTGAGACTGCAATTAACAACCGTGCCCACTAATGGATTACACTAATAAGAGGTCAGGAGCTGGAGGGGTTTTTCATTTCTTTGCTATGTGGTACTGCTAAGAAAAAGAACCAGGGGGTCTCTTGCCCAGAGGCTTCACCCCAACCCTTCTGCAGACACTTTCTGTAACCTCATTCTGAGAAATGAGATCCTGCCATTTTCCCTTTTTGGCTGTAACACAGGCACATCTTCAGGCAGATGTGGACACCAGACTGTTGCTCCAAAGTTCTGATACGGAGCAAACCACTCCAGAAAAAGCTGCTAAATTTTGAAGTGCAGCTATTTCCAGCTGTACTGCTTGCTGGACCAGCTAAAGCTCAGATTAGGGAAAGGAACTACAAGAAAGGATTGTGGTTCTTTTATGCTGAGCAGCACAGGACAGATTTGAAGCCTTGAGTTTGCCTGTCAGACACCTCTTAGGCTCAGCATGGCAGTGGCAAGAGGATCTCCCACTGCATGGGTGTTAACAAGTCAGGCTCTGAGATTAGAAACCCCATCCATGCAAGAAGTAAGCCATGGTACCAAATGGAAAGTGTTTTCTCTGAAAAAAGGATGATTTTGTGGGTGGTTTGGGCTGTTGGCTTGTTGGGGGGGGTTGATGTGGGTTTTGGTGGGTTTTTTAATTTGTTTTGGGTGTTTTTTTATGTTCTTGCTTGATTTGGTTTTTAGGGTTTGTTTTGTTTTTTTAATTCTGTGGTATCCACGTAAAACTCTGTAGAAAGACAAGCCTTTTTGTTCTAATTTTCAGTGATTTCTGGTCTCCAAAGTCTAACAAGTTCTCCAACTGTAGATCTTGACAGAGAAAGGAGCTGCCATGCAGGTACCAGGCTCAAAGACCATTGGAAAATGTACTTGGAAAGGACAATCCTTCTCAGAGGCCACTGATGCCTTGAGGGGAGGAAACACCCCCAGGAGGAATCACAGGTCCCATGGAGACACCTGCCAGAATGATGATGGGGTGGGTGGCATCACCCACAGGGTCACCCCGGAGCAAAGATGCCAACCCACTTTCCAGGAGACCAGAGGAGGTGTTTGAAGAGGGTGATGTGGGTCATGTTTGTCCCACTGGAAGGATGGATCAGGCTGAGGGTGGTATTTAAGGCAACACTCGCCCCCGTGCAGAAGGGGTTGTGGGTGTGGGCAGGTGGATGGGTGTTATACACACACAGAGGTTAATGACACCTTTTGTAATCCCAAAAAACATGAGGAGTTCAACAGCCAGGCATCTGGTGACAACTCTGAAATAAAAGCATTTTGAAGGAAACCAGTCCTGATGACAAGTACAGGAGCTGAGAGGGAAATTGCACCTCGAAGATCAAAATCAAATTTTAAGCCATTGCCTTTTTTGTATTTTCCAAAACCAGCCAGGAGATGTTTGGGTTGCTTAGGCTGCTCTGATTTGGAATTTTAAATACTGGAAATTCAGCAATGTCTATTTTCTGTTTCTTGGAAATAAAATTTGTTGGTGTTTTTCTTCCAAGTTGCCAGGTGCAAAGCTGGCAGTGCATTCCTCTACCAGGTGGGCAGCCGGGCAGGTTGCCCACCCCCAGCAGCTGGGAGGCTGGCAGGGTACCAGGCATGTTGGCTGCCAGCAGCTGGTGTCCACCTCGAGTCTGACAGCATGGACACATCCCCAGCACCGAGCTGGTTCCTCAGGTATCAGCAAGATCCTCTGAAGGAAAAGGGAAGGGCTGGAAATATTCAGTTTACAGCAATACATCACCTGTGTTACCGTGTGGAAAAATAGGTTGCTGATGATTTGTTGCACATTCACACACAAGACCAGAGCCTTGGTCATAAAAAACAACCAAACAAACAAAAAATTAAACAAATAAAATTACTATGTTTAAGTGGAATATCAATGCTGAATTTACTCTGTCAGGGGAAAAGCAAGTTCATGCCTGACCAAAATTTTGAGCTGTAGGTGACAACGGTGATATTCTCCTCAACCCTCATCCTGAAAACATATTCTCAGAGGCAAAACTCTCAAGATCTTTCAGATAATCTATCAAGATGAAAAGCCCCACAGATGACACACAGGGTTTTCAAGGATGTGTCACCCAGTTGGAAAATCCTGCCTTCAGGTGCTGAGTAATGGTAGCTGAGCTGGAAAGTATTAATGGCAAATATTGCCTATAATATTGTCTTAATAAACAGAGTTGGGATTGTCCCTTGTAAGCACTGCAGGATGTGGGTGTGTGGGAAACTGGGGAGCATCTGAAATTACAGGTCAGGGTGTATCCTTCCATCAGGCCCTTCAGAAACACAGAGCAGGAGGCTCCACTGCAAGGACAGGCAGGGCTTCAAAGCCACATCTTGTGAAAATAAAGAAGAGTAAAGATTCTGATCCCACCTATACTACCCTCTGTTATCCCCAATATTTCCATTAAGCACCTCTGATGTATTTAATTCCCCATGCCATCTTTTGAAAGGCACCTCTGATGTATTTAATTCCCCATGCTATCTTTTGAAAGGCAGTTACAGATTACGACCAAGTGAGACAATGTCTTTACACTGATTTTTTTTTAATGTTGCACATACTGCATTTTGTAACATTAGAAGAAAAAATAAAACCCAAAGTAAACCTTAAAGACAGAAAATAAATACAATTTTTATGAATATATGCAGAGAGAGTGCAAAAAATTGCATCTGTAAAACATTTAAACGCTGAATCAAACAACAACAACAAAAAATTTACAAAAAGCACTTATTTCTTTATACACGTCAGCTTTCCTCTTATAAACACAAAAATAGTTTAACAAATCTTACAAAGATCAAACCCTTTTGCCCTTCACCAGGAGAAAAGCGGTGAAGAAAGTGTATTACCTGGATGAAAAGGGGGGAAAAAAAACCTTGGATAAACAAAATGTCAAAGCCTAAACAGGTACCAGGGAAAGAACACGTGGGTGCTGAGGAGGGGTCTGTGACTGCTGCTGGCTCACAGCAGTGCACAGAAACACAGCTCAGTGTCAGGCTGGGACATTTGGAACTACAGATGTTTAAAATACACTTTTTTTTGCAGGAAAAAGCAATGCTGGGGCTGTTAAAGAGCTCTCAGGAGGTGGCCCTGGGTGCCTACAATGCTAATGCCAACAGTTCTGCTTCTCCTCATTCCCAAGCCTTGCCCATCAGGCAAAGAGAATGCTTAGCCCCAAAGAGCTCATCTGAAATTTCTGTGAAACCAAAAAAAGACAAATACCAGAGAGTGGAAAACGAAAAGACAGAGGTTTGCTGTGGAATCTGGGGAGTTTTGGGGGGGAGCTGTGGAAAGGGTCAGCTTGAGATGCAGCCCCTGATGCCCATGGGAAGCCAGCCCAGCACTGCAGGTGCCACAGAGCTGGTGGCACCCCAAGCCTCACCTGAATGAGCCCCCTGGGCACCACATCCACTGCACAGGTCCCACAAAGCCATAAAGGCAGCTCAGGCACCTTCCTGAAATTTAAGCAACTCACTGCACATTCAACCCGTCTGGGATCTCCCAGCACACAGCCACCAGAAGCTGCAGAAGGCACAACAAATGACTGAAGTCCTTAATTTTTATCCAAGAGAAAAGGAAGCCTCTGGGAGGAAAAATGGAGAGAAATGAGGTTGTGTCCTCTAAAAAGCTGCTGGACCTTGTCAAACACTATCATCTTGTGTAGCTCAGATTGTGATGGTCAGGAAAATTCATTGCTAGGAAACCACCTTTCCTAACAAGAGAAATTTGCTCAAGTCAAAGAACTAACTTAAGGGATCATAAAACCCCCTCTGATATAACTACAAAATAGCAGGAAACCTTTAGTGTGGGCTGCACCACATCAGGAGCACCATGACCTTCTCCACGGGAAGCAGAAGAGGAAAGGCTTCCACTATGAATGCAACTAAAATAAATCCATCACATAATAAAAGCAATGATACTTCAACCTCCAAATAATTACTAATTATAAATTATATATGCATTGCATAAATTATAAGTTATAAAAACACATTTGCTCTAAGAAATTTGAGAATAGTGACACAAAACAGGACTTTGAGCTTCCTGTTCAGCAACACTATTCATTCTTTACTAACTAGAGGACAAATGAAAACAAGACTGAAGTTTTCCAGAATCTCAGCAGTGAGTTCACCTTCCAGCAGACTGCAGTAAAACCAACTCTTGCTGTTCCAGGAAAGGTAAATTTTCACTTTTTTTTTTGCTAGCCATGTAAATTAGGGTCTGATCCTGCACACTCGTGTGTGAGGGATGTCTTACAACTGTTTCATCACTAGAATACTCTGTTCAACTCTTTCAGTGCCTTTTAAAATTATTTTTCCTGTACAAGTATACCCTGGAAAGCCTCCAGAGACTCTCAATCCCTAAACTGTGAATCTATACAAGAGAAGCCTTTTTGATTTATATAATAAAAATATTTATAGGATGTAGATTTTTAGGGTTTTTCCCCCAGCACATTTCCAAAGAAGCCTGCTCAACAGCAGAAGCATCTCTCCTGTGTAGCTTAAAAGCTCTAGGGCTCCTTTACCTGTGAATTCTAACAAAGCAGTCCTTATTTAGGTCTTACAAGACCACTTCTTAAGTCTGAATGAGTTTATTTAAACAAGCCAAGTCTGGAATTTCTATCTTTGGTCAGTTAGCTCAGCATCAAATTTCTTTTTTAAAAACCTGTGAGAAAACTGCTGGAAGATTTTTATCCTCATAAAGAAATCTACTCACTTCGCTCTAAGAATCCTTAGAGACAAAGGATGAAAAATATGATAATAAAAGGAATTAAGTTTGAGAAAGAGGGACTGGGAGAAGGACACTACAGTGCAAAACACATTTCAGATTTTTCAAGTGGCAGGCACTAAAGCACAACCAGAGAATGGAGCAGCCAAAAGTTGATTTCACTGCCTCACTGAGAAAGTGCAGGTGATTTCTGTTCCACTTGTACACCTCCAAGCAAATAGGGAGCTAATATCCAGTTCCTCTCAGTTCATTCAAGTAAAAATTATGTACATTTTAAACTTATCTTTGGCCTTTATGCTGTGTTACTAGACAGACAGCAGCACGTAGCATTTAGCATCATTAAAGCACTGAGAAACATTCATTACAGTTCTCCCTCATGCCCTTCCTCAGCGCAGATAACCCCAATAATAAATCATTTACTGAGCAGCAGCACTGACCACCTCCCAGAGTTCTAGAGCAAATACTGCAGGGAAGCACTTATTCTATAGCATGACAAATGTCTTTATTAGTAGGTGGGTTTGGGAGCAGGAACCATCACCCTCATTTTAACACAGGGATGTGGGATGCT
This sequence comes from Xenops minutus, assembly GCA_035221455.1. Lineage (NCBI taxonomy): Eukaryota > Metazoa > Chordata > Aves > Passeriformes > Furnariidae > Xenops > Xenops minutus. The sequence continues at coordinate 59,578,447 of JAWWEE010000074.1, forward strand.
GAGTGGGATCCTCAGCTTTGTTTTACACAGACACAGTGGCTGATGAGAAATTACAATGCAAAATGTGGCCATGGCAATCTGTGGCCAGAAAATCCAGATTTCCAGCACTGGTCTCTGATTTTAGGAACTGACCTTTGGCTATCTGAAGCCTGATTTTCCTAAGGGCTTAATGCTCCTGCTTCAGAGGGAATGGAGTACTTGCCACTTCTGTTCTCCAAGAGAGACATCTGTGAATGCTCTCAGTGTGACATTAATGGCCTAAAATTCCTCCAGATGGCTAAAGGTCCCAGGATAAACTGCTGATGGCTCCAGGGTGGGTGATGTGCTCCTGTGTGTACCCTGCACTGCCACAGCCCTGAGTTCTCCCCTGGCTGCTCCCTCAGGTCAGCCAGGAGGAGAAGAAAGATGGGAAGAGCAGTGAAGATTGGCATTAACATGCACCAACCACCCCACATGAATGGAGTTCAGGAGGGTGGATTCACAGATACGCTGATTTAGAAGAGTCACAAGTAGCCAGAGTCCTGTCTTTGTTTCTTCCTCACTGATTTCTATTAGTATTATTTGTCACGCTTGCAATAAATATTTTATAAAGCATCTTCAACGTTTCTTTTAAAGTTAAAAGAAAAACCAAAATAACACAAATCAAAAACCAACACTGTCAAAAGATTGCTGCTAAAATGGTTCTCTGGAAACTGTGGAAAGACCTCCAACTAAAGTCTAGCCACTGCTACCAATCCATATACATGTTTCTTTTAGATGCCTGGACTGGTGTTTGGGCTGTCAGGTTGTGTTAACTCCTGCATAATGAATTTCTACTGCTTTTGGTACCCCCACCAGGACCTGAACTGACACCATGCACAGGGGAAAGGAATGCCTTCCTCCTGCTCCATAGGAATTAGCCTCTATTGGGAAACTACCTGCACTCAAAAATAAACTGAATAGTGTTGTTTTCTCAGGATTTACAGCTATGCATGTGTGCAATGCTTTTATACAATATTATTCTTCAAAACAAATTCCCTCCCTACAGAGAGATGTGCACTAACTTTAGACAAGATGTAAAGAACCAAAAAAGGTCCAATTTGTCCATTACTGTATTCCAGGCGAGACAGCTGCCTTCAGTTGCACTTCTTTAACAGAGGGAACAACCTGACAGTTTCATTAACATAACAGTATTAATGAAAAAAAAGATTCCAGACACTTTCATTTCATTAGGCATTTTAGCAAAAACAGGCCAAGTGAAAGAGGGAGAGGACAAGGAAAGAAACCAGACGAGCAGAGGGTGCATTGGTCATGGGTAAGATCACAAAACATTAAACCCCCCCAAATTTGAACATGCAAAGGATATTGGTACTTTTCAATGCTGGTTATGGTTAAAGAGACTGTTCAGCTCCTACATCTTTGTCCTTGAGGCTTCCTTAAAGTAAGACTCGCAACTTCAAGTTCATAAATAAAATGGAAATGACAGTAGTGCCATAAAAACATAGGTAGAAAAATAGTGCAAAGCCAAGGGCTGGACACTTTAATCTGTCACAAGTACCCCAAAGCACTACCATTAGTGCTCTTAAAGAAAACACATACAGAAAACATTCTTTATTTATTACAAATGGCAGTTGCCTGCATTGCACTCTGTATTTAGAACGTACTGACTGCCTTTCAAAGCTGTGGATGAAGAATAAAAACCGCCTTTCACACTGGTGAGCACTGCCTGCCCTCCAGTCGTGACTGGTAGCAAAGTCAGGCAGCATTTATAAAAGAAATCAATTAAAAAGTAAAGCAGACAGTATCAATTTAAGGCCTTTGTCCTTGCTAGTCTGCTCAACAGACTGCACTTCCCTAAAAGAAGAACACCTACCACTTCTCTTACAGTAACCAGAGAGCAAAGTGAGACACAAAAACCCCAAAAAGGTCACATTTCCAGCTGCCAAGAAGGCAAAGTTCCTGAGGCATGGGCAAACACAGCAGCAGAGATGCTCTGGGCAGCACTCCTGGGGGTGCATGGGGAGGGCAGTGCGCTGAGCATCCCAAATAAACCTCACAGCCCTTATGGAGAGGGGTTGGAATCACACCTGACTGCACAGGGTGAACTCAGATCCAGCCATGAAGGGAATAAACTCCAGGGAGCAGAGTCTGATCTCAGCTACTCCTGAGCAAGCCCAGAGTCACTCCAGCTCTTCCCTGAGCTTTCAGTGGACTTGTACAGGTGTAACTGGTGTCAGGGTCTGAACCAGTTTGGTGGTGAGGCAAAGGGTTAACTAAATCATGGCCTTCCAGATTTAGAGGAACTCAAAAATATCAGTAACAGAGTTTGTTAACCTTGAGTGGGACAAAAGAAACACCCACCAATGGATGGAGCTCACGTTTACAGAGCGTTTCTCAAGTATTCACATCAGCAGGTCCACAAGGTTTTAAAGTAGGGCTTTGCTTAGCCTGGTCTAAGGAACCCTTCAACAGGGTTCTTGCTGCCACCCCATGTAAACTGTTGGAAAAAATACACTGAGTGCCTAGAAAACACATTGCACACAAGCACTCAGCATATCCACACCCACATGGCCACCCTCTGCACACACAGCCAAGATCCCAGTGCACAAAATGGGAACTGTGGCATGGCTTTTCTTAAAACCTCAGCTTCAAGGTGAGTCTGCCACACCCGTGTTCCTGACAAAAGGCATGCCCAGTGGCAGGGGAATAGGCATACTCCTCATATTTCGTGGTAAATCTGAAAAAAAGATTTCATGGTTTGATCTGAAAAAAATAGCAGCTTTCTCAAGGTCGTCCATTCTCTCAAAAGAGAGCTCTATCTTGGTTAGAAAGAGTTTTGTCAGATTTTACTTCTCTTAGTTAGAAGGAATTTTGTCAGATTTTACTTCTGTAATTGAGATCAACAGTCAAAATCAAATTGATTTCGATGCTGAAAGAAATGCCATGGCAGCCAATTGACAGGAAACCACCAAACACATTTTCTTAATGGTTTGTTCCCTTTAACAGGACACAGGCTACCAGACAGAAGAACTTCATCAGGTTTTTCCCTCTCCCCTCTTTTACAAAATACCCAAAACTCTGAGAAATCTGCCCCCAAGAACCAAGAGAAAGCACGACAGTAATGGCTGAGTCTGCAAAAGCAGAGTAACACTGCAGGATCAAGTCATTGCCGCTGATGGAAAATGGGAAAGTTCCAGCAGTCTTGAAAGGGGGCTCATATTTATGGTATGAACTACTGAATGGTGTCCTGGTTTCCTTTTCAGGAAGCAAAAGCCTACACCATATGTACTGCACGATAATCTAGATTTTTCCCACACTAGGATTTGTTAGTGATAGAGTAGCCTGTAAAGAATAGGCACTTATCCCAAGAATTGGCAGAAAAAAGGGAGCATTATTTGGTAGGTATGGCACCAAAACACACCCATTGTGCTTTCTCACATACATATATGCTGTACAGATGGAGACTCAAACACACACAGAGCTTTAGGTTGTTGGTGGGCTGTGTTTTTTCTTTTTGCTCCGGCATGATTTGCAGATGCAGCAGATGATGCATGGAGATGCCACGAGCAGCAAGGGGGAGGTCACCAGTGCTATGATACCTAGTCCAACGAGGATCCCCACAACCTGAAAGACACGGGGGTGCAAAATACCTATTTAGCTGGTGTGGAAAATAAAACACACATGTGCAGCATAGGTCACAAAAACCAAAAAAAAACAAAACAAACAAATAAAAAAAATTAAAAAAATCAATGAAAACATGCAAATAATCATGTTGGCCCTTCCCTGCAGGGTAAAAGCACTGTGGTTCATGCATGCATGAGAGCTCTGCTCAGCTGGCTGGGAACACACCTGCGTTCTGTTCCACATCACTGAAGCCCGCGAGTGGCCCAGCTTGTTCCTGCAGGGGCCTCTGTCGTAATGCCGTAAGAAGATATCGTTCTGGAACACAAAAGGAGGAGCTGTGAGAGCAGGTCACAGCATTTGACACAGGGCTGGAAACACAACCTTCCTGACACTGCTTTACAATGGCCAGGGGTCAGCAGACAAGTTCACAGTGTCTTCTAAATCATCCCCCGGAGAAAGTTCTCGCAGTTTCAGGAATTGGGGGATGGTTGGCACCTGGGCTGTCCTACAGCACATTTCCCCCCATCCACTTTTAAAAAGCATAAGCATATCAGTTGCACCTATTTTACAAGAACCTGGTCTGTCATTTGGTGAAAATAAAGGGGCCTGAAAAAAACAGGTATTTCTCAAAACTAGCTACTTGAGAGGTCATTTTCCTGAGGTGCTTCTGCTTTCTGTTCTCCTGCTGTACCTGCACTTTATAGTACTTTTCTTCCTAGACTGGACTGGAAAATTTAAAAAGTAGAAAAATTGTGTTTCCCTTCTCTTTTCTGCTTAATACTTATTAAATTACCCTTTTTTTCTTCAGAAGGTGACTCATGCCCTGCACTACCCTCCCTTGGCCAGCTGTGCAGTAACCTGATGCTGCTTCCCCTTTCATTTTTCAGCCCTGTTCTCTGGCTTTGCAGGCATTTCCTTCATCTATGCCCAAAGCTCCTGTAACTCTGCACAGTTAAGAAAAACCACATTTGAATCACACAACGACAATGTCTTTTTTCTCCTTCTCCCTTTGAGCTGACAAAAACTCGATAAAGGGCATGTCTGCAGTGAGAGGCTGAGAGTCTTCCAGCTGAGCCCAGTGTTAGGCAATCACCATGTACTGGAGGTGCTCTGAGGCAAGCTATAAGACTCATGGTGAAAAGGCATGCTCACCCACGTGGAAAAGGGACATAACACTAAACAAAACCTGTTCAGCATGATGAGTGAAGGAAGGATGAAGAATGAGGAAGTCTCACTGTTTGCTGGCTGGCGAGTATAAAAAAGAGGAGAAGAAAAGCCACACAGTGTTTTGTTTCAAGGGCTGGTAAAGTCCTTTACACACTCCCACAGCTATTACTGATGGCTGTGCCAAAAAGGCAAGCTGCCATATACACGAGCACATTACTTCCTGGACTCTTAACTCTGCTAGGAAACTTAAAGTCCACACAAGCTGAGACTAGTTTTCAACCCTTGAGAGTAACTGGCAACATGTACTTCACAATCCATGCCCATAATCCAACATTTTTATCCTCAAGCTTACTAACCAACCATTCTCTTCAGCAAACACAGCACTAGAGATGGAGTAGTAAAGGAGACCTAGTCCATAGGAGCTCTTCAGCACTCCACCATGGAACAATCCCCTTCACTCAGTACCATAACATTTCTGGACAGGCTGTGTGCTTTGCTGTTGAAGCAGGTAACAGACCATTATTTCCCTCATGCTCAATCAAACTGTTTTTAGCTACTGGAAGAGGGAATAAGAGCGAGGTATTGCTGGAACAAACCTCCAGAAAGTAATTACTCAGTCCTATTTCCCTCAAAGAACTAGCATGAGACCCACAGGCATGGCTATAACCCTTTAGGCAAAACAATAATACTGGTACAAATAAAAACACTAGGTGAAAAATAAGAAAGAAATTGAGTCAGAAGCTGAATTAAGACAAGATATTTGCTAGGACAGCAATGAATTAATGAAAAACACGTACAGGGCATCAGACTAAGCCCAACCCTGTTCCTCTTTATCTGTGTGTTTTTTCTGCAGCACTTACATCCAGGTTCTGTAGACAGTACCAGCAAAATGTGTGCTTGCAGTTCTTGCACATCATCTGAGCACAGCCCTCGTTTCGCTCAATGTAGATCCGACAAACTGGGCACTGCTTAATTGGGGCCTCTGTCTCTGTTCCAATAAGGGATCTAGAAGAATAAGGAAACATTAAAGTGAAGTGTGAATGCAATTACTGTGGATACTCAGGTCCACTGCCTAAAGTGTGCTGTGCTTATTTTCCAGAGCATCTAATGTTGTTGTTGTCTTAATGCACTCAAATGTGGGAAGCCCCTTATATTCAGTACAAAACACTGACATATTTGCTACCACATGTAAGACTATTAATATAGTGAAACTCCATTGCTTTGTTTCCATAAAAAGTGAAACTCCATTGCCTTCCTCTTTTATGCAGCATAAAAACAACACTCGCTACACCCACAAATTAATCACCTATAGCAATAAAACTTAGGACTTTGTTACAGACAGCTTACACAATTCATTTAACAGGACTGGGTTATGCAATTCATAGCACTGTCCTTGTCTGAACAAAATAAGCCTAAATTCTACTAAAGCCAGAGATCAAACCTGGAGAAGAGAAATCACAGCAAGAGCTTTTTGGCAACTCCTTATTCAATGAAGTCTCCAGCAAGCAGAATGCTTGGATCTTAAATCTTTCATTTCTTGCCAAAAAAAAATTATAGAAAACTTTGAACACACTACTAAACGTAATGTGATTCTGAAAACAAAGGTGGATGGTCAGAGACATGACACAATGTAAACACAAAAGTGCATTCTTTCTGTAGATTAATGATTTATGCAGCATTGCCTGTAGGTTGTTTGCACTTAAGCAAAATGAGCATAAATCAAGTTTCTCACAGCAGATGAAATTTACACTCTGTGTAAGAGCTAAGGTTTGTCTATGCAGAGATTTTATAAATATTAAGCAGAGGTGATTTCATAATCGCAATATAAGCACAATTTGGATCCTGGAGTATTGGATTATTTGTATGGGCAAAAGTCATAATTCTAGCATGGAAACAAAGCCCCGGAGGGCTCCACCTTTCACAAGTGTCAGTCGCAACCCAAGCTTGACAAGAACACAAATAACATTAAGCATTAAAACATAAAAATGTAGCATTTAAAGCGATATTGAGACTGGAATTGTATTTAGGAAATACTGGGAGAGACGGACAGCCTCAGAGATGAGCCCAAAGGAAGTGACCCCATGAGCCTGATGGGAGGAAAAGAACCCAAAGACTGCAGGGTCTCCGTGGATTGCCCTCTTACCCCTGCTCCGTGGGCACTGGAGCAGCTTGGCTTTCCTGGCACAGGTGCTGCAGGTGCCACGGCTCCTTGCAGGAGGAGCAGAACGTCAGGTGGCACGCGGGGCACTCCACGGGCAGCGGCGCCCTCGACTCGCTGGGAATGATGTGGCACACGGTCTGGCAGTCAGCCGTGGGGCACCACGTCCTCTGGGGGTCCAAGTGCACTTCTGAAACGCGACACACAGAGAGAGAAAACTGTTTATTCAGCCCCTTTGCACTCCATGGTATGTGGCTTGGTACACAAGAGCCAATTCTGCAGGTGGGTGTGGAAGCGCCCTGCACCCACGGGCATTTAAACCTGCTCTTCTTCAGGCAGGTCTGTGGCTGTGCTCTGCTAAGGTATTTGCACTGAAAGCATCACAAGAGCAGAGATACACTACATGGAATGTAGTCTTTTCCTTATAGGGAAGTCCAAAAGATGACCCTAACTACTGCTTGCTGAAAGCACGTGTCTTTTTTGACACCAGGCTATTCCAAATCTTTCACAGGCACAAGCCATGCAGTAACTTGCAGGTAAACAGCAGAAGGACTGTAATTAAAATTAATGTCATGCCACTTTCCATGTTTGATTGACTCCCCTGTATCTACAAACTCCAGTTAATATACACTGTGTTATATCATCACTATTTGGCAAGCAGATTAGAACAATCACCAAGATTTGGGGTGGAGACACCGAGTTACAGTCACACCATGACAGAGAATGATAAATGTTAAGTCTCCCTCTTGCTTCCCAATCTTTATTCAAGGAATCTTGAAGGACTTGCAACAAAACCCCATGTGAAACATGCTCACTGTTGTTGGCTTGCTGGTCAGGGCCATGAGATGCAGCAGAACACTCAGACCCTGCAGAGCCCCCCTAGAGAAGGGCTATTGTGCCTGCAGGAGCTACACCTGCCCCTCCTCCTGCCCTGGGAGCAACCTGGTGCCACCACCAAAATTAATTCGATGGAGGAGATGTCTCAGAAGCAGGTGGAAACCCTGTGAGATGGCAACAGCCATTGCAATGTACCTCCAGCAGATCAAATACTGCCCCAACAGAAAGAAAAGGCTGCATAAGAACCTCAGATGGATGTTCTCTGGAAAACTCTGCTGCAACCACAAAAGGATGATCACCATCTCTGCTGGCTGCAGGACACACAGGTACACAATGCTCTGACCTCAGGTAATTTCTGGGTCTGTGCCAGAGTGTTCCAACAGATGTGGAGAATTTCTATACCCATGACAAAGGTTGTCACCTACAGTTTAGACAGTGCCAGGGAAAACAGCTGTACCATCTGCCTTCAAGCACTTCATGAATCGAGTTGCATTATTTCCTCTTACTCTGCTGCACGTGCCTCCTTTGCCTCTCAAAACAAACACACATTTTGCTTTCCACTGAATGAAAGCCAGAACAAATTACATTGCAACTTCATTTGTGGGAAGGAGAGAGACATGGCCAAGCAAGCAATTTGTCATTTTTATATATTCTTAAAAAGTAGTGTCCTAACTGATAATTTAGTATTCATGTAGGTTCCCTCAGTGTCTCTTAAAAGAAGCTCTGAGCTTGGTAAGGCCATGGCTTAGTACTCACTATTGCATTTAATCCTTGACACAGTAGGTTCTGTGTGTTTTCTGTGGATTAAAGGGTAGTTAAAATGAGATAAATTGTAGTTCCTGCCTATAGCTGCTTAACACAACCTTGGAAACCTAAATTCTACCCCCTTTTTGGGTGAAAGACAGGATGTTTGGTTTTGACATCACTGGGAGGAGGGGAGTTGGGTTGTACATCCCAATGTTTTCTACCAATTTGTTACCACATGAGATGAAACTCCCTCCTCTCCCACTTCCTCCACTTTACAAAGAACTTACAGACAGTGTTTTGCAATCCATGCTGTCTCATACTGTCTGGTTTGCCATGGAAATGGCAAAAGAAACCAGAAAAGACTAAAAATGCACAGCAAAAAAAAAAAAAAAAAAAAAAAAAAGGGAAAGAGATTCTAATCCTGCTCTGAGAAGCTGTTCCATCTTTTGGTTAGGGCCATTCCTCTTCTAAGTCTTTCCCCTCCTTCCCCCACAACTCGGGAGGAAAGTCTTCACAAGCAGTGCCAGTCCTGGGCAGAGATATGGCCACTTTCCATAAAACATGTGAGCAGGCAAGTGAGATGTGAGAGGCACACAGGGGACAGGCAGCACCCTGAAGCAAAGGATTTCTGTCTCAGGAGAGTGCTCACTGAAAGGTGAGTCTATGATTCTATTTCTCAGAACATTAGGAACACCTTTTAAAATGGACTACATTTTGGTCAGGCATCAGATGGAGATTGTCATCATCCACCACTCAGCCTATTCAGCAATTGTCACAGAAACATAATGCATGTGTCCTAAACCACATACTATTCCTATTTCTCTACTTCTGATAGGGGCTGACATCTGCCCCATCCTAAACAGACACATAGCAATTCCTGTTTCTTCTACCAAAATATGCTCACAGAAGCTCTGGGGCTTGGCCCTAAGTGGATGCATAGAAGATACAGATATGAAAGAAAGCTTGTTTTAAAGCCTGGAAGTATTTGCCTTCCAAGAACATGAAACCCACAAAAGAATAGCATATTGTCAGTGCCTTCCTCATTAAACAACTGCCTATAGATACACAATTCTGTGCCAATTACTTCTCACTAATTTCTCACACAATATGGACAAAGTCAATTTAAAAAACCCCTCACACAATTAAATAGAGAAGATTTATATTTTGTTTGCATAGCTAGCACAGATGGGGAAAGGGGGGAATAATGTAAGTCCTTCTCAGGGTTTTCCAAATTTTCCTCAAAACTCATCTCACAATGGAAAATGTGTGGAAGTGTGAGAAGCATGGGCTTTACTGATCCCTTGAAGATTGGTAAGCAAAGACTACAGAACAAGTCTTTCAGTCTTTATTTAAGAAAGTGGCTATTTCTAGAATCTCTAGAAAAAAAACCAAACAAATAAAAGCAAAGAGCTCCAGGCCAGCAGAAGATAATAAGCCAAGTCCAAAGTGATGAGCCCAAAAATGGGGTCAGCGCTAAATCCAGGACAGGCCAAAGGTCTTGGATTAGTGCTTGGTGTCCAGGTCAGAGCTTTAGTTGGCAGGAATTGTCATTCCCAGACATCAGTAAGCTGGATTTATTGCTGGGGCTAATAGGCAAGGCAAAAAGCTATGTCCAAGTCTGCTGCTGGGATACCAGTTTTACTCATCATAAAGGACAGATCTGAGAATCATAATGGACAGATCTGAGAATCATAATGAAGAGAGGTAGCAGAGGTGGAGGAGGATTTGTCAGACTTAGGCAAGAAAGAAAAGGGAAGGAGGATTTAAAAAATAGACAGTAAAAATTAGACAAGTTTCAAGCTTCTGTGAGTGGGAGGCAGTAAAAAAAAAAAAAGAGATGTAAGAGTGAGTTGGACAAAAGATCATGGGTTCAGCTTTGGCTAGTCACAGAGAAGGGGATACCAGGAAACCATTAGTTTCAGAGTCTTATGTAAAACCTTTTTTAACTGAAAAGAGACTAATGTATTGTGAAAATGTCTCTTTTCTTTAACCCTTTAATATGATGATTCAAAGAGCTCTGATTTCCATTGTCTAGGACTGCAGACAAGCCACTGATTGGCTTATGAACTGAAAGGACTTCCTAAGGAATTAAGGATAAATGAGAAGGTGGTAAAATAAGAGAGAGCTGGTATCAGTCTTTAAAACCAGGAATGGGATCTCATCTCTCTGACTAGCAAGTTCCTTCTTCAGCCTCAGCAAGGAACCATCTCCAGGTGCAGAAGGTTGACTTCTGGGCAGAGGAAAGCTTGGCCCCTGTGAGACCTTCAGATTCAAACTTCTTTACTACCAGACCTTGCTCAGTAATGAGGGGATATGTTATTTCTCAGGGGAAAAAAAAAACAACAAACAAAACAAAACTTGATTCTGCAAAACTGAGAGAATTTCAAATTTGGAGTACAGTCAGACCTAGTGATTGCTCTCAAACTCTTTCAAAACAAAGGCATCCCCTCTGTCTCTTCCTAAACTCCTTCCACAGGCTTTCTCTTTGCAGTATGTGATAGTGTTACCTCCACTGGCACTGGAAAAAGGAAGACAATAGAAACCAAAAGGTTCACACCTCGCTCAAACTTCAGCCTCTTGTATAACTGGAACTGGTCCACAGGCACCAAACAGGCAATCTGAAATGAGAAACAAACACAAAAAAAGCATTAGAAACACAAAGTTAAAAAAAAATATTATGCTCTACACACGTTTTCCTGAGCTGGCTCTCAAATCCACCCTTTTTGTTTTTCCTGCTTGCTTTCAGCCCCACGTTCCTCCATACCTTGCCTTCCTTCACCAAAACTTAAAGCAGCTCTTGACCTCCCCTATTTCAGCAACACAGCCCTAGTAGATCAGCCCCCATCTCTGTTACAGGAAAAAGGAAAGCCTTCTCTGTGGATTCAGTATTTGCTTCAGGCTTCTCAGTTTCATGTTGGCTTAATGTAACAAAGGGTGACACTTTGCCAGCCTTGGAGACTGCAGCATGTTGGTCGTGCACAAGAACACAGCCCAAATGAATAGTTAGTCATTCATGTCTCCCAGTCTTAATGGTAGGGGTCACTTAGCTCTCAGGAACTGAAAAAGCAGTCTGGTTTCCAATTTTTATTCGCTTTATGGGGTTTGGGCTGAGACAGCTAATGTCACTGCTGTTGGAATTGGCCATAGACACACACCAGCCTGTTGGGAACTGGGCTGGAGATAACAAATTTAGTTGGCACAGACCATCAGGCTTTGCTGATGCATTTTACACATTACCATAATTAAAGTAGCAGCCTAAAAGGCTAAATGCTCTAAGCTCCAATTAACTGTCTACCTAAGAAAACCGAGTGTCCTGTTTAATAAGCAAACCTGCACACAGGGCAAGAAGGGATCCAAAAGAAACTGCACAGACACTTCAGGAGTTACATGTCTGTCAGATTCAGTATGTGAGATCTTTATCTGATCTGCTTGTAATATCATACCAGCACTGAAAATGTCTCTCTCTTTTACTGAAAAATGAGAAAAAATCCACTATATATTCAATATCATGCTGTGAATACATTTCCTTTCACAGATGGAAGAAAATAGTAAATACATTTGTATTATAAAATACGAAATTGTTAAGATCTCAAATCAATTGGACTTGATTACACAAATTTGCATCTTGTAGCAGATGCCTGGATCATTTATTTAACCTAAGCCAGTGTTATACAAAAATTAATCCACATTATGTCAGGATTTAAGTTTTGAAAGATGCTTAAAAGATGTTTACAGTTGAAGAATTTTTTAATATGAAACAATATTAGATTTATATGATTGTAAGACACAGTTTCCTGGGAAACTCTTCAGACCTGTTCATCAGAAGTCACCAAAACATCCTTGGAAAACAAATAACTAAATCAAATGGGTAAAAAGAGAGAAGTTTAGCAGTTTCAGCAAAGACATCATTTCAGTACTGGCCCCTTCTTGGGGCAGCTTCAAATCTAAATAGTTTGGAAACCAAAACGAATCATGTGCATTTCTCTAGCTGGGTGAGCACTGGCAGCTACTTTAAATTTTCCTTCATTAGGACTAAATTAAAACAGCAAGTCTCAATGCTGTAAGAGCCACTCCAGTGAATTGTTTAGTTGTCTGGGGTCTTTCTGTGCTTGCCTTTGCTTTTAACAAACAATTTTTTCAAGAGCAGTTCTGTTGAGCCCAGAATTTCCTATGTATTAAAAACTGGCCTTTCTGACTACAGTGGGAGCAGAGTTAGGAGCTTTATTACAGATTTCAAGAGGAAGCAGAGTCGTTAATTCAGTGCCACATCAAAGCTGGACATGCAATTTCAACTGGGGGGGAATAAAGAAAAGGAAAAAAAAAAAGAAAAAAAAAGAAATAAAGAAACATGAGTATCAGGTCCCCACAAAAAAACCCCAACAACTCCTTTCCTCAATGAACTTTTAATCTCACTCGCACTTGATCAAGAAGGACAGCCATAAGCATGATAAGGGGATTAGGTGTTTATCTCCTCCTGCTTGGCAGCAGCCTAAATGTTCCTCTCCAGACAACTTCTCCAGCCCTACCTGGGTGTCCATCCCTCTTTTCTCCTGCACAACCACACATGTCTGGTCAGGGGATGGAAAACTGGGGAGGCACAACCCAGCAACCCAGCAGATGGCAAAGAGAAACACCACGAGCATGTCAGAAAGCAGGCATTTCTTATTCTAGCTTATGGCATTAATTAATGTAGGAAGAAATGCTACAGGACAAGTTTTAGGGATTTTTGTATATATATTGAGATTTTTAATTAAAAAAAAATGATGCAAAAACTCTGCTGTTCTGAAAATATCTTGATTTGAGACTTTCCAGACTGTTAGGAGTTGAAATACACTTTCTGATTTTCTATACCTTGTAGGCAACATCTGTTACTACACGAGACAAAACAGCAAAGAAAGGAGAAAAAAAGGGGTTCCAAATAATCTGGTTCTGTTGGCACAGGGGCAAACTGTTCCAGACAGGGCAGCAACCAGGACTCAGGGAAGAGCTACTCCCCTGTTTTGAAAAACTGGCTGTCACAGTGGAAAGGGAAAAATCACTGCTCCACCTATTCTCAGGCTTTCAAGAGAGATGCAAGGGGGCAATCAAGAACATTGAATGGATCTCACTTCCTTTCACACCCGTATGAATCAAACCTTGATAATGCCAAGGGAGGGAAGGTCACAGGACAAGTGCTTCCCCCTCTCTCATTTGAGCAGAGATGGAGCAAGGACAGATCCTGCACTGGCAGCAGCAACAGCAGATTGCAAAGGGTAACCCTGTCCACCCTCATTGTCTTGTTTTGCAAGGAGTGTAAAATGATTTCAACAAGGGCTGTGGTTTGCTTTTGAAAGGGGTATAGGAGTTCAGTCTCTTTATGGCTAGAGATTACACCCACAGCTTCCTATATCAGCTACCATGCTCACTAGAGTCATAAAGAAATACTGAATTATTCATTTTCTCCATTAAGGAGACCTTCTCTTATTTAGTGACAAATAAAACCAAAATTAAGGCTCTCGTTTGCTCCCCTTGGTTTTATTTAAAATTCTGTAAATAAGAACGCAAGTTTTTATTTTGACCCTGAAAAAGACAGGTCAGCCTGCAACATATTCTCACATTCCTTCTCATTTTACCATTTCCATCTTCCCCAGAAAAAATGGAAACCAATTTTCAAATTAAAAATAGAACTGGTGTTTTAAACTGACTCCCAATGGGATTTTTGTTTGGCTATGTATGGAACATAATGCAATTAAGAATTCTTAAGATCTGGGTCACTGTCCCATTTCAGCACCGCTTTACAAAGTGGTGACAACCCTCTGTGAGGTTCTCACTGGTGGAGAACATGGATTTACCCAGCCAGAGGGACAATAAGCACAATCTGCACTGCATGCAAAGGGATAATTCTTGACAAACTTCAGAGGTGAAAGGAGAGCCCAAAGCAGGACCTGCTTTACTGACAGTTTAAATCCCAATCTGATGATGGGTCATTGGCATCAATGCTAGAAGCTTTAGAGCAACACAGGAATCAGAAACAGCAAAGCATAATCCTAGACATTATCCAAGTGAGCCCTGCATCAGAAATCCCTGCGTGCACTGGGGAGTCATCCTGGGTCACAGCTTACACTGGTGATGGGATTCACACCAGACAAAACTATTTCGAACCAGGATAAATTACCCCTTGTTTAGATTAGGGATATTAACTGCTCCAATTAAAGCAACAGAGCAAGTTCCCAAGAGAGACAGGAATATTCTAGACAGAAGAAGCCTGCACATTAAAGAGAACTGCATTAACATGAAATGTTCCTTTTACCTTCTGCTTCTAGGAAGGAATCCAAATCATCTTTGTTTATTGTACCATTAGAGCTCAGAAGGACAAACATTTTGTTTAACAAGACTGCTTTTAAACTTTCCTTTTTCGTGTGTAACCACCTATTTGAAACAGAGCCTGTAGCCAAACCCATTCTCTTACCACCACTACCCCTCATTTATTTCTGCTTAAAGACAGCTACACTACAAGCAGCTCCTATCTGGATGGAACAGGCCAAGATATGAGTCAGGATTGCACCTGATTTCAAGCACTCCAGTGGAACAATTCCTTCTGTTTGAATGTAATATTTGCCAAAAGCAAAGAAAAACTGCTGGGGAATATACCAGTTTCAACTAGATTTTGTTAAAGATTAGGAAAAAAACAAACCAGAGGGGTTTCAGAAAACATACTTTCAAAGTACTGAAGAGTTTTCTAGTTCAAATGACTCTTCACTTTAAGCATTTTAAGAATAAAACCCTGGAACAGTTTTTTTCTGGGCTCCAAAGGGACACAGAGACTGAAAGCAAAGCCTTAATTCCCAACATCTCCTATACCCTGCGAACAAGTAGTTTACTCCCCAGACACTGATGAAATATTCAACTGTTTTAGAGACACTCTCCTACTATTCACTTGCTCATTTCTTCATGTGACACACAAGAAGAAATTCTATTCTTTGTTTAAAATGTTAACCAGTGTTTTTGCCCTGCTCTGTCCCCAAAAAGCAACCCAAGAAGCACATGAATCAGAATCAAGGCAAGCTCTGAGAAAAAGCTCTGATTATTTAGTGCCAAACTAGAGAAACTCTTAAATATTTTGTTGAGAAGCTAAACCAGACTTAGTTCTGGTTTGTCTTAATGAAGACAAACAGGTCACTGGAAAGCACTGATGAAATGTTACACATCTTGAATAAGGACCTTGAGAGAGGGAAGAAGAGGAACTTTCAGAGCTATACTGTGTTCTAAGTGCTTATAAACTTCGGTATTAATTGTTCAGTTTCCTTGTTGAAAAAAGCTCAATCCAAAACGGACTGAAGTCTTTCCTTCACTTCAAATTATGCTTAAATTCACCTTTAACTCCCTCGTGCAGGCTAGGGCAAAAGGCATTTGAAAAAGCAAACAAAACATCGGCACTAGCCAGGATAATTAGGCTCATTTAGCCCAATGTATAGGAACCAATTTAACAGCATTACCATGACAAAGACAGTGTGAACTGCTGTTTCTTCTCCAATCTGTAAGAGTACCCCACAAACAGCAGTCACAGCATAGTCTGCAACGAACATGCCGTGAAAAATACACCTTTTCAAAACATTGATGCTATCACAGAGGAGAACAAAAAGACTTCTTTTTTTTTCTTTTTCCCACAGTCCAGGCCACATGTCATTCCTCATAGCATCGTCCTCTGCCAGAAGGCAGAGACCAAACATCCAGACCCTCCAGAGGTGAGAAGCCTCATACTTTTACACCACAAGTCCTAGAGTGTCTAATGAGTAAATTGTAATTCTAACTAGTATTTCCATGCCAAACAATAGCCGTATCTAAGCACATTCTGTGTTTTGGTTTTTTTAAAAAAATAGCTTTAAAAGGCCATATTTTCATAAGGAACAGCCTTTATAGAGAAGGAATAAAGAGTACTCATATATAACCTGTAGTTTGCACACTAATCTTTCAGATTGTTCATAGAGTCAATCTATTCTTTCTCTTGTTCCTGGTTTGTTTTCTGGGTGGTTTTCTTCTTTAAAGAAATAGGTATTTGGTACAACACATAAGCAGCAATTTTAACCAGGCTGGGGACTTGTTTGCCATTCAAGCAGAAGGCTTGTGTTTCAAGCACATCACCAAAAGGGAATGTCAGAACATTCATTCATCCACAGAACATTAATGCACATTTGGATTGTTTAGTCATGCTGCTTTTAGCCCCCAAAACACCCATGGATTAAGCTAGTGGTCCCTTTATATATGCCCTGGAGTGTTCTCCTGCTTTACTAAGGGAAAATATATCTCTCTTAATTCTTCTAACTCCTGGCTTAACAGAGCAGAATTCTTCCTACCACTTGTTAATTTTCTTTTAAAAATCCATTTTCCATAGAGGCTAGATGCCTCCAGTCTGGTGTGATGGGTGGGAAGGGCATTGTCACACCCTCTCTGTATCTGTGTAGAGAGAGGAGGAAGGCAAACAGCTGGCTACTTTCCACAGTAGCTGGATTCAGTCAAATAAAAGCTCCACCACACCATAACAACCATAGCTGTAATGCCCATGCCCTGAGTCAGCTAAGCACAAAGTTTGAAATAGATGCTGGACAGGAGATTCTGAATTTTTCTGGAGTAAAATGCATTTTTCATACTAATGGCATTTCAATAGTATTACATACTTGTGCCACAGTTATGCCATTGGCTAACACAGGGCTCAAGGGAACCCAGAAGACAAACTGCTTTTCTTAAGTTCAGGGATGGAGATCTAGACCCCCTTCATTTTATTCCTGCACCAAATGCTGAGAGAATGCACAAAACCAGCCAAAATCCCTTAGCCACCTTTTTTTATTAATTTTTTTTTTCTCCCCAACTTGTATTCTCAGGCCCAGCAGGGACACTGCTGCCTCACAAAGCAAGCAAGAATAGCTCCAGGGCAGCATCAGATTTGCCCACAGATTATCCCTGGTGTTCTAGATACTCAGAACTGCTGGCATGGGTGAGGAGTCCTGCCAAGAAAACTTCCCCAAAGAACAAAGACACCTTTCCTGTCTCTTAAGACCTACTTCCACCTAGTGCTGAGCAGATACCTTTCTTTCCCCAAAACTAGAACCTTGTGTGTCTATATTGGACTGCAAATTGGTTGTTGAAGCCCAATATCAACATACACAAAGACATTCTGGCCTTGCATACCATCAGTTTGAGTTCTTGCTCTTGAGCTAAGAAAGGTGCAAGAATTTCAGTGTTTGCAGGCAAATCAAATCTGATTTCACTGACAGCGCTAATGGAAGCCCAGCAATTCTGGGATACAGGGTATTCTGGTTAAGTCACCTGCATGGATAATTCAGAGGTTGTCCAGATGTAAAAACTTTTCCCCAAGGCACAGAAGGAGGGGGAAAAAGGAGGAAAACCCTTGAAAAGCATCTGTTTGTTTCTAGCTCCTCTTGCCAGTCAGGCTTCTTGCCAAAAGCTCATTAAAGGTAATTAAAGGGATGAAAAAGTGTATGATCTTATTTATTACGTAGAGAAAAGAGTTTGGGGGATTTATGCTAAAAAAAAAAAATAAAGAGAAAGAAAAAAGTGTAGATACCTCTGCTTCTTGTAGGGTCCCATGGTTCAAGCATACCATGTCTGGACACGTGATAGGAGAACCACAACCTTCTTGAATTGCCAGCTGCATGTACTGTTTTAGACACTAGAAACAAGTAAAGAAAAGACAAAAAAAAGTTATAGGCCACATGTTGGTAACAAACAGATTCCAGAGATGCTGCACAGTTACCACCTCTGCTGCCTTAATTGGCTGTCCTGAAGCTCCAGCACACAGAAAACATTAATTATTAGAAGCCTGAATGCTACAAGTCATTACATGGGAAAGAATGCAACACAGAACAACTAATTATGCATGACCTCATCTGCAGAGCATTGCGTTTATCTATGTCAGCAAGTCAGACCTTTCAGCTCCACCAACCTCCAAGCTCTGCTAAACTGGGATTGGAAGGGGTTTTTTTGGGGGGAGTATCTTTCATTCTAATTAAACAGGTTTGTCCCTTTGTTTTTCTCCCATGTTCTTAACCCAGACTCTCAGCCAGGAGTCTCCATTGTAGGAGACCTCATTTACAAGAGAGAGAGAAAGACCACTGTTCTCAGATGCATAAAAGGGAAAAGGGGTTTATTATAACCTGGTTGGGAGATTAAAATCTGCCCCAGAAGATGTGCTGCCATCAGTTCTTCCTGACATCCCCCACCCAGCACCACACAGATTAAATAATCTTTACCATGATTTATCATCAGCCTCTACTCTATCCAAAGTCCATTTCACAGCATGGAGGCCACCCTATGAATGCTTCCAAATTGTTTCATTGCAAAAAGAGCAGACCTCCCCACTCCAAGGGGAAAAAAGCCCTCTGGTATGCCTGTTTCAAATGTATTCAGCTTGTCTTTATAACATATATTACAGAGTCTTCAGTAAAATCACAGCATAAAACTGATGCAATGGGCCAAAGAACAGTGCTTGAATTGTACCTCCAAATTGCACAGGTAAGGAAGCAAACTCACTTCTAAATCGAGCAGAACAGCAAAGCCCCCTCAAAACAATGACAAAGCATACAGTAAATTGCAAATCACTATTAACAAAATAACAGAGCAGGTATTTCTGACAGATTTTGTTTGTATAGTCTATTGCAAATGAGAACAAACATCTTTTACAAAAAGCAGGGCTCCTGTAGATTTGTTCACTACAGATTTCTAGTTCATGCCAATGTGACAAACCTCTCCTCCTCCTTCCCAGTCCTGCTTTTTCCTTATTGCCCCACCAGTTTTCAAGAAATATGTCACAGTGAACTATGTCTTTGAGACCTCTGTCCCTCTGCCAACTTTCAGAACAGGCAAAATTTTAAAGCTACCAGGAGGGGTTTGGGGAAATCAGAGCCCTTCAGAGCATCAGCATCCCTGGACTCTTCAAAACCACTATTTCATTATGTATGGGCATTTAACATTCAAGTCTGCATTAGTCTGGACTATTCTGAGAAGGCACTGCATATTTTCTTTGATTAAAGAAATTTCCTCATTTGCTTTTTTACTGGAAAATTGATTCCCTCTTAATTGTCAGGATAATTAGGACTTCTACAAATGGAAATGAGGTTTCCTTATTATTCTGTCTGTCTCTTTACTGAAACATCCACATGTTTTGGTTAATTCTGATGAACTCTACAGAGCTATTAGTTCAAGCAAGCAGAATCAGCTTAACTTAGTGGCATTTTAAATTAACTTACTTTTGATTTGTAAATATTTTAAGTATATTCACTGAGAAGAACGTAGGGGTACAACCTAACTGGCAAGCTTTAAATATCTAGATCATTAAGCATTAATGGCTTCAGACCCAGCATGCACCCTGTAAGAAGGCAGCAGAACAGGTTGTAAGGAACTGATGGTGCAAGCAGCACGTGGGAGGTGAGTGAGATACTCCAAGGTGAAGCAAAAAAGAAACCATGTCCCTAACTGAAGGCAATATTGGCTGCCTAGGGATTATCAGCCCGAATTTAACCAGGAGCTATTTTATTATTCAAGCAGCAGCCTCAGTGCCCTGTCCCATCTTCTCACCCACTTCTCCTGAAGGTATCTGGGCACAGTGCTCACAAAGAGCAGATCAAACCACCCCACCAGCACACAGAGCTCCATCCCAGAGCAGCCAGCAGAAGGAGGTGCATAACCCCAGCAGTGCCTGGGACAGTACCCTGGTGACACCAGAGCTGCCCTGCCCACACCTGCTGCCACCAGTGTGGCCAGTGGCAGCAGGTGACACAGGGGAAGCCAAAAAAGTGTGCCCAGAGCAGCTTCCAGTGCCACTGGTGATGCTGATGGAGACTGTGGGTGACCCTCCTGCAGCCCCACACCCATAAGCACCTAGAGCTGTGCTGATTGCTCCCTGGTTTGTGCCTCTCCCCAGCCTCCCCCATGAATGATGTAAACAGCAAATTCTTCCCTCTGAGTCCCTTTCCCAAGGTCTGCACACACTGAGGGGTGTTGAGTGCACTCAGATACGTGGGCAGTCTCCTTCCATCTCCTCCTTTCTGGATCAAGTCTCAGGGCAGCATTTGCTGAAAGGCAAATGTTCCCCTCCCACCAAAGCATTTAGTTTGCCATAATTCCTCAGCAAGCATGAGAGAGCAACCTTTTACTTTTGCTAAGATCCTGGCTTCTGTCTCCTCCGTGGTGCTGCCTGCTATCTAGTAATTTGTTTTGACAGCTTGGTACAGTGGATTTGTGTTCTGGGGGCAGCTCAGGTCAGCTGGTTACAGAGGGAGGACAAAGCCTGAGAAGTCAGTGCAGACCTAGCAGCAGCCCAGAGACTTGTTCTTAATTCAGACTTCCAGGACAGGAGCTCAGAGCACTGAATTACCCTGCCATGCAAGGATGGCCACGAAGCTCTTAAGGAGCTTCGATCCACTGTATGGATTTTGCAATCAGTATCTAAGTCATTTTGGGTACCAAGCCAGGAGAGCAGAGCTTTCTGAGCATTGCTAATGCAGCTGGGTTTTAATTGAGGATAGCTGGGCAACCAAAGCCTCCTGTGATGCTTTGAGAGGGTGCTGTGCCTTCAGAGGGTGACTCAGAGATTTTATAATTGTGCTGTGCATTGCCACTGGATCTTCAGATATTTCCCAGAAAAACTCCCTGTGAAATCATTCTCATAGATGTGAAATCTTTTGTCTTGGTTTTCTGTGCTTGGGTGCAATTCAAGAAGTTGATGGAAGGACTTAAAGCTGCTGGGAAACTCAAAGGAAGCATTTAATATTTGTCACTGTAGGATTAAACTTTTTACCAAACTACATACACAAATGAAGATGTGAATTTCTCATTCTCTCTTAGAAAAGAAGAAACAGTGGAAAAACCACTGAAACTTTAAAATATGCCTTCACTTTAGCAGCAAAATTGTTTTTGGAGAGGGTTTACTATTATTTACAGCTCTGCTACTAATTTAGCTGCTTGCTTGAGAAGTGACAACCAAGAATATCTTAAAAGATGCAAGCTGAAAACGTGATGAAAAGAGGTTTCAATGTCTATATAATGAATCATGATTGTCCTTCTCAGCAGTATGCCCTCCCACACTAAGGAGAATACATAAAAGATATAAAATAGTAAGATTTCTGTGCATTTTGTCTACAAAAATCAGCAGTATGTCAGGAAAACTGCACATACTATATATGCTACTTAATTGTTCTTCAAAGTGAGGGAAGACCAAGATACTCTGCCTTCTGGGGCACTTTGTGTTCCCTGAAAGGATCTTAATCTTGACATCCAAGAAATCCCCAGGTCTCAACACCCTGGGCTACACTTTCCTACTGCTTTCCCACAGTGTGGTGACACTGGAGCCCAGAGAGGTGTCACCACAGGGGCTGTGGCTCACAGTGACAGGAATACCATCCTCTTACTTTCCATGGCCACAGAAGTCATCAGCAATGACCCTCCTGCTGGCACAGCGAGGTTTCCACAAATGTGTCACGTAGCCAAGGCAGGATGGTTGAGGCAACCAACTAAAACTCTACTGAAGTCTTGCTGAACAGGTTAGAATCCTGCTGGCTACAGATTAAACTCCATTATTTTCACCCCTCAGATAAATGGGAGACACCAACACGAGTAATTTTAACTTCCATTTCTGCAAGTGTACTCTAATCAGTTTGATTCAGTTTACTCAGATTTTCCCCACTGAGCAACTATATCATATACATGCCTGTGTTCTGGGACACACAAAATCCTGATGCATCCAGCAAGAGGGATCAATTCAAATGTGATAAACTAATTGCACCAGCAGAACTCGGTACATGCAACAGAATGCTTTAATGCTGACCCAGCTTTGCCAAGCACATTTTGCTCCTGCTGGACTGTCACCTTCAGTCAAAAGAGCACTACAAGTAGTTTTTTCTCTGCCTGAGGTTCATCATGCATAATGACACCTTTTTCCAATAATTTGGTGTCTAAGCATTTTGGGGCAAGAATTTTTTTTCTCCCCTCTTATGCTGTTTTTGTCTTTCAGGCCATCACCTTCTTCTATTTAAAAAAATAAGATCAATATCCATTTACCTACTTCACAAAATGCTACTCATGAGTATCTAGTAAGTTAAGACCTGTAAAGTACTTGGATCAAACTACCATGCAACATATATGCATTTCTTTTTTATCTTGAAGGATTTCTAAGATTATGATCTAGACAAATACTTAGATATGCCCCAAGTACACAAACCTCTCCTGGAGCTAAGGCTTTGTTGAGAGGTAAGTTGTAACATTATGGAAGCACCTTTTAAAAAAAAACACTGAAAAACCTGATTCAGCAATGCACAAACTAATAATATATATTTAAAAAAAAAGTCCCTTCTTCAGTAATAAACACTTCCTCTCATTTCAAAAGCTTTTCCTGTGGTCAGCTGTGGGCCCCAGGAATAGAAAACTCTGTTCAGGCTATTCATGGATTCTTCATTTCAACACTTTTCCTCCAGGCTGCTCCAACTTCAACTCTTTTTTCCCCTGAAGTATTTTGTACAACAGGGATTTTTAAATGTACTGCCCAAGAAAAAGACATCTGTTTGGCAGTGTATTTAATCTGCAAAGGGACCATAACAGTTCTGCATTTTTACATAAGAATGAGTTCAAAGTATAATTTCAGCATTACGTTGCTAGGTAATGATGTGACAAAGGCACTAAATCCCTCTCAGTGTGAATCTTAAGTTTCTATTCAAATTTACTCTGAGGTAATTTCTGTATCAAAGACAAAAGATGGCTCTCAATCATTCCTACATTCTGCTTTTTCCTACTCAGGTAGAAACTGAAGACAATTCCCATTTCAGAAAACTTAAGAAGAGCTCAGGTTTCCATCTCAAAATCCACAGGACTGATTTAAACTGTTCAATCTCTCTTCCAGATTTGTTATCAAAACTGTATTGGTTTGGGTTTTGTTTAGCCTTAGCCTTTTTACAAATTCAATAGTTGAGAGGCAGAAAAAACCCACTGTAAATGGAGAGAAAACTTAAGTTCTCAGTTGACATTCCAGAGTGTCTTGTGATTCAGACCAGATCAACAGATAGGCATTTAGTTATCATTTTAGTTCTGAGCCACGTTTATGCATTTTTTTCAATAAAGCATAACTCTCATTTCTTTCTTATCATTTAGACACGTTGCCTGTCCTTCAGTGCATGCACACGATAATGTAGCAGCCATGTGATTTTAAATGGAATTTTGAATATTACTGATTTTGGTGAGACAGTTCATGCCAGAACTCTAAAATTGATCACCTGATTTACCCAGCATCTAATCAGTTGTGTGCTCAAATAAATATACCACCCTAAACAGTACTCGGAGTGTTTATGAGAGATCTACATAATGTTTAATAAAATGTTCATCATTGTCATAACACCTGCACTTCTGCATGTTCAATCTCTAAAATGGACCAGTCACCTTCCATGTGTGGTAATCAAACTCCTGGAATGTCTCCTGTATATCTCAAGAGGTTTTAAAACTAGATGAATCAAGTCTTTTGGCACTCAGCTTGGAGGCATTTGCACTTCACTTGGAAAAAAATGTGAGGCTTTTCCAATTAAAGAAACTTTTTTTAAAACTGCACTACAGAAATAGGCATTTCTTAATTTGCTAAAGATAAACTTTGGACAGGCACAGTTTAAAGTGAGAAACAGAAGCCCAATGAAATATGCATATTGTCCAATCCAGACTTTACCTGCTAGGGACCAGATGCAGTGATAAATAAGTTGCTTTCAAACAGACAGAAGGTCAAACCACATGAGCCTTACTAAGAAAGATGCTCGAAAGAAAGTGAAAAAAATGCCACTGTAGTTCCAAAGGACATACAGTCAGCTCATGGCTCAGTATAAGGGAAGGAATAACATCAACAACAAGCATTTTATTCTGTCATGACCAAGTGAAAACACCAAGCAAACATGATAGTGGACTGGAATATAATTTGCCCCTATTCTTTATGGGATCTTGCAACTGTATTTGAGAAATACAATGTCCTTAGCTTTGTCTCAAAATATCTGCCACCAATGGTGCTAGACTCTGCTCAGAAACACATCTAAAATGAATTTACACATGGCCCAACACATCCTGGCAGCCTTTTGTAAAACCAGGGTAAGTTCCTGGTAATCATTGCCAAGAAGTGGTACCACCAAACAGAACAGGACCAGAGAAACTCACCCTTCACAAAATGGGACCAACTGCAAATAGCATTTCTCCTGCCAAAAAAAATCTGTGTCAGATCAAACCTGGCCTTACCAACAGCTACAAAACAGATATGACCATGAGGTTTATGTCAGTCTGGCTCAGTCACTGTGGCACCTTCAGGCACTGACAACTTACTTCACATTTGTTTCTTCATTGGTTAAATGAAGATAAAACCAACTTCATTGATGCGGTGCTGTCATTAATACATTCATTTGCTCTTCCTCACCTGCCTTCCCTTGGCCACCATCCAGAAGCTGCCACCTCTAGTGACTTCAAAAACACATAGCCTCTCTTCCTGAAGATCAGCATCCCTCAAAAGTCCATAAATTAAATTTGTTCCCCTTTGGTACCCCTACTAACCCTGCCTTTCATGTTCCTCTGCACAGAAATGCATGCAAGAAGCTCTTAAACCATCTAGATTACTATAAAATAACTATGTGTTCAGTGCCAATATTAGCAGGTGTAGGAATTGTCTTTTTTCTAACTTGAACCAAAATTATTCTGGAACATTTCAGATGCTGAGCTGGGAAAGAAGAATCCCAAACGTCAACACTTGGAAGTGGAAAACAACCTGAGGTGAGCTTTATATGAAGTAAGTGGGGCATTGCAGCACAAGGCCTATTTAAGAAGAGCAGAGAGAAGGTGGTGTTCTGGTGCAGCCTTGAGCACATGCAGGTGCCTCCCAGGATGGGGGAAAGAGGAAGACCAAAAAAAGCTCTTCTTGAAAATTAGCACAAAGAAACCAGAGCAATATTAAAATCCAGTGTTGGATACATGATGGCAAACCCAAATATTCCCTCACTTAAAAGTTTTAGTGAGTAGCTTTTAGTTGACTATTCGTGTACATTTGCTCCACTTCTCAGGCATCCCATGCTCTTTGTCATCTGCCTCCTCCTTGTCCTTGATCTGCTCAGTTTCTCTCCTCTGCTCTCAGGCTTTTCTGCCCATGCTTTTTTGCTGGTGACCCTTCACAGTAGTTCTTCCAGTGCTCCCCTGCACAAATGCTCTGAAGCTTCAAAGCACCGAGGGCAAAATGTCAATATTCAGCCACCCAAAGGAGGCAGAGCCACACACAGCTGCTCTTAAAAGGATTAAGGGAAGCAGAGGAGCCCAAGAGTGTCCTGCTGATGCTGTGCCAACAGGGATACTCCTATTTCTGTAAGGGTTTCTCCTTTCCCTCTAGCAAAAGGAGCTTGCAGGCTGCAGTCTCCCAGGGCCCTGAATTGCCAGGCAGGCAGGTGCCCAGGGTACCAGGCTGTCCACAGCAGCAAAAATAACCTTTTTAGCCCATGTCCAGCCCTAGCCTTGCTCTCACACACAGCTACGAGCAGAAAACTTTGCTCCCCAAATGTCTTTGGACCACCTTCTACACGGGAGCTACCTGAGCTTGCACTCTGATTTCTCCTTCTAAGGCTGCATGAAGTTTAATCTCGTTTGGACTTCACTGTGCGCACCAAGAGAGCAAACAGGTGGATCATCAGGGTGTTTGTTTGGCACATTTTGTAACCAGGTTGCCTCACACACTTCTCAGAAGTACAAGACTCAACAAAGAATTTCCTTGGAAAAAAAAAAAAAGAAGGGTGAATCATGCTAGTTTGCCATAAACCTGTGCTGGCAACAGAATAACATACTTGAAAGTGTTCAGCATCTCAAACCCTGTAAATAACACAAGATCTATGGGCTTAAGCTGCTGCTTGACATAAATAGCAGCAATGCCATTTATTGCTCACCTGGCTCTCATCAGGGCTCTGAAATGCTGAGGAGAAGGGAAACAAAGAGGAAAGACAAACCCAAAAAGAATAGGTGTGCAGGAAAGAAGGTGACACCAGCTTTTTTACTGACCCCTAAGACCACCTTTTCCATAAGAGCACTGCCCTGGTTCTCCTTTGCCATCCCCACCAGGCCAATCTTGCCACACTTGCTAAAACCTCACCTCTGTGAGGCTCCAGACTGGCACAGAGTCCTTCACAGAGCCCTTGGCATTTCCAGTATTCCTGCTAGTCCTGCACTCCTCACTGGTGCTTCCAATGGGTAAATCATGCTGTGCCAGATACCAGGGCACTTCTAGCAAGAGGACGTGAGATGTATGTGATCACACTACTCATTGTCTCTCCCTGCTGTTTTCCCAGTTTCAGCCAAGCTTTGGAAAGGTGGGAATCTCCAAGATGTATAATTTCCAGCCAGCCTAATGAGCACCAAAGCCTGGGGAACACCCAGTGCCCAGTCCAAAGGCAAAGCAAGAAGGATGGCCCATCCATTTCTGGCACTACCCACCACTCCTGAGTCTCACCTGAGCGAGGCACTGCTAGAGCTCCCAGGGGAAGGAAGATGAGCAAACATAGGAAATTTGGTTCAAAATAAGTATAATGTTCAAAGGGTTATTCTGTAAGTGGACCAATCAGGATGTAATTAATATTAGTTAAGTTTGGATATAAGTGCACTAAAATAGTGCAGTTCATAGCGTTGTGATGGTGTAGCCAGACACAATGTATAATTATTTTATGCACATGTGTGAGCACAGGGACAAAAACCTGCATAGTTGCATATCCAAGCAAGAAAAGGTTGCAACACAAAGCAAGCACAAGGGACTGCTCATAGGAAGGACATCCTCCCAAATATACAAGGATGAGCTGCAAGACAAGAAACAAGATGAGCAGCACAAGGAACAAGTGAGACCCCTCCATTTTTGGGAATGGGGCAAGTAGCACAAAACCATGCAGCTTAAGGAACACATACATTGCTGAATATCAGCATGTAAGAGTGTGTACCACCAGCATTCTGCCAAGGTTTTATGGGTATAGGAAAAGAGCTGAAAAATGTAAAGTGCAGTCCTCTAAAACTTTTGCAGATAAAATATATCTCACAACCCTGCCCAGCCCTGTTCAGAGATCAGCCTAATATAAACCCAAACACAATGAAACTAAGCCATCAGGTACACTATAACCAATTTCAGATTCTTGGGCTGTCTAAATGTGTGCTTTATCTCAAATTTCAGTGGAGTCTCATGCCAAGTGCAATAAATGCTGAGGAATACAAAGCTGATGCCTCTTCAGACCTGACTGGGCTACGATTCTAAGATGGCAAGTGTGCTCTGCAAGCCATCTGCTTTTTCTGCTCTGAACAGGCAGAGGAAAAACGTTTAGAGCTATTTGAAAAACTCCTGTCAGTAGCAACATTCCACCAAAACACAAACATACACCTTCTTAAACACAGTTTACTTACTTTGGGTAGAACATAGCTTTTTACAAGATATAATGTTTATTGCATGAGTTTCTAAGCTGAAAACATAGCTGCGCACAATTCTAACTCGTTTGAATGCCTTGGTTTTACAGGCTACAATGAAAAGGAAATATAATCTAACCCCCACCCCGATATCTAAATAGTAACAATTTCCAGTTATTTCCACAGCCATGAATGCTGTGGTGAAAAATAATCATAGTTGCAGAATTATGATTACTGTTAGAAAAAAAAAGAGTGCAACAGAATGAAAAATTAACACAACTACTGGTTTCATCTCAGTGGAGCAGAACTCGTTATGTCCATGTCAAGCCTTTTTCTGCTTCAAATTTATTGCTACTTTTGGATCTATAAAATTAACATTAGTGACAGAAAATAAGAATAAACTATTGACGCTAAAAGTATTGCTAGCTGAAAAATTGATATGGGCTCCCAGAGCTCACAGTTGACATTCTTCCCCCAACATCTGTCTTAAAGGTAATGCAAAGGTATCCAGATGCCCTGGCATGGGTAGGAGGAAGTTTAGGGCATGGCACAGCCGTGAGGTTGCTGCAGGCTGTGCCCAGAACAATCCCACACACAAGCCCCAGCACGAGGCACTTTGTGCCAAGCTGCCTCTGACACTCCTTTATGGAGGCTGCCCAAATGTGCACCTCATCCAGCCTCCTAGAAACTGCTCTGCATTCAAGACACAAAGCCAGGTTAAGTTTCCAGAGTCCCTTTTGTCACAGGCTGGAAGTTCTGCACGTCTTTATTTCATCAGCCCAGACACATCCATGGGGAGGACATTCAGGCACAGACAACAGTCAGACCAAGGGTAGACAGGGAGCAGAAGCACAATCGAGACACATTATGCCCACTGAAATAAATAGAGCATGTCTAAAGGCTTCTCCCAGCTGCATTTGGTGCTCACTCCTTGGTTTGGACAAAGTCAGTGAGGCTGGCACAGATGCCAAACAACTGTGCCAAACACTGCAGAGCCAGGCAAGGGGTATGTGGGTGGGGTGAGAGCTGTGGCACCAACAGGGGACAGGTGGGGACAGCAACAACCCCAAGCCATCACCAATCCCCCCATTTGGCCAATGTCCTGGAGGGGGAGAGAGTCCAGCTCCTCCTGTCACAGACCTCAGCAACCCTCCTTTCTCCAGGGGCAGAAGGATGACTCTGCCCAGCTAACACTGAGTTAATGTGCCATTAATGATACTAAACCAGAGGCAACCGAGTTCTCAGAGAAGAATGTGACCACTGTAAAGGTATCAACTACTCCATTTTTACTTCTTTTATTTAAAGCACTATCTTCATATCTAACCTTTTAGGTATGTGGTCTTAAAACTTCTGTTATGAACTAAAATACAGAAATGTTTTGTGTAAGTTGGTATGGGAAACAAACTTCATGAAGGTCAGGCTGAAATACACATTAATCCATCTCCCCCTAGTTTCTTGAAACACACAGCTGGATTCTCATCCTATTTAAGCTACCCTGAATTCAGCACAAGTGAAGATATCCTCACTCAAGAGGGCTTCACAAATATCAAATTTCTTCTGAGTTCAAAACAACCAAGGGTAAAACAAAACACTTGATTACGCTTATCCACAATTTTTTGTTAAAAAAATAAAACCAAGTACATTTTTTTATGAGTTGAAAGAAACAAAACCAAAACAAACAAACAACAAAAAGACCAAACCAACAACAATATCCTCCAGTGATTTCTGACCTGCTTCCAAAATCCATTAGTCAGGCACGTCAAAGTCACTATCACCAGAGAAACTATCTCCATTTTCCCATGCTGACAAAGGGATCAGAAAAGTGTTACTCTCTGTAGGGCTTTTATCAGCTCACTTCAACCTCTACCTTTATCATTTCCACCAGCTTTATTTGATCTGAATTTGCAGGACAGAAAGCCTTTACTGACAACTATAGGCAATGCATGACCTGGGCAACATCTCTGCAGCACAGACTGCAGAGAGGCAAAGGTTCAATAGGCCAAGGTTCATTTCTGTTTAGGCTTTCTGACTGTCCTTAAAAGTTACATACAAGACTTTAAAGGTCTCTGAGAACTCAGAAAATCAGAACAGAGAAACAAAGCCTCAGAGCTATCCTATGATGCTCCAAGATTTTGCTTCAGAAAACATACTGAGACTGCATACAGACTGTGTATGTTCTCCAACAGCCTCAAAAAGCATCTTTTCTCCCATTTATTCCCGGGATTTATTATTACTTGCCATGGGACCATCTGTTAGAGTTATGAATTATCAGAAGCAGAATGACAGAGGAATCTTTGAAATAAGGCAAGACAGACTAATGCCACACGCTTTTTAGAAGAGCATCTTCTGTCAGTGGGGGTAACATATGCTTCTTGTACTAGACAAGCAATCCCATCTCCCAGTTCTATCTCCCTTTACGTTGCTTTTGTAAGGTAAAGGCACCAACACATCTTACCGCTGTGCAGAAGATGCAGCTGCATTCCTGAAGAGTGGTCATCTTATCCAGGGAATATTCACAGAGACACAGCTTGCAAGTGAGGAGAGGCTCCAGAGCCAGCTCTCCAGCCTCTGACTCCTCAGCTGTCATGGTGTGAGGACAAGCCTGCCCAGGAGCGCCCATTCAGTCAGAAATGGTCCACTCAGCCTGAAAAAAAGAAATCAAGAGCTGAAGCATCACACAAGCCACGTAGTCACTTCTACCGACCTGGGAATTTACAAGCACCTCCACACCCAAATGAACTAGTTGATGTCAAGTTAAAGAAAAAGCCAAAAACACACAACCCAAAACTCACACCGATGGGGCATTACCTACATTACACACAAGAGTATAGTGATCAGAGCCCTCACCAAAGTCCGAGGAGCAGGGACTTGATTTGGGACAATAAACTGTTAATTAAAAAATAAACTGATTCATATGTACATATATATATATATATCACTGTGCCTTTTCAAAAGAGTTTCAGTCACACTCCTCCTGTCCTTATGAGATCTTTCAGTCTTCACTGCACACAGAGTTCTAGGGGGTGTCTCTACTCCCACTTTCTATTCCAGCTGCTGGCTCGGGAGCTCCCCTGGGCAGTGCAAGACAAGAATGGATTCCAGTTTCTAGGCAAGACCTTCAGACATTCAGTCTGTAGTGTAGGTGGTGGGTGCCAGGAACTCCACCTTCTCCAAGGGCTGTCACTGAGATAGCAGTCTATTGCAAGATGGTCAGTGAAGGCATCTAAACCCAGGAAAGGGCTTCAAATTGCATGTCCTTCTTCATACAGGGCTGGAGCTTAAATACAAATGAGTAAGAGTGTTTCATGTGCAGCCCTCTCTTCTGCATTGCCTTGGGGATGCCAGACAGTAGCTTTTGTGCATCCCACTCCCTGGTATCCTTTTATTTATTTCATAGGGCATGTAACAGAATGGTTTGTGAATCAAGAACTAAGTGCACTAGCACTTTAACAGGGAGATGCTCAGAATAGCCTTGTTTCCACCACACATGTCATAGCAGTGCTTGGGGAAGAAATTTCTAATCACTGATGAGCAACAAATGGAAATATCATGCTCAGGTGTAATGTTTTCTGGCCTAAGCATTTGAAAACAAATGCACCATAACCACAAAAAATTTCAGGACCCTCATTCTTACACAGTAACACTGAAGAAAAGGAATTAATAATGATATCCTCGTGCTTCAGCTGAAACAATGCAAAGCACATTCGTGGATTTTATTCACCTCAACATAGACAGAGGGGTTCACTGCAGCGTTTAAGGCACAGGAATCCCTATCTCTAAGAAACTTAGCCCAAGTTCCTGAACACTTTCTGAAAGGTTGGCCTGCTTCTGAATACCCTTAGGTGATGGCAAGATGACCTTCAGAGCTATTTGTTACAAGCAGAGACCTGGTGACCAGCTGTGCACAGCTGCTTGCAGAGGCACCAAGAGTTCAGCCCCACTAAATCTAAAGAGCTGCATCACAAATGGGGGCTGCATGAACACGAAACCCATCGAGACCCACCCATATGCCTGTCAGGTTTGACATCTCACGAGGCAAACAGGAGACTCCAGCCCTTTGGTCCACTTCTGCTGGCCTCCCCTGCAGCCCTGAGCATCCTCGTGGCAGGGCTGCCAGGTCACACTTGGCAGCACATCCCTGCTGCCCTTCTGAGGCTCCTGGAGCAGCCAGGCCAGCTGCAGATGGGCAGTGTGGATGTGACTTACCAAGTGAATTCCTCCCTAGAGGGAGGAACGATGGGGCTCATGGAACCTTCCCCACAGCTCCCACCTCATAATGTGCTGCACAGCAGAGCCCCGGCCCCAGAACTGTCCCCTAAGCTGCATGCCCTGTGGTGTCACAATCTGCAGGAAGCAACTTTCTTCTCAAATGCCATCCAACCACAACAAATCTGGGTCAGAGCACGCTTAGTCCTTTTTCATTTTATCACTTTGAAGTTTCCCAGCCTAGCCTGCCAGAGCAGCCACCAGATTTGTACCTTGGGATGTCTTTCCTGTAAGCACCCAGTTCTAAGAGATAAAACAGTCATTGCCAAGGCTCTGGCAAGCAAACTCCTGACCACAAATCCAAAGCAAACTCTCTGCTTTGTGGCTTGCTATCACTAGTTAAAACATATGCTGTTCCCACATGATTCTTGGTGCAGTCCTGGGACCTGCTACTGTGATGCCCCCCACAATTTTTCCATCCGGCTGCAGAGCTGGAGCTCCAGCATGGCCAGAAAACTTGGAAGGAAGCCTCCCTCTGAGTCAGGAACTACAATACTCCTCTGTAATTACTGCAACGGGTGGGGGGAACACTGAGTCACTGGAAATGCTATGGCAGATCAAGAACTACCTGTTATTTAAACCTACGTGCTAGACATTATCTCAGTATTGAGGAGAACTGTAACACATTTACTCAGGTTGCTTTTCAACATCACTTGCATCTGTACAGGAAGCTACTCACCCCTACTCTGCACAGATCTGAAATTTCTTCATTTACAGGGTGAAAGGTAACACTGTCAAAAGGAAGGATGCACAAGAGAACAGATAGGAGTATCTCAGGATGTGGGAATGGATTTAAAATGGATACAGCTGTTTCTGAAGTCAGCATTCCTTTAATAACCCAAAGGGTTATGACCCTGCACACAGACAGCATCAAGGTAGCTGTAGGAAGATTCAGGTGTGTGGCTGAGGTTTAGGGCTGGGGGCTAATTTTAGATGGCCTAAATGCAGCCCTCAGTGTGCCAGCAACAATGACAGTGAAGAGCAGGCTCCTGATACACCATTCTGCCCCAGCAGCAACCACACACCACAGCACGATGGCCGTAGGGACTCATCATGATACCCACTGCCATCAGGATAACCCTTGTGTATGAAGGCTGTAGGTTAAATTCACTTTTGCTCCCTGTGCCCACACACACACTCATCCTTTCCTCACACCAGGGTGCCAGAGCAGGGCTGAGATTCTTCCTGAACCAGGCAGAGCATCCCATGGAAATCTCCAGCAGCCAACACCAAGCAAACCTGGCAGACCAGAGGATCCAGTCCCTCTGCTCCTTCTCCTGCTCTTTACCAACACCTCACCATGCACTGTCCTCTCCCAAGCTCTCAAACTCTGTCCTCAGCTCTACCAGCCAGGCAGAACTGACTTCTCCATGTGCTGCAGAGAAGCCATGGAGCTCCACCTCAGTTGCTCTGAATTATTATGGCTTTCACTTTGCTATGCTTAGTCCCACAGACTGTCATTAGTTAATTATACATCCATCAGGTCTCTTTACAGTGGATTAAAATTCTTATTGTAATTACAAGTGAGTTGCCAATAGGTTAGGCTGAAAATAAAACAACTTGGATGTATGTGCTGTGCAAGGGAAGGGGAAGCCACTGAAGAATGAGTTGGGGACAAAGAGGAAAATATTTGGTTATATCAATATGAAAATGACCTGAAAAAAAAAGGTAAACAAAGTGTGTGAAAAGCAATGGATCCTCATATAAATAAAATACATTTTTAAGCACTAAAATCTTCCCTTTCATGTTTACAAACATAAATGACCCATTTAGGATGGCATCCCAAACAAAGCAAGAAATGTGTCACTGAAACTGTAATGCAGCACCTAACTGCTCACAAAAACCTCCACTGAACAGCAACACAGGCTCCAGGAGATGGTGTGGAATATGGATAAACACGTTTTAAGGACATTCTAACCCAGAGAATCCTGCATCAGCGTCAATCAGTGGCAAGGAGGGGTCAAACATGTCCCAGTGTATGTACATAGTCAGGAACTATAAAAATCCACTTTTTTTACATGCTTCTATCAGCCATGGACACGCACACAAACACAGACCCTACTCCTTTAGTCATTGCACAGGATTTCCAGGAAACTGGACATCTTTCCTCAAATTGTGTGCTACCCAGCTCAGAAGAGGACTCACACTTCCCTGGCTCCGACACTGACGCTATTGATGCCACAGGATAAGGCAGGACCACAAAGCCTGACTGAATGTGAGACAGCTTTGTGGGGTCAGCCCTGGGAGGGCACAAACTGCACAGTCACCAGGAGCACAGTTTGCCAAGCACTCAGACCTGTCACCATTTCCTCTTCGTTCGTCT
The DNA here is from genome assembly GCA_035221455.1 of Xenops minutus. Lineage (NCBI taxonomy): Eukaryota > Metazoa > Chordata > Aves > Passeriformes > Furnariidae > Xenops > Xenops minutus. The sequence continues at coordinate 59,612,970 of JAWWEE010000074.1, forward strand.
GCCTGGGGACAGTTTTGCTTTGTCTCTGGGAGGTGACAAAGCTTTGTGCTTTCACACAGGACTGAAAGGTCTCAACGCCACCCATAAGCAAGAAAACACTGGAGTGTGCTCAAAGCAGAATGGTCTGGGGAGGATAAGTACAAGCAGAAACACTAAAATGAATAGTGGAGATTTTGAAATGTGAAAAACAGAACAAAAGCACTGGAGGAATGAATACAGAATTTGTCTGCCTTCAGGGCCCCCTGACACCAGGACTCCTGATGTCCAGCCATGAAAATGACTTCCTAAGAGCAAAGATCTGCTGTGCCTGCTTCTAGACAGGTATCCACTGCAAATCCTGCCATTGGTGTCTTGAAGTGGAAACTATTAAATCCCTGAAATGGGGGTGTGAGAGCAGCTGGGTGGGTGTCTGGCAGACAGCCAAGGTAAAGCCACCACAGCTCCACAGAGGTGTCAAAAACTGATGCAACCTAGGGCTGAAACTTCCCCTGTAAGCATGAATTGTAAGGTAACATCCTTGTTGCAGCCATACAAAGGCTCACTTGAGTCTGCCCAGCTGCCTCAAACCGAGACTACTACCAAGGAACAGAAGTTACTCTGTGTTTGGGATGGAGCAAACAAGCCAGGCAGTCTCCTGAGCTGCAACATCAGAAGGACAATTGTCCCTGTGCCTGCAATCAACTCACTGTATTTAGCTAAAAAAAGGTGTCTCAATGAGACTTTCACTGCTGAGAAACATCACACAGAGTCATTAAAGCCTCCTGCACTGGAGCTGGAGGGGGAATGAATGGATTTTGTTCAGTACCATAAGTCATCCTGACATTTTTCATGTGCTGCATTCAATTGCAACAACAGAGCCCTTGGAGAAGCTACTTCAAGTCTTGTGTTTCAATTGTGCTGAAGTTGGTCGAGCTGTATGCTTTTAGCTGCAATAGGAGCTTCAAGGAAGCCAAGAAATGTATAAATACGAGACACATTGTTCCAGGAAACATTCACAGAACAAAAAGTGTCCTTTACGTGCTTTCCCCTGTGGGCTGGCATGTGCCTGAGTCCATCCTTAGGGCAGGGTGAGACCTGACAGGTCCCTCTGCCCCACAACAACCATAACCCAGCACCCAGGTGTGTGCACTGGCACACACAAGGTGGGATTGGAAAGAGGGCTGAGGACATGTGAGGGTCTAACAGGTAGCACAGCACTTCCCTATTTTACAAAAAATGTTTTGGGATCTAAACACACAGCACCTGCCCTACACTCCTATTTAGCTGTTAGTGGACTTTCTTGAAGAAACATTTGCAAGCACTGCAAGTAATTCTTTCTCATGCCCTAGGGATTTTTTAAGTACTCCACCCATTATGAAATGATTATGAAATGACTTCAGTGCCATAGAAAACCCTGGTTTGGCATTGTTCAGCTCAGCATTCTGTTGTTTCTTGTAACGAAGGTTGCCTCCTTAAAATATAAAATAGAAACAGAAAACTACCTGAAAAATATGGGTGTTAAAAAAACAGTGCTAAAAATCAGGCCCTTGGAGAAAAAAGAGCAGTTATAGAAAGATTTTAAAAATATAGCAGAGCGGTATTAAGATAATGGGGTCATATGACAAGTTATACACTGAGCTATGAAATTAGGACATGTGAAGACAGCTGTCAGAAACACACATTTCTATCAGCTTCAGCAAACCCCATCATTACCAGTTTTGGTTCTAAGTGCTTAGCTGTCCCAACTCTGTCAAGATAATGTTATTCAAAATTCACTTCTGATACAGCTTTTTTAAACTCAGCAGATCTGCCCAGAGAGTTGGTCTGGATCAAGTGCACTAGTAAGTACTTCTGTGGTCCAAAAGACTGCCCACTAAACCACAAGGCATTCATTTCTCTTTTTGAAATGCACTGCCTGCACAGAGCTACTATCCAGTCCTTTCAGCATTATTATCAAGCAGTGATTCAGTTAGGCCATAAAATATAAGATTAAAGCTCCAGTTTTGGAAAACTTTCATCTTGAAGACGGACATTTAATATATGTAAGTGCTCCTTTGAATGTCCTGCTTTGTTGCAATGAGGTTATTAACAGGTTAAACAAGTACTTAGATTTTCTGAACTCACAGTCTCAAAAAAAGCAACCAGATCCATGAATAGAAGGTCTCATTTTAAATACGTTCTTAACATATTCAGAATTACTGTATTACATCTGTGCCTTAATACAGCAAGCACTTGATTACATGCATGCACAAGGAAAGCCCATTTCTGGATTACCATAATATGCTACTAAGATGAAGCATTAGAGACAATGAAAGTATTTCAATACATGTTCTCTTTGAGCAGGGCCTAAGACAAGTCAGTTGTATAATATTTCATGACAGACTTCTGCACTGTAAAATTTTTATTGCCAGAAAACTTGTTTAAAGGACAGGCAACCTAAGTAAATGTGTTGTCTGGTACATGAGAACACACTGAAGGCAATTTCTCTCACTTGTTTTCATTGGTATGCCTGGGAAAAAAACCAACCCTAACCTTGCACTGCTGTTCAAGAAGCAGTAGCTATCTGGAGTAATTTCATATCATGCTAGCAATCAAAACTAAATAAATCAAATACTTTTAAAATAACATAGTGAGTGGGAAGCCTCTTGCACTAAAAAAAATATTAAGGGACAAACTATGGTAATTAAGAATATCATCCAGCTTCCTGCAAGGAATTTTTATACCAAGGATGCTTAAAATACACATTGAACAGCTTCCCAAATCTCACATGCTCCCAGTAATTTCAAAACATTCTAATAAATCAAAATGTCACTGGGGCATGTACATATCAGTCTTTGAGAGCACACGTGTCGGGTAACATCTCTACTGTTTTGTAATATTGTGAGATATTAATCACTGTGAGATTTTAGAACACCAGTTCTTCACAGTAACTTCTAGTGACCCTACATCAATGTATAGTCAGGGATATTTTGGGGAGCTTTTTGTTGTTTGGTTTTTAGGATTTTTTTTTGTGTGAGAAGACCATGTGTATCACCTAAATATAACAAACCAATTATTTTTCTTCCAAAACAAATGTGACTGTGCAGTTGTGGGAATCCTTTATGTATTTCTTTTCAATACTGTTTTAGAATAAGTGGGGGGGGGGGGGGGGGGGGGGGCATGGCCTTTTCCCCCTTCCATTCCTAAAAAGCTGGGTAGTCCAAGAAAAGGGACTCTAATAGCTAATGGTGAAATAAATGCTGCTACTCCAAGCTGAAGGGCAGTTGGGAAAAGCACTTTCTGATCACTTAAAAAAACACGTAAACTCAAAAAGAAATAATGCAACCTGTTACTGAACTGAAGCGCATGATCAAAATAAGCTCTTCAAGTCCTCTCAATACTGACAGGAGCCACACAATGGCAATATTCTGGACTCCATGAGGATTGAAACGAGCCCTTCTGCATGGAATGGGCTCAGACCATCATATCCTAGAAGCCACCACCTTCACTCAACCCTGTGCTTGAACTAGGACATATCAAAGCTCAGGATACAGCTCCATCAACACTGGCAGGCTGGAAAGCTACAGCTCCCTGCACCACATCTACTGGATGTGAGACCTGGGCAGGCTGTGGGCATCAACCTTGGGGTGACCCAGATGGACCAAACCTCCTGTGCCTGAGCAGTGGGATGGGGCCAGCCACAGGCACGGGCTATTGATGCCAAAATTCCTGCAGGAGAGTGTCTTGCAGGAATTTTGGCATCACTATGGTGACATGTCTAGTCCCACAGGTGGTCAACGGCAGGATTCTGCTATGGGTTTATGTCCAGCCTGGCCACAGTGCTAAGCAAAGCTGATCAGGACAAAACGCAGTGAAACAGGCAAAGTGCAGTCAGACAACAGAACTTCAGTGTTTTGCCATCAAACACTTCCAAATGTTTCCAAAACACACTGAAACAACCAAGTTATACCAAGTGGAATTTCAAGTATTGGTTACCAGGTCTAAGATTAAACTCTAAAGCTTTTCTAAATAACACTCCCCATTCTTAATGACACTACTCAACCTCTCCATGCTAAGCTGCTAGGAATTTCCACCCATACTAGTTTGGTGCACTTGACTTTTAACATCCTGTTGTCAAGATTACTACTGTTAAATAAAAGTACATTTCTGGCCACACAAAGGCTTTTGGTAATTGTAGCATTTACTAAGTAAAAGGAATTGAGCTTTTGGGAGGTCAAAGGCGTTGATGACTTGGCTGGCTGTCCCAGCTGAAACAGGAATAGGAAGTCAGATGTAACAATTTGCCTTTGACACAGAAAAAAAGGTTTATTTTTGTTAATCGGATAGCAAAACCTTGGGATATGCTAAATCCTTGAGGTGGAATGTTTACAGTTTAGATAGGGTGTGTTCAGAAGATATTTGTGACATTGGCCCGTTCTAACATCAGGGATTTTTGGAAGGTATTTGTAAACACACATTGTTAAAGTGAAAGCAACAGAGCTTAATTTGACAGAGGGACTGGCTTTATGTGGGTGTTCAGTTTGCACTCCTCTTCTAACAAGAGACTACTGAAAGCCTTCTATTGAAAAAAAATAATGTGTATTTATTTTCCAGAAGGGGTGACCTGAGAAATGGGTTTTATCAGTGCTTGCAATAAGGTGATACCTTTAACATCTCTACCATTTCATTTTGTCCAGCCAAAAAAACCCACAAACTTGCAATATGGTCCTGCAGTCTTTGATCACTAGAAGCACTGAAAAGCACTTTCACACAACTTTAGATTTACATCAACAGAAATCACAGAATAAGTTAATTTTCCTTCCATAACAATATTCGTGTGACTGCTCAGTGAACAAAACTGATACATATAATGTTGAATTTGCCCCATCTAATCTTAGAGTCAAATATGCTGCCCATTGTTATAGAATAAATATGCTATTCAAGGTAACCAAGATAAAACTGTTAAAATACTGAAAACTGCCCTTGATCCAAATGTATCTCAATGACTTAGAACGCTGGAGGAACACGCTACTCAGTGGTAACTTTCAAATTTTAGCTACAAGGGCATTCAGTGAATTAAAGACTGGGAGTCAAATCTCACTCTGAGACCTCAGGGAAGTCACTGTCACTAATACAGGCATTTCCCATTAAGAAAACAACATGATAGCTACTGACTATGCTGAAATTTTACATGAGACAATACAGTCATCAAGAAACAATAGCAGAGGTTTGGACTCGAACATGGGACTGCTTTTACTGAAGGAACTAATACTGCTGCTTTTCACAACTCAATCAGAGTGTATCCCTAAACCACTCCTCTGCCAGTTCCTGAATGAGCCCTTCCCAAGTCAGCTGGAGATGGGGAAAGGACAGAGCACTGAATGAGTTCCAGATCTGGTGAAAAAGAGAAGTAAACTCCAGTAACAATGCCCTGACTGAGCTTCCATCTGCTCGTCCTCTCAATATCCACATTTCCTCTCCCTCTTTCCCAGCCCACACATGGGAAGAGGAATGAGCCCAGCATGCTGGGAGACATCTCCCAGGAGTTCTGCTTCAGGCTGTTCCTTCCACATTGCCTTCTGCCCCGGGGTGAAGGAGCCCCATGCACCCACTCCATCAACCAGGATGTGAATTTGGGGCACCTCTGATAGGTCTCATGCACATGCTACTGAACAGAAGTTGCTGTTATTGTTATTCCTGCATAGTTTGCTTCAACCAAAACTACTCTTTCACTCCTGACTGTAGTAACCATGCATTTTTAAAACAACTGTATATTTCCACTTCTATAAATCAACATTTTTAACAGAGCATGATCTATTTAGCTCTGCATTTTATTAACTATATAAGATAAAAATGACATTTTTTAAAACTCGAGTAAAAAAGGCTTGCAGCAATTTGGCTGATGACACTATCACACAGCACAATCTTGTCTCAATGCTGCCCCACCCTCTCCCACCTGATTTTCCATATCCACCTTCTGCCTCCATGTTTCAGGCTTTAAGCATTCACAGGAAGATTTTTGCCTGTACCATGTCAAGCACACAGAGCACAGTTAGTTTCTCACGGGCTCAATGCAATCACTTAGAAATCCAGATGTTAGTACAAGGCATATAATAAACTAGAAGTATCCATCAAATGTAGTTAGAGATTTGCATTCACCATTCCCTCCCTTCAATTCCACATTTCAACCTTCATTACAGAAATAATTACAAGGGAGAACAGCAGCCTGTAAACATACAAGGTTTCAGCCTCAAGTGCCTCAGCATGGAAACAACTGGCTGGTCTCTACATGATCTTAGCCATGAAGTCAAAGCCCTGCCCGGGGGAGTGTTTCCAATGGACCCTGCTCTTCTGTGTGCAAAGAAAAGCAACTCAGAGCAGCTGAGAGAAGCTGCCCCACCTCCCAAACACTCAGAAAAATGAGTATATAGAGCAGAGTACTGATGGAACTCATAGATTTATTATACTATAGGATGACAATCTTACAGAAACCTTTCTGCTATCTGGTCTTTTCATTATGACCATGACAACTAATGCCCTCCAACAGGTATTTTGGCCTCATTGTTGCAGAACTAGAAAAAAGGGCAAGAAGTCTTGACTTTTTCTCAACTCCTCTCCCCACAAGTGCATGTTGCCTTCATTTGTTGGTCTGTCCTCCCAAAATGTGGAAAGCTAAGTCAACAAGGGGTTGAAATTGGTCAAGCCATATACACTGCTTGGGTATTTGAAATAGAAACATTGACCAATCCAAAAAATACATGTCCTTGAAGTGCTATTAGCTAAATTATATATATATATATATGTGGGTTCTACTTCACTCCAGGCAAATGACATCCTTGCCTTTCCCATAAACCCTCTCTGGGGACTGTGATTAAGAATCCCCATGACTGAACCCACCAGTGCAATTGGGAAGAGGTCAGGAGGGTGCAAGATTGCATCTTCTCCACTGTGCAGAGTTTCAGCAAGTTACTGCTGGCCCCGGGGATGTTATCTCAGCCTCTGGAATGGGAAAGCCCCGTGGGGAAGGGATCCAGGAGCAGTGGGTAGCAGAGTGCCCACTGGTTTTCCCCTGTCTTTGTAACCTTCATCCCCTCCCCACCTCCATCAGAATGCTTCAAGAATTAAGCACAGGCAGGACACACAACCTTTCCCATCTAGTGCTCAGACACCACCGGTGCCAGCCTGCGTGTCACTGCTTCTGCTTAATCCTGGAATTTCCTTTGCATGCAAATGATTAGCCTGTACACCAGTTGTCATGAGATGTGGTTTTCCTTCTATGTACACAGGGGTTTAGAGCATGCAATTTGGAATGATTTACAGCCACAAGTACATGTGCAAAGAATTCTCCCCTAAGCCACAGCAACATAGAGTACATCAAACTGTAAGCAGAGGTAGTCTTGGAGGGATTGTTTCAGTCCCTGGAACACAGAGACACAGCTCTTCTGTTGCAATGATTTTTCCCTTTGCAAACACACAGAGCACATAAATGTTTTCAGATCTGCACATTTCATTCCTGGCTATCTGAAAATAATACAGTAGTTTGTGAAACCAAACATGAACATCATCAAAGCTTCTGTCAAATACCCAGACAGCATCCACTTCTTGAGTAATGACTCATGTCTTACACTTTCCCTCCTCTCCTCATTATTACAGCAAAGCAAAAGGCAGAAAAGCTTGCAACAGACACAAATACTGACAGTCTCAATTAAAGGGGACAAACAAGAGCATGACAGTAAAACAGTACTTTTTTCCTTCTAATAAAAAGTAATTCTTTACTCTGTCTCCTAATCAGCATCTGGACAAACTAGAGAAGTGGCTCCATGAGAACTTAATGAAGTTCAACAAGTCCAAGTGCAAGGTGCTACACCTGGGTCAGGCCAATCCCAGACATGAATACAGACTGTGAGAGGAATTCATTGGGAGCAGCCCTGCCAAGAAGGACTTGGGGGTTCTCCTGAATGAAAGATGGACATAAGCCAACAGTGTGTGCATTCTGGGATGCATCAAAAGAGGGGTGGCCAGCAAGTCAAAGGAGGTGATCCTGCCCCTCTACTCTGTCCTTGTGAGAACCAGACCAGCACCAAGAAATACACCTTATCTAGTCCCAGTTATGGAAGTCCCACTCTGACTCACCCATTTATGGTCTTTGAAGTCAGACAGACAGATACAGAATCTCTCATTACATTTCATATAAATATAATTTAAACAAACAGTACTTTGACTGCAGCATGTGTGCAACTGCCTTACTTCAAAGGGGTTATCCATCCTGTAGCAGAAGCCAGGTTCACATGTCCCAAATCACTGTGCCTGGTGCTGGCTGGCTTTGGGACTCCAGAGGTGTTGACTCAGAAACACAAGGCACAAGGACACTCATGGGTTCCACAGTCAGGCTCAGGCCAAACTCCACCTAAGCAGAAATTGTCCTCACAGAAACCAAGGACACTCAAAGAATCAGGTAGACTGATGACATTATTAATTATGGATTCTGGGGTTTCCCTTGTAGGCTGAGCAAATTCCCCTAAAAATACCATAAAAACCCCACCCAAATCTTGGGCAACTCATGACATTTATTATAATAGAATAAAAGGAACCAGGAATGGAAACCACATATATCACTGTGCACATGTATCAACACATACAAAGAGATCTAGGAAACCCCAACAACAAAATGCTTTTTGTATAGCTACATTTTTTATTTGAAAGTGTGTTTGCAAGGCAGTTGCTCTAGTCATGTTCTCAAGCCTGGAAATTTCTCCTTGGCACCTCTGTCCCTCCCTGGAAGACTAGGGGTTGGGAAAGTCCTACTTCAGCAAGAAGTGAAGGATGAGGTCCTTTGTAATTTGAGATACCTTTTTTTTTTTTTTGGAGCACTTCAGTACCTGCTAGCAGTGATCTACTTTATGAATGTAATGCCTGCTCAGTTCCCACTGAGCTGAAACCATTTAAAAGAGACACAGTGAAAGATTACCAAGCACTACTCTCTTACCAATCAGCACAAAGTTATTTGGCACAAACGTTTCTGTAAATGTTTGTCCAAGACTGGGTAAATTTGCAGTGTGCAATGGCCCTCAGCCCTTTGCTTCTGTCAAGGGAGAAGGCTCATAGTCTAGTGCTGGAGCTCAGCTGTGCTTCAGCAGAAACACAAAATGCTGGAGGCTGAGTTTAGTGTCATTGCTGTATTTCCCTTTGGATCTGTTCTTCTTTGTTTTGTTCAATGCTTCTCTTCACAAACAAAAAGGAGATTCATCTTAAGATGGAATGGATGTGAGGTTATTCCTGGCTGCTGGGCAATGAAGAGAATTTGTGAGGTGCATTGCACAGGACTCACTTTGGCATGGAGGAGCCAGAGGGAGAGGAGGGAACCGTGTTCACCTCCAGGGGAGCACCCAGAGGAAGAGCAGAGACCCAGGACAGCCTCCTGGAGCTGAAGGCAATGTCTGCTTTAGGATATGCAGGGAGGTCCGATGGGCTCAGCTCACAGCGACACTGGCAGCCTGCCACAGTGTTTTGTTCACATGTGCCTGGGATATCCACGGGCCCAGAGCTGTAATTATGGTCTCAGATATCACAGTACTACTAGTCCAGGAGATATTTATGGATCTGGTGCATACAATCTATAGGCATTGCGTGGTTTCAGACACATTGGAGAGAACTCCCCTCTCAAGAAGAGGGACACTGAGCTACATGAAATCAGTGCACTCCACTGGGTCTCCCCACTAAAAGTGACTGGGTGAACTGCAGGCACAGGGCTCAGACTCACACCACAGATATCATCAGAGGCACACTAATGAACTGCCAGCCAGGTTAAGCATTAGCAATGCTTGTTTCCCTATGAAGTGACTTGCTGCTTCTCATGGTTGCATTTTAAACTTGCAATGATAATAAGGACAAGTACATACTTTCCTTCTCCACCAGAAGGGAAAGGCCAGACAACCACTTCCACGCTGTTTAGTTATGTCTACAAAGCTTATGAAACATTTAGAGAATATAGTATAACCTAGGAACCTAGCTAGAGAGAAACAACTTCATATTGTTTGCTATTTATGTTATTAACTTTTGCCCCAAAGCATCCAAGCACATAAACCTAATCACCAAAATGCCACCATCTGTGGGAAAGAAGCCCACGACCAGAAGTGAGGTGCATGCAGAACATTTCAGCATGGGGAACAGACACCATACCAGGTTGCCAAATGCTATTCCCACATGAAGCCTAGGGAGGTTTCTGTGTCCTTGTGTGAGCAGACAGGATTTTGTGTTAATACCCCTATCAGACAGCAAGATGCATGGGAGAAAAGGCATCTGATTCTCATCATACTGGCTTAGCTCTGGTTTATTCTGAAAGAACACCTGCCACTTTAGCACAGCTTCAGACACTCTGCAAACACACACTTCTCAATCCACAGTCCAAAGCATTACTTTCAGCAGCATAGCTGCAGCCATCCCCTTCTCAGTGTGCTGCACTGTCTCCAACATAGCTTGTGTTCATTGAGGGAAGGGTTTCAGCCACTTTCATGCTGAGGCAACAGCCCAGACACCCACTCACATTCAGGCACAGACAAGTCCTCTACAGGACAAGAAACAAGACAACGCTTTTGTTTTGAAAAACATTGAAGGACAGTGTTCTGAAACTTCTGTTTCCATAAACACTGAAATCCCAAACCCAATGCCTGCCCTTAACTGAGACCACTTGCCCTTCAGGCTGAGAGTGGCCAAACATATCATGTTGCTTTGCCTGCTCACAGGCAGCTGGAAGGCTGCACGGGGTATTCCAGCCATGGCCTGGATCTCTGCTAAAATTTGCTTCTTAAAAGCAGTCGGTGTCTATTTACCAAGAGGATGGGAAGTCACCCTGCAGTGCTTCCTTAACTATAGTAATTCTAAATATTTTACAACTTACAGTGCTCTGGGAAGGAAGATATCTGATATTGCTGTATACAGTTAGGAAGCAGAATGCTTTGTATTACAGAAAATACAGAGCTTTAGAATAAACTGCACTGAAACATCTTCATTACCAAAGCAGCTTTGCACTGAGAAAGTCTTATGATGAGAAAGCATTGCAAACATACTAGTAAGTACAATAGTCTATTTCTAGTGTAAAAACACTTTAAAAATGTAAACTAGAAAACAAAAGTATATTTCATATGTGCTTACATAAGCCAACCAACCCTAAACCCTGAGCAGATTAGAAGTGTGCATTAACACAGATTAGAAGTGTATGTTAACACTTACAATATAAACCAACATATTTTTTCCTCCCTGACAGCAGCTGTATGAGACTGGCAGAAGAAATACCTTTAGACCAAGAGGAAGCCTCTGTTCTAAACTCAGGCTTCCTCCAGGTTAACCAGGTATGAAAGGGGTTCTTGTATTTAAAGTAAAACAGACTGAGAGTATGCCATTTTAGCAATTACCTCCACAAGATATACCCTAATACTGCAGCATTTTCAGATATACCCTAATACTGCAGCATTTTCAAGCACCTCACATAGATATTTCTTTAAAAGTTACGCTGACAAAAGTCATTTTGGGAAGCACTTTATTTTCTGTGCCTTTAACAGCCAGGACTCCAAGATTTCCTCTTGCTTTACCTCTAAGCACCACACACCCCGATCCCAGCCAAACCACAAATGACATTTATTTCAGCTCTTTAACCATTCTATTTTTATTTTCTCAAAAGGAAAAAAAGCCTTCTCTACTTTCTCCCACCAGAAGCAAACACTGGCTATCTCCAGTTCCTGGGCACCCTCTGCTTTTAGGGCAAAAAGCAGGCAGAGAGCTGCGCTCCCACGTACCTTGGAGGGCGGGCAGCGCTCGCTGCCAGCGGTGCGACTTTCCCCTCCGGCGTCCCCGATGTCACACAGCCTTGAGGAGCAGAGGCAGATCGCTCCCACACGCCCTTCTCCTTCCCGGCTACCTCACGGCTGGGCACTTTTAGGGCTCCCAGCCCCTTTGCCACTGCGATAAGCCATGCCCTCCGTGCTGTCGGGGCGCGCTGCCATCCTGCCCGACAGGCGCGGCACAGCCCGCATGCAGCAGCTGGGGGAAAGCTGCATTTATTTATACAGGAAGCTTGAGGACAGCACTTCCTACTGCCAGGCTCGATTCGGCTGCAGGTGATTACCTAAAGCCTGCCAAGCCAGCCGGGCACACCCTGCGTGCCCATCGGGGGATGTGCCTTTAATCCCGCCTCGCATCTGAGCGCCCAGAGCGGCAGCGCATCAGATGGGATGCGGGTAAAAACCCTCCCAAATTTAAGCTGGTTTAGGGTAGCGCTCTGCACAGCAGCTGGCAGATGATGTCTGAAACATTGCTGGCGTCTGCTTGTGGAAAAATGTCACGTAAAAGGAAAGAGAGGGGGAAGGAGGAAAGCTCGAACTCGCAAGTAAAATATCAGTGTGGTTTCAAATCTGAACGCTTGACTCTGTCCACAGTAAAATGACACTGTGCAAGCTGGGCTTGTGTGCAAGAGGGGCTGGGGATCCTGCAGTTCTGTGCTCCAAACCTAAGGGGGTGAGCGATTCACACCAGCCAAGCAGCAGCAGAAGGTGTTGTTGTGACACACACCCCAAACCCTGAGCAACCTTCCCTGCTGTAGGAAATGCACCACGCCCACGGATAAGAAGTACAGATAGATTAGAGTTCAGGGGGTGCAGAGAAACAGAGGGGTGGGAAAAAACTACAGATGCTAATCCATAATTTTTCTCTCTATGATGAATTAAGTTTACTTTGTGCTTCATGCAATCGTTGCTGGTGTTTTGCCTTCAGTACTTTCCTGTGAAAAATGATATATGGACATTTTTTTCCAGGGTGTATAGAAGCTCACAGCTGAGCTTTTAGTTATGTTCAGGCAATTATACTGCATCAGATTAAGGAAAAGGCAGGAAGCTTGTGCAACTTTAATTCAGCCTCCTTGCACCTACACATTAGAGCTTTGCTTGAATTACCATCACTTACTCTTTTCCTCTCTCAGAATAAGTACAAATTTAAAATCAATCTATTCAACTTGGAGTGTTATATATAATTTTATGTTTAGGGAGGGAATAATCAGCAGAAAAAACATAGCTCTTCCAACATGTGGAATCATGTTGGTCCCTACAGTGTTCATCTATAGGTTTACAAGAGGATTAGGTAAAATAGAGCCATATCACAAACACTGCCCCTTGAGCTGGCAGAGCATTTCCCAGCAGAGGCAGACCTGTATCCTCAGCAGTGACCAGTCCTAGACAGTACTCAGGGAACACCCAGGGCTCAGAGCTATTTTTCAGACTGCAGAGCAGTAATGCAAACGTGGCATTCTTTGTAAAACTTCAAGATTAGAAAAGGATTCCCCTTCAGTTGTAGATTTGAATCCTCCATGTTGTGTTCTAGTGAGAAATTGCTATCACTACTCTTTTCACTACCTCCCCTCTGTTCCAGCTCCTGTATTTCCTTCCTGCAGCTGCCTTTGCTGCTCTGCCTCCATCACACAAGTACTTGTTAGGCCACAGATTAGAAAATCTTGCTTCTCTCAGCCCCTGTGCTCAGCACCACAGCACTTGAACAGCAAAAGGACAATTATCTCGAGGAGAGTGGTGAGAAAGTGAGGATGAGGGAAATCAAGTTGCTCATGCAGGTGTAGGGGAAATGGCAAGGGCAGTGGGTTCAGAAGTAGAGCAGAGCAGCTGCAAGCAGCAGAGTAGCAGAAGTAGCATCTGGTTTGGTATTTACTCCTTGCTGGCACAATAAAACCAAACTAAACTTTGTTGGAGTAGCCTCCAACAGTCCAGAGACAGAACTGCAAACAGAGGTTAATCATCTTTCCTTTAGCTAAACAATGAGGCCAGCATGTATATAGGGGTGCTGTTCTTTTAAATGATGAAAACTAGATTAGTACATTAAAATGCAGACAAATTTTGGCAACCTCAGCTGCAAACATCCCATGATGTTTTTATCCCATTTCCTACTATGTATCTCTATGCATGAAAGTTATAATGTAGATTGCACAAATGTGCAAAACTGTTTGTAGCAAAATTAATTTCCCTTAAACATCACAAGATTGGTGAGAAGCATTGTGAATATTTCTCAAGACATTATCTGGAAATGTTCAGATGTGCTCGTTCCAGGCACTCCACTTCTTGAGTATCAAAGCCTAAAGTGTGATCCCCAGAGGTACATGCAGGACAATCACTTACTGATGGTCTGTGGACAGCTGGCTATGCCTCTGCTTCCATCTTCTCTTCTATATTTGTTCTACTTCGGTGCTTCTCCAGAATCTCCAGGGCAAAGAGGAGCTAAGGTGACACAGCACTGCTACAAGGACTTGAGATGATCAATCCTGGGGATTCTTTTCACTGCCATCACCAAAAGTCGGGAGCTGGACTCTTGCAAGCCCTTCTGGCAAAATGATTCCTCTTCCACCTCTACCTGGAGCCCAGGTACTTCACAGTTTCACTGGAGCACGTCTTCTTGGCAAGCTGATTTTGTGAAGTGTTATGAGTCATGCTGGAATTGCTACCCAGCTCGAATCTCTGAATCTCTTAACCCAGTTTGATTGGTTTCCTTTTCGAGCCAACAAATAAAAATACAACTTCAGAATGTCACACAGTGCCAGACAGGTCACAGGCTAAATCCTCCCCTTTTGCTTTCCTCTTCAGTAATGGTGACATAAAGCACAAAACTGAGGGGGTCCAATCAATTTTTGGACACTCTTAACTGATGCCTTTATATATCCAGGGCAGGGGGGCTGGCTGAGCCTTGGAGATGACACATACCAAAATGCAGCATCATCAGGAATTTTTAGTTGAGTTACTAGCCAGAATAAGAATAAAGGCTGGCATAGTTAATTACTAACATTGCTGTGTCATTTTTGCAGCGACTCGAAGGACTTACAAGATGACTAAGCTGCTCTGCATTAACTAAAATTACTAATCACTTTATGGCATAAGTAGGTAAAAAAAGTAATAGCGTGACCACTGAATAGGTCTCTCACAGACAAAATACCATTAATGGCAAGTGAAAACACTGAGTTAGTGTATAACGAAGAGTTTCATTATAATTCCAGATAAAGAACTGGAAATAGCTTGGTGAGAAAGAAAAAAAGAAATTTTCACTACCCTATTTCACAGTTTTCAAATAATAAAAATCAAATATCCTGAAAAATAATTGCTATCCATAAGTGTAATATAAAAACAGGTTTTGCAAGAAGCTTTCTAAAGCCAGAGCCTAACTAAGAAAAATGAGTCCTTATCCACTTTACATACTGTACATGCAAATTATCCATTTCCTTATGGAGAAAAGTATTTGTATATGTAAGAGAGATGATTCTACAACAAAAATAGATACTAATGAGTAACATAACCAGTGCTGAAAACAAAACAGGAAGGGGTTTTGCACAGTGAATATACATATGTCATCTGAAGATGCAAGTGTGATGCCCCTGATGTCATGGACTATTAATAGTTCTATTCAGTGGGAACTGTTTTAAAGGGGGATTACACCATCAGAAGTCATCTGTGGTACCCTCATAAACCAAATGTTTGAAAAAGGAATCTCTATTTAATATACGTATTTATATAATCACATAATGTCAGTGCAAAAAGTACAGAGCTCTGTAATATTTTGCATGCAGACAAGCTTTCTTCAGTATTGGCTACAAGAAAATCAGGATCACATCTTTTCCTATTTAAAGAACCCTATTGTGCTACAATTCTGACTTGTATGCAAGTCACTCACTGACAAACCAGGCTTGAAATCTTCATTATTCCCTTTAACTAAAACATAAAACTTTATTATGAGGTTTTTTTCTATTGCAGTGAAATAAATCAAGTTAAACTATTTTGAGAGAATAGTAGGTACAAATCAAAAGAGCTTTTTATTTTACAGTAAAAAAGGGAGTGGGATGGCACACTGTCTACTGAACATCTATAATGATTATGATCTCAGAATGTAAGTGGTGGGTGACTTACACTCCTCCTGCTCTAGGAACAAGGCAATATGCAATATTCATTAAACTTTGTTGGCACAGCAGACCATCTCTAATCAAATCATGGTCATATAACTTCCAGAAAGCCCTGTGTTTCTTCTCTATCCATACTTTTCCCTGCGTTTATCCTTTGAACAAGCTTTTGGTGTTTCATCCATAAAGAATCATGCTAGAGGGGAATAAAAAAACAGAGCCTCACCAAAAAAAAAACAGTGAGAAGACAGCCTGTTACCCCAGTGGGGAGTTTTCAGATGCTTAGAAATCTCAGCTTAAAGAAGTGGAGTTGTTCAGTTCTTATGAGCATCAGGTAACAGGTGAGATTTTCTAGCTGAGAAATGAGTAATTTATAAAGGGTCATTGAGGGAACCGTATTAAATACGTGTGAAAGAGGAGACACTGAAGTGGTTCTCTGCCTTCTCTGAAAGTTAGCATACATTTTTAACAAAATTATATAAAGATTGCATGGGGGAAACTTAAGGCTGAGTTAAATGTATTTATTTTCTATTAACTGTGCTCACAGTTAACTTCAGAATATGTCACAGACTTTCAATTATGCGTGGGTATATTTTTTTCCTTTTGACTGTGTGCCCAAAAATAACACATTCTGTTGACTTTTAACCAAGTGTCTTGATAATGCACCAAGAATTGCAGTTATTTCAGATATCAGAATCACCATCAGTTTAAAAACTGAGAGGGAAAAACCATCCTGGCAGCCAACACAGGAAGCTTCCTCTGTAACAGAGGGGGTCACTCACCTATCCTTGTCATGAGATAAAAATGTGCACACTGTTTTCATGTCTCTATTTCTGCTTTTTCTGTCCTGCCTCGAGCTCTTAACTGCCTTTTTTTTCAGAAATATTAAGAGGCAGCTTTATTCCTTCCAACCCAAGCCAATCTCCTAGGTGATGGCTTTGCCTTAGCCTGGTGAGGCTTAAAAGACAGCTAAAATTTGGAGGGGAGGGTGACAGGGGGGTGCCTAATAATACATTTCAGCCCAGACCTTGTTGTTTTAATCACCTTTGGAAGTCAGGGATGGGCAGATCAGAGAGGAGACAGAGCTGAGCCACCAAATTTTATGGCTACAAAAGCCAACAATAGGACTTTCACAGGCACATGGCAGGCAGGATTAAGGTGTGGGTCTGAAGGATAGCTTTTCTTTAGGATTTAGGCATGACACACTTATCCTTTGATTAATTTAGGGTGAGCAATGGTTTCCAAGTTGAGAGGGGTTACTCCAATGGACTGGCTATGCAGGGAAATAATGGAACTGAAACATACCCATATAGGAAAAGCAGGAATTTGCCCCTCCCTCCCAGCATCCCTCTCCTTACTCAACTTCCAGGGAGAGTCCCCATGCCATTTCCCTCTCCTTTATAGTCTCCTTTCCCTGTCCTAGTTTGCATCTCCTCTATTTATAGTGAGGCCAAATGTGAAAAGGTCTGTCCAGGTCCACTTTTCTCCTTATGGAATTTACTAATGGGGTTAGATAATCTCAACTAATAGTTTTGAAGGTTGCTGGCCACCCTTGCCCTGGCAGCATCCGACAAGGACACAATCCCTGCTCCCAGATGAGAAGCAGCAGCGTGTTAAAACATGTGCAACCATTTGCTGGCAGTGTTCTTATCACATCCCAGCTGCAGGAACAAAATCCAAGATTGCTTCACAGCCCCATCCCTCATTAGGGTAGTGATAAAACTTTTTTTCCCTCCCCTGCTCAGAGCAGAGAAGACAATTAAAATAATCTCCTTGAAAGGACTCTTTAACACGCTCCACCTAGCAAGCAGTCCTTAAATTCAACAATCCCAAAATTAGGACAGGGGGAACTCAAGCCAAGCACATTGCTGGCTTGCTGCAAGTGATGTGAGGATTTATTCAGTTGCCCTGGAATAATTTGGGGGAGGTTAACTTCATGGTGGTTTTTTCTGTGTCTATCACATTCAAGTGCCAGGTCATTTTATTCAAAATACGCACTTTTTAACTGGTAATTTTTTTAAGTCTCTTATGAAACTATGTATATGCATTTGGGCAGAGAGAATCTCTAGGGAAAGAAACATGAGTTTTATGAGACTGAACAGGGGCAGACGGGCAGGAGACAGACCAAAACCTTTGCTTTTCCACACACTGCTAAAATCCAAGCAAATAGTGTTTTCTGCTTCAGTACTATCTGTGGTCATTGAAAAAATAATAAGCAAACTTATCTTTGTGTTAAGCATGATTTCATCTGTGAAAATCCACTGGCTCCACTTAACTGCCCTGTACATCTCAGGAAGAAATTTAAACAGGTATATCCTCCCAACTTTTGATTTTATACATACATATGTGTTTCCTGGAATATGACAAAACATAGGGGCAAAATGCATCAATAAATTAGTTCCCACAAAGAATCACTTCACATTATACAATATAAGCAAAGCTTTGAAGTGTGAACTCTGGATTTGGAGTTTCCATGAGTTCTATCTTTCTGTGACCAGGGTATAATAAATTCAAGATGAAGCAAATGTGCTCAGTGAACTCTGACTATTAGTAAATAATTCAATTTCTCCTTACATTATCCTGAGGATAACTGTCTACATGATTGCAGTTTAGAAATCTAGGGTAAATATTAGGAACAAAAAAAAAAAAAGCAAGTGGAAGGAAGAAAGGAATCAAAAATCATATACACTGGCATGAAAAACATTTTAAAAAAAAGCTATTTCAATTTTGCTAATTGATTTTTTTCCTTTCCAAAGCCAGCTCTTAAAATAAACATTTATTTTGTATATCTTCATGGCTTTTTGAACAACATAACCAAAAAGGTGACAAGCAGCACTCCCCAGCAGCTTTGCAGAAAGCAGCTCAGTGTTTGGACAGCAGGAGAACATAACTTATTTCCACTATGGATTCATTCCTGATAATACTGGGTTAAGGATTTGAGGAGTTTCTGGCAGTCCTGTTTAATTGTTTATTTAGGAATAGTTATTTCTCTCTCCACCCCCCACCCCCGAAAGCAAAATGACAGGAAACATGAATCAGGACTGTTCAAAAACTAAAATAACAACTTCCTTTGTCCTAATTGATATCATTTTTGTTTTTGTGACCTGAGTGGGTATTTGTGTGTGTCGACTGTGGGAAATCTTTTTCCAGTGAATCACTCTTTTCATGCAATATTTTACATAAAGCCAGCAGTTGATCTTTTGGGTGATTTCTTCTGTTGTCAATGGGCTTAGGAAGGAGAGGAGGCGACTGAAAAATATTTAGGAAGAGTGGAGAAAATTAATATTTTACAGGAAATCAGATTAATGTTTTGCTGCAGTTAGTTTCCACTAGACACAGCAGGGTATGACAGGAATGGAGATAGTGACGGTGAAGGAAAAAAATTCCAATAATCTGCTTTCATTCTTTGTCTTTCCTGGAAACAGAGAAGTTACTTCAGCCTCCTTTAACTGGAAACAAGTGCACAATAAATCTTCTGTCATTCAGTGATAACCCAAATGTGCAACACTCCACGTACCATGATGTTTTGAGTTTGGATACTATTACAGGCCAAGAGACCCATCCATCACTTTGTGTTTGGACCACACAAAGTCTGTAACTGGCACCACATCAAGGTTAAACATTCTCTAACCTTAAAGTGTCCCTAAACTAATGGTCAAGATCTCTGCTGTCTCTATACCATCAATTGCCAAACAATATTATTTTTTTCTGTAGAAAAAAAGATTACAAAAAGCTGATGAATTTAAAATAATGAAGGGTTTGGTTCTTATAGAAGCATTTCCAGGCATGTTGCTGAAAAAAAGTCAATGAGAAAATTACATCCCTCATGCAGAAGGTATTATAAACTATGATTTTTCTCAGGAATGAAGATGCATAAATTTGGCAAATTTTATGCTCCAAAGCTGTGTGTGAAGAAATGGTTGAGCAGCAAAACTAATAAAGCCTGACTTCCAAGGATTTGCATGCCTTCACATCACTAAAACAATAATCCTGATCCAGCTTCCATGGTGCCCCTGGACCATGGCTCTGACTTGCACTGCCCCAGATCACACTCATTAATAGGCCTCGTTTGTGATGATGATTTTCTGACTGGATGCTACCAGAAAATACCCAACAGGGGAGCACTGCCTGCCTTGTTACATCAATGGCTCAAAAAGCTGCCAGGGGTACTGGCAGACAAGTGGTGGAATCCACATGAACTCCATTTCCCTAAGAAATTGGGTTAAGCAGAAGACTTATCTCAAACCTTTAAAGGTTGAACTGATCATTTCACAAAACCACAGCAAAAGTCAGTGCACTTTACTGGGTACTCTTCAGGGGTGTGACTAAGTACAACCTTTCTGCTTGTTCATACACAGAAAGAAGTAAAGAGGAAAAGCTTTTATTTGACATTCTGGTTTTTGCCATTGGGAGCCAATTTCAGGACTTCTGCAATAGGCTGTCCTGCTCCTTAACAAAAGAAAAGGACCTGCAGCACAGATTAAATATTTAGATTTTTTTCTTGGCTTTGCCATTCTCTGGCCTTGGAAAAGCACAGTAACTTTATAATCTGTAACACCATAAAAACCCCCACAACTTTCCTTACTTGTATACAAAGCATACAACACATGCCCCAGCTGTCTTGTCTACTTTGTTACAGACTATAAAATATCCCATATTTTCAAGCTAGATGAAATCAAGGGTAAGGCAGCAAAACACCAATGTTCAACAGGGAAATCTGAAGTGCATTAAAAGATGAAAAGTCAGCCACTGTAAAAATAGTCTTCTAGTGAACATCACTGATATGATGAACTGAATTTGTTGGCCAGATAACACAAATGATCATTGAAACAACACAAAGTGTCTCCATGTGTTGTGTTTCTGTCAACCTCACCCTAACTGAGATAGAACAGACAAATGTAATATACAGTCCCACTGCTTAAATAGTAGATGCTAATACAAAATGAATACAAAGTGCCTGCAGAGGAGCCAGGGGATCACAGGGGGCCACTGATACCTCTCATTTGTGAATCTCTCCCTGTCTTCTTCCTTCCACCTTCCCACTACTTTGACCCTCCAATGGATGCCATTTCTGTCTTGTTATCTCAGCCACACAAAGACTTTGGCAGACAATTCCTAAAACCTCCTGCCTGGCCATCCCTGCACCACCTGTCTGAAACCTGTCTAAATCTCCTCTAAAAGTCAAAAATCTTTTCACATTTTCTTCAGAATAGTTACTTCCCTCAGTCAACAAAATCCCCGCTATCCTGCTGTGAATATGGAACCAGCTTGTGAGTTTTTGCATCTGTAGAATTATGTAACATACTCCAGTGTGCTTGATCTTTTTGCCTTAAAGGCTTTCTTGTGAAATGTGTTGAACCAACAGTTTTTTCTCTTGGCATATACATCTGGGTCCCTTTCAACTCAGCATATCCTGTGATTCTGTGATCTGAGTTCCTGTTTTACTGGAAATGTAATATGCATGACCATGGTATTTTTATGCTTGTCCTCAATGTGTGCATAGGATTATCAGAAAGCAACTCCTTCAAGTAACACCTATTTGACCATTCATTCCTGACTGCTAACATTTTTACTATTAAAAGTAATGATAAGAGGCTGTGGTTTGGGAAACTATCAGCTGAACTAATTAATAGCCTGCTATCATCACTTTTTATCTTACATATTTTTTTTCTACAGTACTTGAAACTGCAGTTCCCTGCAAGGCATCACTCAAACACACACTGTCAGAAAGAGCTCATAGCCTGAGCTGCCATCACAGGGAATCTGAGGAAGAGTTGTGAAACAACAAGGGAAGTAAGGCAGGAAAAGTGTCACTGGAAGAAGATACAAGATACCTTTGTACACAATGAGTCAGAATATTTGATATTTCTTCTTCAGCCTCCTTTCCTTCTCAGCAGGAAAACGAATAGCTGCAATTCTTGACCAATATTAACTAGTCATCACTGTTGGCCAGCCAAGGTGCAAGTCATAGGGGAAGTAAAGAAGCTGAAAGAAGAGCTATTTCCCTTATGAATAATAAGGCAAGGTGCTTTTTTTTTCTTTTTTTTTTTTTACAGACAGGGCCACATAAAAGTTCATAACAACTCAAGCAAGGCTAACATCATTGCAGAAGACAAGGGAGTAGCAGTGAGTTGGGCAGGACCTGAGAAGTAGAGAGGAGAAGCAGCAAATCTCCTGCTCAGGGACTGGGAGAGAGAGGGCTCTCCGAGTGAGCTACAGGCCAGTGGAGGAACTGGACAGACAGCTGGACAGCTACAGGATGGTTAATGATAACACTTAAAGCCTGACAAACACTAACAACAAAACCACACGTTTCCAGAATTGGTCATTTTGTCACTTAAAAAAAAAATACCCCCAAACCAGCAACAAACTTCTTCAAGCAGATTCTGTGCCTCGGGACAGAACCCTTTCCCAGACTCAAGAGCCACATGAAACACTCCTGCATCAGTTGATCTCAAACATTTTATCACAAAGTTGACAGTTCCTGCGTGGCATTAATTGAATTATAACTACTGGGGGATTTTTTTTCCTCCCCTTTTTCACCTTTTCTTAGTTCAGCCACCAACCCCTTCCCCACTTGCCCTCTCCCCCTCCAAAATCCTCACTGTTTCAGACAGGTCTGTGAAAAATCTGGTTTAGTAATCAGTAGGGTGCTCTGATTGCCTCATCATGACACAGATATTGCCAGCACCTCAGTGCAGAGGTGTTTCTGGTGGAGTTTGTAATTTGCTAAGTAGCCTTCTTCCACAACAGGAGCCACCTTAATAAAAGAATCCGTTCTGCTGACACTCACAACTGAGAGGAACTTTCCCTGGCATTTGTAATTGGAGCTTCAGTCACTGGTTGTCCTGAAAAATGGTATGAATAAACTATTCTAGGAGCTAGAAACAAAGCAGGGTGTTTAAATGCCATGCAATCAAGCAGTGCTCCGCAGAGCATTCTGGAAGAACAGCTCTGTGTGGATCAACATGGACATAAAGGATGCAAAGACCAGGTTCTAGAAAGTTTCCCTCTCTGTCACTAGAGCTGGCACTGGCCAGGCAGACAAGTCAGTGATGCCCTGACTCAGCCACCTTGCAAAGTCACACAAAGCTTCACCTTTCCTGAAATACAAAGTCCCCAGTCCTGGTAACAAAATCAGCAAGGGATCAACTAACCCAGTCCTTAGCTAGATGCATTTCTCCTTTTCAAAGTCCATCTGAGCCATTTAATCATCATGAATGCTGTCTTTATCAAGCCTGCCTCCAGTCAAGTGGCAGATTCTCGATACTACCTGGCAGAGTAATTAAAATCCAGTGTCTGCCCCACCAAAGCTCAGATCTCCTCTTGAGCATTGCCTTGCTGTGTTTTTAGACTCTCAGAAAGCTTTTTGCCTTTGAGAAATGTCACAGGCTCCAGAGTTTCTCCTCCATTTCCACCTCCAAGGGAGAACAACTTACCTGTTTTGCCAGACAGTCCCAACTGGACAAGCTCCCTTCTTTTTTATTTTTTTTCTTATTTTTTTTTTGCCCAGCCCTTCCCACCGTATTGGTACCCTCTGCAAGAACACCATATGGGTCCATTTGTGCTCCCTGCAGCTATTCAGCTTTTTCTGGGCTTTGCTATGTATTTGCAGACTTCTCTCAGGACAATTCTCCCATGTTGGGTAAAACTACAGTAAAACCAGCAAGAGCTGACAGGAGGCTGAAAGTCAAAAGGCTCAAACAGCATGATATCAACATCTGGAGTGTTAGACAACCTTTACTCAAGTACTTATACTATGTCCTGTGATCATACAGCTACATTATTTGTCTTAATATTACGCACAAAACAAACCTGATGGTGTCTAATGAGCTTTTCAACTTCTGCAAAGGCAAAATCACTAATACATGTTTGCATTGTGGGGGAATTTCCAAGCAGTTCTCCAAGGGGGAAAAAAAAGCAGTGATAAAGAGCCCTCTGGTCCTGTACCCCATCTCCTTCAAAAAGCTGCTGAGAAAAGTGCCAAATGAACATGCTGAGGTCACCTGAAAACCTGCTCTGACCAGTTATTCAGTGGCTCTTCAAGAACTAAATAAATATTGAACACTTCAAACCACTGGTCTTATTTAGTGTTTACCACAACTTAAAAGCGGAATAGTCAATATAGGAGACTACCTGGTCAAAGCAACCACAGTGGAAAAAGAAAAGAAAAAGAAAACATTAAAGAGAGAGTGCAAATTAAGAGCTGTTGTGATAAATGGGTGTCTGGCACCAGCAGACTGAAATTAAACACACTGCAGTGTAAGTGGTGAATAATGTCTGAAAAGCAGAGCAATTAGGGCCAGCTATCACAGGGGTTAACACATTATCCCTTCAGACTGCACCAAACAGGTTCCTGAGGATCTTTGTTAACTGGAGTCAGATAGACACTGCTGGAGAAGGAAGTTACTGCTGTTCCCAACTCATCTGTGGGATAAATGCCTTTGAGATCCAGAGCACAAACTACAGCTTGTCTCTCTTGTTTGTTTGTTTTCTTGGCCAGACTGATCACAGCTTGCTCACTAAGCCTTGTTCACCCCTCTGCCTTCCTTTTGTTTTGCTCTATATTGCAAGGTGCAGTATAATGTTGTTAAACAATCTGTGAATGTTAGAAAAAATATCCTTTTGAAATCATTCAGCAGGAACCAGCAGAGGGGGGGCAACAAGGACCAAAGATGATCCTCTCCATCTCCTGTGAAGCTGTCACTCCTTAGAAGTGCATCCCAGGCTTGAATTTGCCTTTTGTTGCAACCACATGCCACTCTCGATTTTAAAGATCCATTTGAGTAGAACTATTGCCTCTGCACCCTTTTAAACTATTGTGAAGAAATATGAACACAGAAAGATCTATTTTTATATCAATATTCTAGAGGCACATAAAAGGGAATCTAGCTTTGCCCTATGATTTATGCTGTCAATAGAAAGCTTTAACCAAGTTACAGTAATATTATTCAGTTGCATTTGGTTTGTTGTATAGCAAACATATGTGAGCTATAAATCTCAAGAAACAAAAAAATCTGTTTAGCTGTAGGCACTTCTATATCACCAGTGGGCTTAGGTATTCTTCAAACATTTTGCCTGTTCAATGCTAAGGCAAATGGATTAGGCAGATTAGCTATGCCTACCAGTGCAGCTCCCCAATAAATTACAGGCTCTCTCTCCACAGCAGGCCCTCAATAATTCCATTTTCTGTGGAAATGAAAATGTGCCTTTGGAACAAAAGAAAGCTCTCAGTCATCGAGCCATTCCCAGAAAGTTGTGTCAGTGTACACCCATATGTCAAAGCATTCCTACTGTTCTGTAGGTCACCCTGGGAACAGCAGGGCTAATGAAGTTATTTCAATTATTTCCTACAGAGCAATGTCCTGCATTCAGCACCCACACTGTGGTGCAGTTCCTGAGCCCCCCAGTGCAGCACAGCTGTATTCCCTGGGCTGCCTGTTCATCCCACAACACCTGAACTTCTCCGTGGCACACACAGCTCCCTCCAAGTGTCCTCCCACAGCGTTTCTCCATGCCTTTCCCCCTTGCTAGGATCACCACCCTCATCCTCCTCCTTCTCCCCACCTCCTGCCAGCCTAGTGGGGCATCTGCACCGATGGGTGACCATCAGCCACTGGACAAAGTGAATTAGACTTGAGTTCTGTCTCCTCCAGTCTGGCAGGAACCACTGCACATGGGGCAGTGAGTCCAGCATCATTGGAGGGGTGATGGATGGACAAAGGAATACAGAGAGTGCTTGCACACGCTGCATTTTCTTCAAAAGCTAAAAATTCAGTCTCTTCCAAAGGTTACTGAGAGGCTGCTTGGTGCTAGTTTTCAGGAAACACATCAGCATGACAGACTTACCAGAAAATTCACCTTTCAAAACTGTCCTGAGATGATTATTTTCATTGCACAGCTTCTGCTTTTGGGAGCTTATTTGCACAACTAACTCCAAAGAGAGAGATTAGCCAGTAACTGAGTTTTGTGCTTTATATTGAAACCTTTAAGAAGCCATCTAAAAATATAATTCTGCTTCCTCAGACTGAGGTCCTCAACCCTGTCTTCCACCTACAGAAAGGCAGAGCAGGGTGCACTGCAATTCCTGGGGCAAAAAATGGACTTGTGACAAGCTTTTTGGTTTCCTCTGGCTGTGAGAGATCAGAGCGATGTCAGCAAGAGGTTTAACAAGGGTTTGGCCACTGTGTTATGAGAGGGATCTCAACAGCAGCCAAACAGGTTTTGGGGTTGTATTTTTAAACTGTGTCACGGAGCCTAAAGCAAAATTTGCTGTGCAGAGGAAATATGGAATCCAAAAAGTTATGAACTTTTGGCAAAACCAACATGGATAATTTGGGGTGAACCTACAGGATCCAGCCTGTCTTTGTGAATCTTTGGACAGGCTGTCCCATGAAAATTAAATAAAAAGCAGGAGGGGAAAAATAGGGACACAGTCTTGGATATACTGAGTGTGCCTGCATGCTCTGCATTGGAATAAAGGTTATTTTTTACCACCACCCACACAAATTTTCCCACTTCCAGCTGAACTACTCAGCTGAAAACTGGGAGCCATCAAATTTAGATAATGGGTAGAGAGAAATCTATCTACATACCTATCAGAGAAGAGTATTTAGGTGTGATTACAGTGGCAAACACCCACTTTCTCAGATTATGAATAAACTGCATTTCTATAGAAAGCCATTAGCACTAATTACTGTTGTTTATATTGCTTATTAGGTGTGTGTGGGTTCCTAAACTTCACCAGAACCAAAGACCTCTTTAGCACTCCCACCCCTGCTCACGTTTGTTAAGATTCCCAGTCGAACTTTTTTTCATCAGAAAGAGAGTTCTGAATGTGCTTTTAATTTTTTATTAGTTGGTGTAACTATTGCTTTATTTTCAAAATGTCAAAATGATACATTTCATTTTTTTTTTCAAAATGTTTTTACCAGAAATGTTGTCAAAGGTTCCTTGTCTACAAGTTTTTGTTTCAGAATTTGTGTAATACAGAATAAAAATATTCTCCTTCAAAGAGTCCTGCATCAATTTTGATGATAACTAAAGGTAGTAGTTTATGGTTTATCCCCAGACAAGTTAGCATACTAGAATTACTTGATTCTTATAAACATAAGCCTTTACCTTCTAATAATGTGAAATACATTAATCTTTCTTGGCTCTATTTAGAACAATTTAGCTTCCTCCTGAAATATTGCAATTCTTGGCAAATTTTTGAATCTTGCCCTGATACCTAGAATTGCAAAAGCTAAAAATTTTCAAATACATTATTTCAAGAATTATTTATATATATATATATATATATATATATATTAATTCAGACTAGCAAAAACTGAGTAGCGTTAAGAAATGAGCTCAAGCTTTCCAGAATCACAGCATTTTGTATTCAAACAAAGCCTTCTCAAATAGAACTAACCATGGCACAGAAGCCTGAAATGATTTTTAAATGTATTCTGTTCTCTTCAGTCTGTTCAGCTTAGTACCAGCACAGGCTCTCCTTAAATCTTAGGCTGCACTCATGGGATAAACTGCTGATTATATCAAGGAAACCTTCTCCTCGCCAAAGTATTTGATACCTGGCTGGCATTTTCCCTAGGCAAGTGTGTTTTGCAAGCTCTATGAACTGTGTTGCAGCCTATGCTATTTTGGTTCTAGGAGAGTTAGAAGCAGCAGCTGAGACAGAGCCAAGCCTGCCATTTTCTAATCTAAGTCACCACATGCATCATGCTTCATCAGTGATGAAAAATAGAAATATAGCAGCCTTGGCCATATAATGTCCAGAAGATGTTTTAATGATGTCTAATGTCCATAGCTCTAAGTCGCTTCAAACTGAACTACACAGGCAGACTCAACACAGACAGTGTGCTTATCCTCAAAGAAAACTCAAATTCATTTGATTTTGGTAGTTGTTAGGTTTAACACCAGCAGTGTCTAGGGAAAGACAGACATGCTATCCTATCTTCCATGCAATCACTCACTTCAAGGCACCTCAGCAAGACAGGCAAAACTAAATCTCACTTCCCTGAGTACTTTTGCCTTCGTTCCTGTGCCAGCATTATTTGGAAACAGCAGCAGAGCAGGGATATAGGCAGGACAAGGGTGATGGGAGCAGGGCTATGGTGGGAAAGGAAGTTATTGGACTGCAATGGGGAAAGCGTGAGGACCTGAAAGAGGTCTGGAGGGATTCCCAAATGTCCCAAGGGAGTGGGTACCATCAAGGAGTTACAGGGTTCTGACTAGGGGAGAGGGTTTAGGAGCAGTCAGGCATGATTTGTGCCTGTATCAGGTTTTCTTCTGCTCCTTTCCCCTTAACCTCCCCCTCTGCTCCCCGTGTGACCTCAGTAGAGCAGATCCCTCAGCCTATTGCTTTTCAACACTGTATCTTCTTTCCCCATCTTCTTCCCTGGCAGGAAAAGCATCCTAATTCCACTCCCATCACTTTTACATCGCATTCTCCATGCGTTCCTTTTCTCCCGCTTCCCTCGAGAGCTTCTGGCATGTAAGAACAATAATGTGAGCTTGATGGGACTTGGAGGGGAGAGAACTATAAAATGAACCACAGTGCTCTTGCCTTGCTCTCTTTACAGGCTGTTCTGCTCAGTTAACGCTTTGCTCACCATCAGTCAGAATTTTCCCTGATTCTTCCTTGTAAATTCCCAGTCTCCTTTTGGATAATGGACATTTTGAGTCACCAAGTGTCAGGAATGTGAAAGAAAAGCCAAATGAAAATATATCTCTCCGATCTTGAACTGGTTCAAAGAGATCTCCTGCTCTTGTGCCCATGGCACCATTATATTTCGTTACTCCCAAAAATTCCACTTGGAGGCGGAATGTTTTGTACAGAACAACAACACCAGGGGCTAAAAATAAGTTGCATATACCTGTGACTGGAAACAGTACATCAGAGCCAGGAAAATCCAAGAAAATGGGGAATATTTGACAGCCAAAGAAAGTCTCTCAAGTAATACTGCTCTGCTGCTGCCAACATTACTTAACACAGGAAAACCTCCACTGGTTTCTAGGGCATTGGTCCTACAAATCAACTGTCTCTCAGCCTATATTTCAAGTCTCATTTGCTGCTTTGATGATTGACCTGCCATAGGGAAAAAAATGCCCTTCATTTTTCTAAACAAGCAGCCTACTTATTGCTCTCCACAAAATCTTCTTGAAACAAGTGTGTACTTTTGTGTGTACGTAAAAACTTTACATTGGAAAGCACAGTTGTATTAATTTTGGTTCTTAATTTCAGGCTTCTCTCTGACAATATAAAATTATACTGTCTAGAGTGATGTAAATTGAGTAGCATAATAATTAATTCAATTCTTAATGTCTCTCCCTTTCTCTAATACCAATTATCTTCTGCAACACCACAGTGCCATTGAAAAATGTTAGAACAAATTCTGCACAAGAACTGCTTTACAAGGAAAAACCAAAGGGATGTACCAAAAAAATATATATCTGATTACAAAGATATAAACCAAGACAATGAGATCACTGTTCCCCTACAGCTTATGGAGTAGTCCTCTTTTAGGTTTTTTCCCACCATCACAGAGCAAGTTTTACAGCTCCCTGCAAATGGCACCAGTTAACACTGCAATAAACACACTGGGTCCAAATTTCAGCCAGTGTAAGATGGAAAAGCCTTTTCAGGCTGCACTAGAAATTCAGACCGACTAAGAATCATCCTGATATTCATTAAATGTATAATGTTTGAGCTTTTTTTTTTTAAGAACACTTCCAAAAAAGCATAGCTACATTTTACATCCAGCTCTGCATAGATTGATCACGTACAGTGCAATGCAATGTAGATTTGGGCTACTGTAAATGAACTGCCATGTGAGGAAATAGATTTAGAGGTGGACAGACAAGCAAGAAAGAAATATAAACCAAGTGCATAAGATAAGTCATCTTAAAACTGTTCGGAATGGGAAAACGAAAAAAAAAGCTTGACTGCTAATCAAGAAAATGGATACAAAATTTAAACCAGTTAGGTGCAGTTGGGCTACATATAAAGGCCACACTTCTCAAAAACTCACACTTGCTACATTAAAGGCTATACTCGTCTTCTTTCAAAGACACTGATTTATTTTTTTCTTGAGAAGGAAAGTCTTACACTACCCTAATGAAAACAGTGGGTTTGACTATTTAATTCAAGATAACAAATGCCTCAGTTATAATCGTGACACTGTGTTCTTTAGAGTTAGTCTAAAGAGCCCTCTAGTGTCCACAGACCGCAGCTAGAATAGGATATTTCCAATGAATAAAGAACGTCCTTGCAAATCGCTGCCTTTTAGCTCTACCAAACACCTCCAGCTAAGGGAAAGAAAGTGAATTTTAGGCACTGGGTAATACATCTGGATGAAGAAAATAGTTTAAACTCCTTCATTAAAACGGTTACCAGGACAATATTTTTTTATATTACTTTCTGTATGATTTCAAAGATTACATGGGTTTAAACAACATTTTAGTCAACCATTAACAATATTGATATATTTTTATTTATATATAGAAAAAGAGCCTTCAGTTTTCAAAATTATCTAGCTCTGTCATTCAATCACCACTGGTGGAAGTCAGTGACTAACAATTATCTCCAAAGAGGTCTTTTTTCTATAGAGGTTCTGTTCAGTCATGTTCATGAAGGACCACCTCATTCCAGTTTAAGCAGTGAATTGCAATAACCCTCAGACCATGTTGTGGAGAAAAAGCAATATTAGCTTAAGATTTCTCATTTATTCACAGGGCCCACTCCCTCATCTGGGTCAACAAATTTGCCTGTGGAGATAGGTTATGAACCAGACCACAACGTGCCTCAGTGCTACCACAGACTGTAGAAAAAACACATAGGGAATATACCTTCCAGTTTCCTATCTACCATCTGAGAAAGGATTTTAACCCCTCCTTCACTGAAAAGAGCTATGTGCAATGCATAAAATAACACAAAATATATTTTGCCCAGAGGGAGTCTACTGAGAGACACACAGTATGTGTGCCTGAAGAGTGGCATATATTTTGGACACAAAGAAAGATGAATCTCAGATATTCACAGAATTCAATTAGACAGCCTTTAAAGGTCCCTTCCAACCCAAACTATTATATGATCCTACCTACACCTCATCAGAGCAGTGCCTTAATTGGGTAGTAACAACTGGCACTGTCTATCCTTGTTGCATTTCCATGCCAAAGACATACTTCCTGAAGGATGGAATTAGTGGCCATTCAGACACCCTAAAATACATCAAAACTCAAAAAATGAGTTGTTTTCTCCATTCTGAGTCTCTCTCTGGCAGGTATTCTCTGTTAAGCTACTGACCATCTGGATCTCCTCGCTCTTGCCTCCTGCCACAGACACTGTCCATAGGGCCAGGGAGATCAGGGA
The DNA here is from genome assembly GCA_035221455.1 of Xenops minutus. NCBI lineage: Eukaryota > Metazoa > Chordata > Aves > Passeriformes > Furnariidae > Xenops > Xenops minutus. Next base: position 59,644,235 of record JAWWEE010000074.1, read on the forward strand.
ATTTTCCTGCTGGGTATTAACCACCCGGATCAGATCAGGATCATAGCTTGGCTTCCACATGGCCAGCACTGACTCAAAGCAGAAGCCAGAATTCATGGATAAGGAGGAAGGGCACCATCATGTCATCTGATGGCACATTGTCCCACAGGCTCCACCACCAGCATCTGATGATGGCTCCTGTCCTTGCTGTGCACCAGTCATAGGTAATATAACACACCCTGCCACCATTTCACTTCCAGGTCTTTATTTCTCTCCAGATAGATGAAAACATCCTAAAAGTCAGATGAAAGTCTCTCCAAGCACCATCTCTTGCAGGAGCTAGGCAGGCTTGTACTATATATATATATATACAGAGAAGCAGCAGCATCTCACCTGAGGGCACTGAGTTGAGGAGGTGAACCAGTTTTTCAGAACTCTTCAGTCCTCACAGTTTTTAGAGTGAAGCACATCATTTAAATGCACACATAAGAACCAACTGAGTCCTCAGAAAATCTTGACCTAGAACTTTTAGCTTTCTGAACAAGTCCTGCCCTTAAGCTCTACACTTACTTTCTGAAAGGCAGGCTTGGCATCTCTTGATGGAAGGCTACACCAAGGCCTGGCCTGAGCTAAGGAAAGATGCAGTGCCCATCTGAGCAAGAAACATCCCCCAACCCTATGATGCCCAAAGAGGTGGAATAAAACTGTTTAGAGACAAAGTTTTCGTCCATAAACAGCAAGGTATTTCTTTGAGCAATGTTGGGGAACTCCCAGCTCACGCCGGACAAAGAGCTCCGAAGTCTTCAGTGAAAAGCAAGACTATTTATACAATTTTCTTGAGGGATTACAACATCTTTGCATGCATATTCATATTATTGTGACATTTGCTTATAATATTCATAATGGGCAGAGAGTAGGTGGGCTTTGGGGCATGGCCGTCCTTTTGGGGTGATTTTTGGTGGGAGATCCTGTTTTCTTCATCTTCAGGGGGTCGTATTTTCTCTCCTCTTCGTCACGAACTTTTCAACTCTCCTTAATTTTGCTGACTTCTTGCAAGAAATTTGGACCTAAGCCCCCTAGTTCCTCTCTTATCTCTCTGTGTTCTTCCTCTATCTGTTAGTGTTCCTTCTCTATCTCCTTTTATGTATGTGTATACATTCTTATAGCACATAGTATCATCTTAGCTTATCCTTGAACCCTAGTTTTGTCTCTAGCTAAGCATTTCTCAGAGCAAGTTCTCAGGATTGGTGTTCTTCTAAGTTAACTCTTAACTCTTCAAGCTCTTGCTCTGTTTCACCTACAGAGGCTCCATGATGGAAGGGTAAGAAAATTTCCTCTTCATAGCCTTTACATGGATTACCAATCTTTCCTGTAAATGATTTCCTGAGAATTAGATAACCTTCCTATAGATAAAACTGTCTAATTTGATCCTCTCTGTCATGTCCTAATACCTTGTTCATGTTCCTAAAAGTGTTTAGCACTACAGTACTTGTTACAGAATCTTCCAGTCCCCACCAGTGACAAGCACAATGGATTTGCCAGGAAAGGGTGGCTGCAGCTACCACAGACAGCTACCACAGACTGAATACCATTCCATTTTTTAAGGGAATCTGATTCTTATCCAAGCAGTTGTAATATCAGAATGAATTTAGGACAAAATTGAAACTTACTTCCTTTTCTTATCCTAATGTGAGCAAGCTACTGTTAGTTACTCCTTAGAAACAGTATTTTGTTGCCTGTAGTCAGATCCAGAAGTGAAAGAAACTTATATTCTCTGCACCTAGAATAAGAAACTGCTTGTACACTTACAAACACATGCCAGAGTATTCTTCTTTCATTGTGCAGAGAGCATCATGCAAAATTCCATACCCAGACTGTTCATGTACCTTTCAAAAAACAAAACTAAACCAAACCAACAAAAACAAAGAAGAAAAGGAAAACCAAAAAACCTGCAAAGCCCCCCTCAATCTCCCCTGTGGTTTATCTGAAGATCTATCTATCTTGTGTTTACAGCAGCACAGACAGCCTTTTGGCCTTAGCAAAGGCAAAGGGTTGGCTATAACTCTGCCATTATTAGAGACATGAAACTGTCTCAGGAAATAATGAGTTCACTTCAGCTCTTACAATTCTCCCAGACTCCACTATGCATCCAGAATTGTCCAGGACATGGTACCTCCAATCTCTAACTCCTATGGCAGGAGCAGGGAATATATGTGCCTAGAGGACAATGGAATGGCAAAGACAAAACTATTATGTTCTTTAAGCTGTAAAAGCATAACTTGTGTGGGCTGAGTGATTCCACTGGTACTTCTACATCACTTTACCTTGCTTTGATGCAGCTCCTGAAAGAGAATTTAAAAAAGATTCTCAACTTGCAGGATACTTGTTCTCAGCAAGAGGTAATTCTTCATCTACACCAAAGCACTTTCTTTAGGGAGATAATGCAATAAATACCAAAGTATTCTGAAATTTTGCTTTTGCTTCTTTCATAATTTATGGTAGATTTTTATACCCACTGCATGGTTGCGATTTAAAAAGGGAAATAAATATAAGGCTACAGTGAAATAAAAATGAATATATTAAATACTTGTACAAAAAATATTAGATTTCTGTAACTTCTTGATTTTTAGAAAGTCTGTGCAGAAGTTTTGAGAATCAAGTTTGATAGCATGGACAAGGCTGATACTCAGCCTGAAGATGTGCAAGACTCATTTCAGAGTCCCATTAAGTTTGCTGCAGTCTACTGATGTATTATGTACAGTCAGAAACACTAAAAACAATGCTAAAATAATGGGATTAGGAAGCATAAACTCAGCCTTTGTCTGAGATCTGTTAAGCAAGTTGGACATATGAAAAGCCATTTAGTGATTGCTTGTTCACTCTTCCAGTAGGAAGAATATAGAATATTTAACACAGTTTTAATGCCCATGTGTTTATTTACAGGATTCTTCAGGAACTTGAAAGAATATTTTTGTGTTGCATTACTGGAAGAACAAAAAGCATAAATTATTTTAGATATGGAATGAAAATGTCAATTCACCTACCTCAGTTACAGACCATTTGTACAAAAGCTTTAGAACTGTTTATAATATCCCAGCACTAGCACAAGCTGGTTATCTAAAAGTAAATGAAATTTATGTTTCCCCTGAAGTCAATAAAATTATCTAGGGATAATAAGAAAAAGGAAAATATATAAAATCCTGGAGTGAATTTAAGTCTATGAAATTACTCTATTGAGGTCATTAACCACAAGGTCAAAGCACATACAACTTTATGAAGAACAACAGTACCAAAGAAGAAAACCTTGTTTTCCCAAAGGAAATTTACTGCTACCTTACTGTTATTATATTTTTCCATGTAAATTAGAGTTCAATTCTCAGTGTCCTGTTATGATTTCCCTCTTCCTGTAACCTCCATTAGAAAATGAAAAGCAGCATGAAAGAAAGCAGACTGACACGAGAACAAATTAATTATGATGCTCTGACACAGGGGATTGGCTTGTTTTATTATATTAATGACATTGCAGATTAATTTTGAAGACCCTACTGGTCCTAATTCACAGAAACTATGGATGCCACAAGAATATTTTGTTAAAACAAGCAATAATTTCCAAGGTCAGGAACGAGCTGAGCATGCCATTATTTGGCAGGAACATTTTCCAATGCTTCCAGGACTCAAAAACATGTTTGACAGCTGCTATCAGGTCGATTGTCACAAACACAAGGTTTCATTGTCACCCTGACATAGCCAAAACTATCAACTAGCCTATTCCCTGAGAAAGACACAATATTATATAGCAAATTTATTCAGCATTTTTACCTCTCCTTCTTAAAAAGGTCAAGGTAAGGAAAAATACATGCTCTACAGATCCCTGTTGAGAGGTGACTCCTCAGAGGGCAGCTCAAGTAAGCAAGGGCATTTTCTTCATCTGAAAACTGAAAACCATAGCATGAACATGCAAATGCTTTAAAAAGAACTATAATTCTGCAGTTACAAAGATTGCAAGTGGTTCTGTCTTCATCTTTTAAGAGCACATTGAACGTTCTGTTCTGTGTTTGATTAATAACTCATTTTCCTTTTCCACTTCTCAAGACAGATTTCAGAAATGAACACATTTTCCTTCTGCCATCAAAAAGGTTTATGGATTTCATAAGACTTCACATTGATCTCTTCAAATGCTCCTAAACATTACATGCCAAAAGATGAGGGGATTTAAATACTTGCCCAAGATTCTTTCAACCCATTTCAAGTGAAATAAAAGTCAAACATTAACAATGTTATGACTCTTCTTGGTAAAGTCAAGTGTGAACTGAACTCCCAGTGAAATCAAAGCTGCTTTGAATTCCGTGAAACCCAGACCAAAGCAGGGAGATGCTGCACAATCCATCACCCTGCCTGGCACAACCACTTTGTGGCTCTGGTACTCAATGACCACCTCTAGTTATGGTAGTATATGACCTGATAAGCAATATTTCACACATAGATGCCTAAATAACATTTTGAAGCCTGGTTTTAATCAGTTATTAATCACACTCTTGGACCTGTGCTTGCCCTTCCCACAAAAATACACTCAAACCTTTATGTCATGAATTCAAAGCACATGTTTACCCACAGTGACATAATAAAAAAGGAAAGAATGTGCTAGAACTCGATGCTCCGTACACGAGAAACAAGTTTTCTCTTTTAAAATAAAAATAAATGGGAGTGCAATAGGATTTGGGAACTTTTAAGTCCAGCTTCTCCCTGTGCTTTAATTGATTCCTGCACCTCCTCATGCACTCGTGGGATCTCCTGAGCTGATGGAAGACAAGAGGACCATCAGAGCATCTTTAATTCCCAGGAAACAACTCAGGACAAAGTAGCATCTCCATGTGTGTTCTGAGAGAAGGGAACCAGGATCCAAAGCACATAGGGGCAGTTCAGATTTTTAGGAGAAATTTTTAATAGCAAAATGAAATAAATTACAATCCTAATATGTCCAGTTTGTGTAAAAATCTAATGTTTTATTCAATAAATAAAATGTAGAACTATTATTCATATTGATTTACATCTGGCTTCAAGAGCACACAGTCAGCTAATCTCTGTGGCTACTGCAAAATCCTGTGATTAAAGTTGACTTCAATGGCACACACAAAAAAGAGAAGCTTTGCATAACAGGGCTAAAAAAAACCTGGACGCATTCAAAATAATTAAAACACAGAGTTTTGTTTTGGTTTTTGTCAGTGACAAACCACTTCTAATTCTTATTAAATCTTTCCTGTAATAATAATAATAGTAAAAAAAATGTACCACTGAACTGAAACTTTAATCATAGTGCAATTTGTTACTTTAAATACTTGGATGGATTGTAATATTATTTCTCCAGGATCTTCCAATGTGCTGCAACTCTGGATTTCCCCTAAAAGAAGAACTCCTGTTTCCCTCCTTCCCCTCACCCTGCCTTCACTATTTTTCTGCCCACCAGACCTAATTACTGTGCAGCCACAAAGTAAGGCAGTCCAGCAAGTTCATCTCATAGGAAATTTGGCCAGTTTTCAGCCAGCCTCCAAAAAAAGAAAAGACAGTTTTCATCAGACTAGTTTACTGGACTTGTCTTGCCCCAGTAAAAGAGGAGGTGAATGAAACTGGTGCAGAAATGTAAAGGAAATCCACTTCTTCCTATGGGGGTGACAATTGTACCAGACAGCAGCACATCCAGCCACACACTCAGGGTTTATTTTTAACCTAAAACTGACCTAATTTCATCTTGCCCTCCAAAAAAAAGGTGGTCCTGACTTCTCACTTGTGCCAGAATAGCACCCATGTAGGCATGTGACCTGCAAGGGCTGGGCACTGCTCAGAGCCTCGAATGACACAAAACCTGGTCCCCTTCCAACTGGTGCATGTCTGTTATCCAGTTAATCCCGCTGCTAAGGAATGCTAACAGCAGCAGAAGAGAGAGCAGCAGCAGGAGCAACGGGACAGCCCTTCCAGAAGCACAGACTGAGGATTTTTCCATGGGAAATCGAGGATAAGAGCAATTCCTCCCAGGTATTGCCAGAGCGAGGTAAGGAAGGAGAGGAGCTCCACCTTGTGAGGCCAACAGGCACCAACCTGTTCACCCTCGGTGGTCCTTGAGCAGTTCCCATTGGGATGGGGATGGATGGACACACAGGCAGGTGTGAAACTTGCCTGTGTTTCCACATCCTTCCACTCCCCACCGTTGTGCATTTCCTTCTGACAGTTTAAGGAATGATACAGAGTGATCCCACTAAAGCAGCAGCACTCTGGCAGTGAAGAAATGGGAGTTCTCTCCCTAGTCCACTACTATTTACTAAATAAACCCAATCATTTTGATTAATCTGGTTTTGGTTTTTTTTCTTCCCATCATAATATTATTGTACACTAGAAGCATCTGGAAATCTGTTACCATACTATTGTACAATAACTATAAATGCAACACTTGTCCATTCACCCGTCTTCTCATCTCCTACAAACATCAATTCATTTTTTAAACTACCTGTACATTTACATTTTAAAATATTCTGAAACACTCAAGTTCTATCGGACTTTGAATGTATCTGAAAATATTAATTGGCATAAACAAGCAAGCACATATATTATACAATATTTGCCAGAATAAAATACAACACAGAAAGCAAAATGGGCCAGTTCTCAGCTCCACAATGACAGTGACAGAATGCAAGTAAGGAAAAAACCTGCCTTCTAAAAGACAATTTTTAAGTCTTGCTATACCGTAAGGATGAAACGTTTCATTTACAAGAGCAAATGACAGAATAGAAACGATTGCAAGTCTATGAACATTATTTATGCTTGCCTTGACAGAGGAACCCCCAGCACAAATCCAGGTATTCTCAGAAGAAAGGAGGAACTAACACCTAGTAGCACTTCCATAGATGCTGTTTCCAACTGCTCTGAACTGTTTGAATTAATTCTCATGACTGTTTCTGATGTCAGGAGCAGAGCCCATGCCAAAGAATGTGATCTGTTTCATTAGTCAAAAGGGAGTATTTAGTTTGGGAAGCATCAGGAATGTTAAATAGGGCATATCTGGGGGCTTTTTTGCATGTTAGTACCAGGAAAATTCCAGATTATTCAAACCAAATTACAGGAGAAAGATGTGTAACTATTACAGATTACAAAGAAGTTCAGTATGGATTACTCCACGCTAAATTGGAAAAGCAAACAGCGTTCCTAGCCAGAACCACATAAACAAGAAAGATTCCACATGTTCCTCCAAATCGGTCTGTACAGAATGTCATCATGATTCCAGAGAAAGAAGCGTGCCTTATCCCACCACTAACTGCACTCAAAATCTCCTCTTGCACAGTTTCTCCAGGATGGCCTCGCTGCAGGGAGATCTTTGGCATCAGGGATGTCCATGTGAGCCGCAGACTTTGGCGCTGCTAGAAAAGTGTGGAAAGATATTCAGGAATACATGGAGTGCATGAATGCTAAAAGGACCCTTACAGCTTATCTGCGTGAAGAAGTTACTCTGTATTAATTGAGGCAAGGAATACACAGTGCCAATTCAAACACTCAACAACTGCTTCCATGTGCAATGAGCTGAGTGCTCCAGCGTAATGAGCTTGCATTAAACAAGAATATTCACCAATACCCAAACCAGGAGCCAGTGTGGAGCAATGGGTATTGTGTACATCCTGAATTTTCCCCTGGCAACTTCCCTTGGAAGACACACTTTCAAGATCATTAAAAAGAAGCTTTAAAAAAAATAAAATAAATTCTAAGCAGTTTCACTCAGATTTTCAGGAGAGAGCACAGCCACACTTCACAGTTGGTACACAGCTCGTTTACAGAGGTGTTCTTTCTACTGACATTCTGCCAAATACAGCAGCTGAAGATGTCAGGGAGCACTGAAGGTGTTACCCCTTTTTGCTGCCTGCCTCATTTCCTGCCAAAGAGGGCCATTTCTGTCCATGCCTCGCACTCCCCAGTTCACAGGTCACTGTATTGCTCCCTCTGAACATAAATTTGTGTTCTGGACCAGCTGTAAACCACCTTGGCTGCCCAGCAAGTATCCCCACCCTTCTGCTGCTCTTCTCCAGCAGACTAAGAGAATCAGACATAGGAACCTCAGCAATAACCCTACCAAAACTTAGCAGGGTTTATTAGCCAGAACCTTCAGGAAGATTAATTTGAATATGCTTTTAAAATGTATTACTTAAACCATAACTGGAGTTTAAAAGAGACTGTAAAGTGCTTTTGTTTAATTTACTAAGAAGTAAATTTAACTTAATTTACTTTTGAATTCACAAACAAAAGTCACTTCCAAGTGAAAGAATCCATAACAAATTTGAATGTGATTTAATTTATATCCTTTCGAAGTTAGCTCAAATTAACATCCCAGAATGTCCATGCAGTTAAACTGAAATACTTTCCCTGAATGTTCCTATGTATGCAAGCCTAGAGACTGCTGTTCATTTTTACTGAGACACAAAATGCAGTGGAGACAGAGGGCTGTGTTTTGCACTTGCCAGGAAGGTAGCTGTGAAGAAGTATGAAGTGAAAGCATTTCAAGGAAGTGTTTTTGTAAGGAACTCACAAAAATGACAAAAATGGCCCTGTTGTTTAACTCATTTTTCAACCAAATTACAGAACCAGATGGAAAGCCAAGATATGTGACCTTTTGTGCCAAGTAAGGGCACAGAACCTTTTTCCTTTTTTTTTAATAAAGTTTAAATGTAGAAACTACTCTGAAAGCACACACTAAACTTTCGGGGAAAACTTAAAGCTGAACACATTTTCTAAAGGATAACTGCTTAGGCAATTATACACACAAATCAATTCTACACACAAATCACTTCTACACACAATACTGAGATTTCTAAGAAAAAACACATATGGTTCCACCTGTGTATTAATGATCATCCTGATGCATAATGCAGGCTCAATTCTTCCTTGGTAAGTCACCTCTTAAGCACACCAGAAAAAGAAAAAGGAAAAAAAAATACCACCAGAAAATTATATATTTACACATTTTAAAGAAGAAATAGTCAAGACATAACTAAATTCTTGGCATTTGTTTTTAATAAGTCTTAAATTCTATAGGTAGGTTCTTGGAGTTGCTACATTCAGGACTTCTTTAAAGCCATGGAAGGAGTTTAAGTGGCTTTAGGAACCGACAGATCTTATACCATATTTTAATGAAAATTGGGCAAATTGTTAATGTTTTTGACATGTTTATTTTTCAAGCTCCAAATAGGAAGTTTAATAGAACAAGCAGATCTAATAATAGTACAATTTTCTATAAAGCTTTAAAATCAGTTACAGACATATCAACTGTAGGTCCACACTCCGGCACATAACTGTAGAAACTTTGAGTATATGAATAATTAATCTTTATTTGGGTAGGTAAATCAGATAACCCCTCTCCTAGATATTTATAGGATTGGGATTTCAGGACCTGCTTCTGAGAGGGGAGAGGCAACCACTTCTTCCAACACACAGCTCTGTTCAGGTTACAGAGCTCATGTGTGATCAAGAATTTCGTAATCAATGCTGCAATACATCACCAAAAAGCCTAATATTCACCAATAATAAAAGCTGGGGGTATTAAGTATTTCCCCTAAGGCCTAACTGAGCATCCAAGGGGTCTCCCCAAAGGCAGCAGCGAGTGCAGCACGTGTTAATTCCTCTTAACCTGGAGTTTAAAAGAACAAAGTACAAACCCCACCACACAGTAGCAAAGACACTTTCAAAAAAACCAGCAGCATAAAGCGACTAAGAGTAAAGTAGAAACAGACATCAGATTTTTAAGATATCTTTCCAATCTTTTATTTCCAAAGTAATTCAACTCTCAATGAGCAATGGCCGGGCTGAAACTGTCAAATTATACAGTTGTGTTTATATAACACCAGTCTCTTTCTCCAGTTACATTTCAAATGGGAAAAGCATACAAATTTATTTTTTTTTAGATCAAAACCAGGCAAAACATTTTCCCATAAGCTTTCCAGGAAAGTCAACCACTGGGCTAAAATCAAACATAAAACTTTTGTCAGGAAAGGACAATATTTCATTAAATTACAAATATACAAAGACAACGTTCAGACACTAAATGATGGAGAAAATTCATATGTAACTCTCTGTTTAGCAGCTACTACAGACTACTACTTCTTATTAGAACATAACATAATAATTTATTTCAAGAAACTCAATTGAATTCAAGGCACAGGCATTGTATTGCCCTCTACTTCTACCTGATTTTCATACATTAATCTTCAATATCAGGAACAAATGCTTAAAAAGCATAAGAATGTGTTCTATTCCACAAATACACTTTTGTCCACATAACTGTTTTGTTCAAACAAAGCAATAGATCATTTCATAAAATCACAGGATTTTGACAAGTTGGATAGTTTACATTTTTGCCAATATTAAAAAGTTTTAACTTATTTATAAAATAATTATTTGGAGAAGCTAGCATATTTATTTTGAAATATTATATCACCTTCTTGTAAGCTGAAGAAACAAAAAATACCTGCAACAACAAAAGTTCTGTAAGCAGAAACAATTTGAAGTGTCTTGTAAAATTATTTACATAAAAACTGTAAAGAGGAAAATCTGAAACATGCCAGAAACACTCACAGAACAGGAACAATCTATTTTCTCAATTCTTAAATCTTTCAAAATTATCATAGTACACCTTCCTGTGTATATTGGACCATTAATAAGATTTAAGTGAGAGACTTGTTCAACATGGGCCTAAATAATACATCATCTTAGCCAGTACATTGAAAAAATACCAGTTTTAAAGTTAATTTTGCGTTTCAAGACCTACCATAAAATCTGCTCACAGTGTACATGAAACTGTGGAGTGAGAATACAGAAGACATCAGACCTGTGGATATTTTAACACTTCCTTGCCCTCAAATAGGACACCTACAGCAGCAGTTGTTTGGTTGCTTTTTGCTGAAACCCTCAAAAGCTCAAACAGCCTAAGTTCTAAAGTCATCCCCAAGAACTGAAGCAAGTCATTTTGTCACAGTTTTCAGGCCAATTTTGCCACAGTTTTCACACCAAAACGTGTGTAATGAAGCACTTACATGCTCACAAACATAGAGAAGAATATTAGGAAGTGAAGAGTCATCAGCTTATATCCAGCATATATCTGGATTTCCATCCTACAACTGCCTGCCATGCATCACAACCCAGCATTTCACCTTAACACATCGAGCTGTGAGGCTGCTGCTTCCCAGCCAGCAAAACCACTGAAGGACACAGAAAGCACATCAGGACCATTTCCAGATAAACTGTCCCTGTTAGCAATTAAAGCTCCCATGGGATTGGATGGTTTGATCAGTTCACTCTGCCATTTTCTACTAACTTCTAGGAAAGATGTTGTAAATTTACATTATTTTTCCACTGCCCACGCAGTATGGATGGGAGTCAGCAGAATTGTGGCCTATTTCCAGTTCTGCTATTAAGTAATAATCATATTAGGTTTATCTTCATTATACTAAGTCATGAAATGAGGAGAAGACAGACAGAAATGCAACCAACCAAACAAAACCAAACCAAACCAAAACCCAAAACCTAACAACTGACTTTACCTGAACAGTTAACCCAAAGTTGTCATCTTGGAGGTGGTTCCTCTTAGAAACACTAACTGGAAATTCCAACTACTTTAGGAATATTAACTAGCCAGCCTGTGAATTTTCTGGAAAAGCTTAACCAGCTACCCATGGATCATGGTGTGATGTTATTCCTGGAAAGTCTATTTGTGCTGTCCACATCTCAGAAGTGGCATCCCTCATCCACAGGTAATTCAGAACTCAAATTCTGCTCCCTGTGACATTCTTGCAATAATTTTGACTTGTGCTGCGATTGCTGTAACCAAAATATTTTACAGAGCAATCTAATTTTTAAAACTGCATCAAGTAAAATAGTGTCTTGATACTGTCTGCAAAATAAATAGGATTACTAAAGTACTAATTTCCATGTAAGTGGATTCTCTTGTGTTTGGGTATTTTGACCAGGAAGGCTTAACCAAGCACTTTAGGCATTACTTTAAATACAATATACAATTCCACTAACCCTTGTGAGAACTTACTTAGCTTCCATTCACTGGACATCACACAGGGTTTCATTTTTGAGCAAGCTCCCTAGAATTATTTTTTTCCATATTACTCCTACAAAGCCCAGGTACAGCAACCTTCACTAATTTGTCTTTGATGACACAGAAGGTGAACATCAGATTCATACACAAGGGACTGGAAACTTGTCTTCTAGTCCCACACTGAAAAAGACTTTCCACTTTTTCAAAGATAAAAATTTAAGCAATATTTGGCAAAACTTACTTAAATCTTGAGCAAAAGTTTTCTAAAATCCACCAACACATGTAAATACACTATTTTGTACTAGGAAGACTTCAGGAGGCATCTCAGCTATGGCCACAAGAAAAGGACTGAAACATGAAAAATTCTGTTTAAAGGAACAACAAAATTCACAACCACAATCTTCTCTTCAGTACAGAAAACTAAAAATAAATTGAACAGTTGTCCAAGATCAGTGAGTTTAATCAGTGTCTTCCTCCACAAAGAATGGCTGAAGTCTTAGGAGTAAAATTAGGGAGAACTCAAATACTGCAGAACTGGCTGAAACCTTCCCTATAAATACTTTTCCTTTGGCATGGTAGCATCTGTAAGCACTCCTGTGTCAGCATCTTGGTTCCTCTATACCATAACAAAATTATGAATGCCCTTGAATTTCATTCCTGCTTGTCACAAGAAAAATTGTCCACCCCATGTTTTAACATGGGGGAATTTGCTTTATCTGGTAATTATCAAGGTGCAGTCTCTATTTGAACCTTGGGTAAGGAAGTTTTTCCCACCATGTCCACAGCTGCCAGTCAGGAATGATTAGTTTCACAGCTTTCAGACCTTGCCACATCATTTGAATGTGCTATACAATGGCACATTTCAGAAGGATGGGCTTCTTCAGCCAGCTACAGCCTTGGGAAAAGCAGTGGGTTATTCAGTCCTTCACTCTCTTTTATGCTTTTTCTTAGATGTTACTGCTTAGGGATACCTCTTGGAATTGTGTAATGTCTGCATGTCAGTGCAAATCTATCATGCTCCAAACTTTAAATGAGAGGCATCAATGAAAATTTACTTGGAAAAATGATAAACAAAAAAGCAACATGGTGGAGAAATGTAATGACAGAATCTACAAACTTCTAACCTTTGCATAATATTTGGATTAGGTTGTAGTTCAGCAGAATGTTTATGTTAAATTTCCCCTTCATCTGACAAACAGTTCTTTGAGTCCTACATTCAAAATTCGGTGTTAAACCACATTTTCTCAAAAAAAGGGATAATGCTAACAAAAGTGATACTTCAAATAAGGTTTATCAAATTTGCTTCTGCTTAAAAGTAGTGATGATATTTAAGTAAGGTTTTGTCCATCCATTTCCTTTCAATCATACTTAGATAATAATTTCCTGTATCATAAAAAAAGATGGTGCATTTTCCCTTTACACACTATAATAATTAAAAATATGTCTTTCTAGGTTCTTAGACTGCAAAAAAACCTTACCTAAATGCCCCCTAAAGATACATTAACACAGGACAGGGACAAACCAAGACCTGATTTACTAAACAGTAAATCTTCTGTCCTGTGCTAAACCCCTGCAGCTCTCTATAGGCTTCCTGCAACTTTCCTTGGTGTCCTAGACCATGGTGGGGCCCACCATATAGATGCAGAAATCTGTGAAGCCTCAGAAGTCCAGCCACCAGAGAGAAAAATATAAGCTTCCTATATTTAAATTGTCTCTATTTCAGAATGTCATTGCTGGAATTCTTTTAAGACTTTTTTTAACTTTAGAAGTCTTTCTCATCTCGACTTTGCAAGTCTATTTATGTGTGTACACATGAAATAGTTTCCCTAAAGCTTTTAGGTTCTGTCATACCAGAATTTCCACTGAAAAGGTCATCAGCACTGAAAGCTTGTAGCTTTTAGCCACAGAAAACAGCCCTGTGGTTTCATGTCTCTACATGTGTAACAACTATACTTGCAATTCTGCAAGTCCTATTAAAGAGGGGATTCAATTAAACTGTGCATTATCCAACTTGCATACAAATCCTGTATTAAGAGCTTGACTTGAGCTGACTGAAGTCAAAAAAATACAACAGAAGCTATTGGACAAATTCAGGATCCAGTTACAGTCAGGTAAATCTAGAATAACAGCTCTGAAACAAATAAAGTCACCACAGTGTAAAGTCTGAAGTAACAGGGAACAGAACTTGGTCATCTGGCATTTACTCACTTCACTAAACCTAAAGCCCTGAAAGGGTCAAACAATGAATAACTACATTAATTTGTGAGAAGAAATGCCTGGAGACCCAGGATACAGAGGTGAAATGAGGATAAGTGCTTTGCTTCCACGCTGAACTTTCTGGATTTTGTTAGTCTAAGCCAGGCTACGGATACTGCTTTAATAAGCCATGAATATTTTCCGTGTAAAATTACATTCATTTAAAAATACGACGTGATTCACACAGAATTCACATGGCAGACCCTGGAATTTTAAAGCAGATTGAATATTACAGCCAGATGTATAAACCTTTAAACAACTTCGGCTGGGATTTCTTTTTCCATATAATAAATGTAATTGTTTCAAGTAAGGGACTGTGAACACTTGGATACTTTAGTATTTGTTTCTGTATCTAGTTTGTGTATTTAATAATAAACACTAAGAGCCTGAATCTGAAAAGTGTGAAGATTAATAGCCTCTTTGAGGCTGAGAAGCTTTTGCAGAGTTGCACTTGCACCTCACATGTGGCAAAGGACACCTCAAGAAAAGGTATGTGGAAAAAAAACGCCTGTCAAAATTACAGATTACATGCTTAAATGAATGTTACCTAGAAAAAAAATGAAACCTTAATTAGACTTCAGAATATTATGTGTGTGTGAAATGAAATGAAACCACCAGCAAATGCCATTACCACATTATGTTAGCATAACATAATGTTAGCATATGAATGTGCATTCAGAAGCTCCCGGTCCAGAGGAATCACACGCGAATCCCCAAGCTAACTTCACTTACACTTAGAAAGTCCACCTCTTTCGCAGAAATATAAGCCAAATTAACACACACACCCCGAGCCAGAAACCACCTCCTGCTCGCCTGGAAGGCGGGGGTCCAAAATCCTGCCTGCTCCGCTTCGGCAGGAGAAGGGAAGGGGGTTCATCTCCCTTCCCTGCCGGAGCCCCTCGGTGTCCCGGGGGGACGGGGATGGCAGGGACGGGGATCGCGGGGATAGGGATGGCTGGGATGGGGATGGCTGGGATGGGGATGGCGGGGATGGGGATGGTGGGGATGGCGGGGATGGGGATCGCGGGGACTGGGATCGCCGCTCCCTACCTTCGCCTGCTATCCCGCAGGAAGGATGCCGGGGAGCTGCTGGAGCCTCCCGGCCCCACGGCCGCGTCCTCCTTCCCTCGCTGCTCGTGTCCCTCCCACGCCGGGGCAGGGCAGAGACCGCGGGTGATGCTGCCGAGAGCATCTGCAGGCGGCGCTGCCGTGTCCCACAAAGGGCAAAGTCATTTTCCACGTCCCCAGGGCTCCGTGCCGGGTGGGTCCCGGGTGGGGGGAGGATCTCTCTCGGTTAAAAAGACATTTAGAAAAAAGTCTCTTGTCTTCTGGAAAATGGCGAATTATATCATGTCGAGACGGCAAATGATTCCCAAGATTACCTTAAGTTGTTAGAAAGCGACAGTGTTTCCCTTTTTCTCATCTTTGGTTCTTTGGTGGGGCTTTTTAAACAGAGGTTGCCATTACTTACCCGCAACGCCTGTGGAAAACCGCAAGTGTCACTTTGTAGCCACAACTTGATGATGTGCTAAGTGAAAACTCGCCCGAGTACAAAGTAGACACCACTGGCAACGTTTTGCTTTTACAATGAGTTCAAAACCGTGTAATTGTAAATGACAGACTGTACCAAAACCCATAGACTTGTCAAGTAGAAATTCACAGAGTCAAACCTTTAAGGCCAAGTGAATTGACAGTGATTCTTTTTCTGAAGTGTGAGTTACATAACATTTGCATAGCTCGCTGGCACATGCACGCACCATTCATTGCAAAGCTCTCCCGAGGCAGCAGCAGACCAGCAAGGGAGCGAACATTCTCCACAGGTCCCTTTCTGTTCTTGCCGTACTTCCTCCAGAAACCACCCTGCCAACAGACAGACAAGAGACAAGCAGTGGGACCCTCACCACCCCTCTCTCCGATGTCAGCAGGGGGATGCAGGAACATCTTACAGGGCTATCAACTGTGCAGAGTTCCCAGGCTCCTCCTGTAGATCCAGATATTGGATCTAGCACTAGATCTAAGCACTTCATAAAACACATAACAGCTATGTGTGCTTTCACTGAACACAGAGTTGTAGGTGTTACCAGACACACACAAAGCTGTAATTTTCAAGCCCTGCAGGGCAAGATTTGACTTTGTGGTAAGTGGAAGGTTAACAGAAATCCCAACATGGAGCTGAGTCTGACAACACAAGAGTGTTGTTATTCATACACAGATGGAAAACACGACTTTATATACTATTTTGATTAACTATCTCCGATGGGTTTAATTACTTTACAATTTGTTGAATCTTACATATACTCACCCTGAATCACGGCACATATAGTGATTTCTACAATACAGTGCAACTGTTTAGATTGATTCATATCAATTACACATTTCACATTTGTATTTGTATTTATAGGAATAACTTCTAAAGCTTCTTAAGGGTAAGAAAGAGATGACAAGTGTGAGTGATGCAACAGCCTGCTAATCCTGAAACACTTGGAAGGGGCAGGATGTCAGAAATGAGCAGGATCACCTTAGGATAAAATTCCTAAGAGAGGTACTTAGTGTTTACTTGGATGCAGGGCACTTCCTCTGCAAATCTGTGCTGGTTTAAAGGTAAACTGGCGGGAGAAATGAACCCAACTCAAGAGAGAATACAAGTCAGAGTTACAATTTACTAAAAAGATTACAATAAATACAATGATAGAGAGAAAAACTGATTTTTAACCCACCAAAACAGATGTATAACCCAACAGCCTGGGGTATGAAAAGAGTGGTGTTCATTGGCCCCTGTTCTGAGGGCCACATGGTCCCACTGAATGCAAAGTAAAAGGAAAGGAAACCTGTTAGTGAGGGTGTTGGTCACAGTCTTGTCAAGAGGGGTAGTGACAGTCCTGTTGAGTTTCTAGTCCTTCTCTGAATCCAATGAGTGGTACCAGAAGTCCCAAAACCCAAAGATTATCTATGCTCATGTTCAGATGGGAAGGCCCAGTACCTCTCCCAGGGTCTCACTCTTGTCTGGGAGATGCAACAACTAATTATAAAAATGTTAGCAACATACTGATACCATTCCATAAACTTATAAATCATATAGATGTTATGAAGAGCAAAGAAGCTTTCAAAAAACAAAATCAAGAAAAGTTAGTTACCCTAGCTGTTGAAGTTTTATCAGAAGAAAGCTGTGACAAAATGAAATTTATTTGCACTGGGTATATCAGTTTCTAAAATAACGGATTCAGTCTATGTTTGAGTTTCTGTCTGCTTCTTCAGTAAAAGGATCAATAAAACCATTATGTTCCACTTCTCCTCAAGATGCAAATGCAGCTCTAATGCAATATGTGTAGAATATTAACATAGGTAATACAACTAGGTAAATTATCCACTGGATAAATACATCCTTCTTTACAGAATGACGGTCTCATTTATCATCACAACCTGAAGCACAGCCTTTGGATGTCTTCTGTCATGATTCTGAACTAATCCAAACCTATTCATCTTACGGGAAGTAGTGTATTGTATTCAAACATCTGTGTTCTGCCATTTGTGTAGCCCATGGCTCAATGATATCTTTATCTTTTTATTGTGTGTTAACAAGAAGCTTGTTTAATTATGTATTGTTGGCAAATAATTTACATTTTCCCCTTTAAAACGACCACCATCTGTGATTGCACTGGCTTTAACAGAGCTTTAAAAAACAAGGAATCTGCATCTCTCTTGCCTAAATTGGGTGGTGATTAATATACCCTCCCCAGACTTTCCTTTTGTATGCAGTGTATGAATCTTAGTATTTCCTAATACCTCTGGAAGTGGTTGCCCAGATAAGTTGTGGATGCCCCATCCCTGGAAGTGTTCACAGTCAGATTGGATGGGGCTTTGACCAACCTGATCCCATGGAAGGTGTCTCTGCCCACAGGTGAGAGGGTTGAAATGAAGGTCCATTCCATTCAAGGCCCATTTCAACCCAAGCCATTCCGTGATCTCCTGATTCTAAGTATTTTGTAGCATTTGTGTCGCACATATTTTTCTTAGTTTTACTACCAGTTCTACAGGACTATGATTTACATAGCAAATATCCTAAAATTAACAATTCTCAGGAGTGTGACACTCTTCCCACTTCCTCTCTTTTACTACCCCTTTACCTGATCCCTGCCAAAGTAAGAGCCACATACCTACAGCTCCTCCAACCAGCTGAGAAACTGCTGTCAATACAATATAGCTTTGAGACAAACCACCAGCACTGCCCAGTTTGGGCTGCTTTCCCCCAGCATACTGTCCCAGTCCTTCTGATTCCTGCTGCAGGCATGTGAGCCCAGCCTGGCCTCATTTCAGGTTTGCAGATTTGGTCTTAAACCGAAGCCTTAAACTCAGGGTACAGCAAGGGGAGTGGAACTGCTCCTCGGCTCTCTGGGGGCCTCCTGCATCCCCTGCATTTTGCCGGAGTAAGGAGGAGCCCGCACTTCTCGGCCCCTGGTTCGGTGGCCACTTCCCGCTGCTGGACGAATCCCCTGATCCCAGCCCGGCCGGAGGGACCGCGGGGATGCGGCCGGGATTGGAAGAGGGGATGCGGTCGGGATCGGGGATGCCGTCGGGATTGGGAGGGATGCGGTCGGGACCGGGAGAGGGGTGCGGTAGGGATTGGAAGAGGGGATGCGGTCGGGATTGAGAGCGCGTATGCCGTCGGGATCCGGAGCAGGAATGCGGTCGGCACTGGGAGCCGAGATGCGGGAGGGATTGGGAGCCGGGATGAGGTCGGGATTGGGAGCCGGGATGCGGTCGGGATCCGGAGTGGGGATACAGTGGGGATTCGGAGCCGGGATCCGCAGCCGGGATTCGGTAGGGATTCGGAGCGGGGATGCGCTCCAGGACCGCGGGAATGCGGCCGGGATTGGGAGCGGAGATTCGGTCGGGAGTCAGAGCGGGGATGTGGTCCGGATCCGGAGCAGGGATGCGCTCCAGGTCCAGGGATACTGTCGGGATTGGGAGGGGGGACGTGGTCGGGATTGGGAGAGGGGATGCGATCGAGATCGGGGATGCGGTCGGGATTCGGACCGGGGATGCGGTCGGGATTAGGAGCGGGGATGCGGTCGAGAGGGGGGATGCCGTCAGAATTTGGTGCAGGGACGCGGTCGGGATTGGAAGCAGGGATGTGGTCGGGATTCGGACCGGGGATGTGATCGGGAGCGGGGATGCGGTCGGGATTCGGACCGGTGATGTGATCGGGAACGGGGATGCCGTCGGAATTTGGTGCAGAGATGGGGTTGGGATTGGAAGCAGGGATGTGGTCGGGATTCGGACCGGGGATGCGGTCGGGAGCTGGGATGCCGTCGGAGTTTGGTGCAGGGATGCGGTCGGGATTGGGAGCAGGGATGTGGTCGGGATTAGGAGCGGGGATGTGGTCGGGATTCGGACCGGGGATGTGGTCGGGATTCGGAGCGGGGATGCGGTCGGGATTCGGAGCGGGGATGCAGTCGGGAGGGGGGATGCCGTCGGAGTTTGGTGCAGGGATGCGGTGGGGATTGGGAGCAGGGATGCGCTCCAGGTGCGGGGGTACTGTGGGGATCGGGAGCCGGGATGTGGCCGGGATCGGGAGCCGGGATGCAGTCGGGATGCGGAGGGATGCGGTCCGGGGAGCGGGATCTTGGCACCGGCCCCGCGGTCCGTGAGGAGGGGCAGAGGAAAGACGCCACTGCCGTGAATTGTCCTTCTTCGGCGCGTGTAAAGCACAGAACCGGCAGCAAACCCAGGAAACGTGTATGACACAGATAAGTGGTTTGGGGTGGAGCGGACCTTAAAGCCCGCCCCATTCCCACCCCCGGCCGTGGGCAGGGACACTCCTCACCACACCGGGGCCCCCTCAGCGGCCTTGGACAGTCCCACGGTGGGACAGCCCGCCTTACCTGGGCAGCTCCACAGGCGCAAAGTCTGGGGGGCCCAACTTAGGGGGGAGAGGTGCCGGCCCCTCCCTTCAAAGCTGTTTTAACCCGTTTTAAGCCCTTTTTAGACCGGTTTTTACCCCGTTTGGGGGCCGCTGCCGCCCCAGGGCTGCCCGTGGGTTCCACAGCGCCCACGTCGCGCTTCCCGCTCCCCTCAGCGGCGTGACGTCACCGCGACGCGGGCGCTGATTGGCCGGCGCCTTCCCGCTTCCTCCTCGCCGCCCCAGAACCCGCCATTTTGAAAACCTTGTTGATTCCGGCGGGGCGGGGAGGGAGGAGCGGGGCCGAGGGCGGCAAAGAGTGGCTGTGGGGCTCCTTTACCGCCTGCCTGTCGGTGTGTCTGTGGGAGACTCGCTGCGCCAGGACCTCGCCCTGCCCGCCGGGCACTGCCGCCTCCCAGCCGCCGCCGCCTCACCCGCGCCCCAGAAGGATCCTCGATCCCAGGTGGGTCCCGCCGCCGCGGCCCTAAAACAGCGCCCCGGGGCCGGGCCGGGCCGGGGAGCCGTGGGACGGGTACACTGTGGGGGCTCCCGGCCCGGCCCGGCCGCTCCTGTCACCGCGGCCGCGTCCCTGCCTTGTCCCTGCCTTGTCCCCTCCGTGTCCCTGCCATATCTCTCTTGCCTTGTCCCTCCCTGCCTTGTCCCCTCCGTGTCCCTGCCTTGTCCCTCCCTTGTCCCTGCCATATCCCTCCTGCCTTGTCCGTGCCATATGCATCCTGCCTTGTCCCCCCTTTGTCCCTGTCATGTCCCCGCCTTGTCCCCTCCTTGTCTCCCGCCTTGTTCCCTTCATGTCCCATCCCTGCCCGCCTTGTCCCCACCGTGTCCCCTCCCTGTCCGGCTTGTCTCTCCCTGCCATGTCCCCTCCGTGTCCCTGCCTTGTACCTGCCATG
>JAWWEE010000074.1:59676636-59708350 GCA_035221455.1 Xenops minutus
GAGATCAGTGAAGGGGGATCCTACTGCAGTCTGAGCTGCCAAATGGGAGTGTGGGGAAGGCAGGGCCAGGCTCTGCTGGGAGCTGTACACTGAGAGGGTGGGAGGTGACAGGCACAAGCTGCCACCAGGGAAGCTGCAGTTATTTGTTAGGGGAAGAAGAGCTTGATCATGAGGGTGGTGACACAGAAACAGGGCCTGGAGAAGCTGTGGAATCCCCCTTATTGGAGATATTTGGACCTCAACCTGGCAGGGCCCCAAACAAGCAGCTCTGTGTTGGCCCTGTTCCAAGTAAAGGGTTAACCCAGGGACCTCTGGAGATCCAGTCCCACCTTACATTGTCTGGCTGTCCATGAGATAGCAGCCAAGTCTACCACAATTGTAGTATGAGTTATTAATGCAGCATATATCCTTACTGCAAACATACTTCATTTAATGCCAGCATCAGCATATGTGTGATACAGCACAAGCATCAGTTCAGATTAATTACCCTTCTCATCAGTGTATTGAGAAAAGGTGTGGTTAAACTGTTAGGCATAGAATTATGCTGAACTTCTTTCATAGCTTTATTTCTCATCAGAGTAAACTGGTAGCACGTTCAGTAATATTGCATTACAAAATTACATGATCCTAGAGTAAAATGCTGCAGGGGGAAGAAAGAAATCCAAACTCCTTTTTAAAGAAAATACGTACTTCTTATATTTTTAGGACCATAATACCTCAATTAGAATTATTGTGGTAAGCCTTTTTTGTTTAGTTTGATAGATTAAATTTATCTATCCTCCTTTCTAGAGTACTTACTGATTTGTAAACTGATTGTTTATCAACAACTACGAAAATTCATAAATATAAATAAAGGTAGTACTGATAGCATTAGCTTTGTTTTTTAAATGGATGGCCTGGCAAGATGTCTATTATAAGGGAGAACATCTGCATCAGATGCTTGTGAAAAGTTCTGCTGGCTTCTGTTTTGAAGGAAGAAAGCAGACAAATTGAAAACCTTCTATTACAATTCAAATTGTTCTTCGTATTTAGAAAGCGAGTCTGAGGATAGTTCAGATGATGAACCTTTAATTAAAAAACTGAAGAAACCACCCACAGATGAAGAAGTGAAGGAAACTGTTAAGAACTTGCTGGCCAATGCAAACTTGGAGGAGGTGACAATGAAACAAATTTGCAAGGAGGTAAGCAAATACAATTTTGCAGTCTCTTCAGGTGGTGGATTGTTTGTGAACTGACTTTTATCATTTCAGGTGTTGTAGTCTGCACCATTGTTCAGAAACTAAGTAGTTTTGCATTGATTTATTTACATGCTAACAGTTATAACAAAGAGAGCTTTAATCTTGAGGTACACAACACTGATACAAACATTAGAAAGGAAATATCCAAAGAAAAATTAGCTGCATGGAAAGTAGCAGTATCACCTCCAAAACAACTACCATCTATCAGCAAAAATTGAATAGGATAACAATTTTACTTATTATCAATCCCAAGGGTAGTTTATTTTTTGTTAATTGTTTAGCTTCCTGCACTAATTCAGGGCTGTCTGACTACTTAGAGAGCATACAAAGCAAAGTTTGGAGAATTGTTACTTGTGTGACATGGCAAGCTGGGCATTTGAATTTGTTGGTGTGAAA
Source organism: Xenops minutus (assembly GCA_035221455.1). NCBI lineage: Eukaryota > Metazoa > Chordata > Aves > Passeriformes > Furnariidae > Xenops > Xenops minutus. The sequence continues at coordinate 59,678,271 of JAWWEE010000074.1, forward strand.
ATTTATAGTACCAGTTTAGTCAATGACCAAAAATAAAACAATACATGTATTTAAATATTTATGTGGTCAAAATAAGGACAGGAAAATAACCCTGTCTCTTTCCATAACTAACAAAGGCTATTTTGGTACATGTGTCAATTTTTGCCCTAATTTCCTTTAAGCTCTTTCTATTCATACAATGCATTGAATAAAAGTAATTTGAGGTTTGTTTTTTGCTTTTACTTTTTTTAGGTGTATGAAAAGTATCCTAGTTATGATTTATCTGACAGAAAAGACTTCATTAAAAAAACAGTCAAAGAGGTAAAGAATTTATCATTTAGAAAATGTTCTGGGTTGGGTTGGGTTTTTCCCTTCAGCCTATTAGCAGCTGGCATGACCCAGTCCATGGTTGGTAATTTGTAAAAAAAAAAAAAAAGTTCAATTTCTTTTGCTTGCCCCAAAACTGAAAATGGAACTGTAGAAGTGAGGTTCACTTAGTGGAGTTAATAAAGGAACTTTTTCATGTGGGTTCACTTGCAAATGTTGATATATGGCTATGTAGAATAGCTGTGTCTATGTGATGTGCATCCATGAGAGCAATTTGTCTGCTGTAGGGATGTTCTTGTGATAAGAGTGTATTTGATACAAAGGGAGAGGTTTTATGTAATTGGATTAAGAGAAAGAAGAAAACTAATACACTTCTCTTTTCAGTTGATTTCATGATCTGATTTGACTGTGGGAAATGAAGATTCCTGGTTTAATGTTCCCATGGATTTGAAGATCTGATAGGCACCAGCAAAAGGATTGTGTATTTAGTGAGAGCTAATTCTGCTGATCTAATGTTAAGAGTGTTAATGTAAATTGCTTTGTGTATTTTTTTTTTTTTAAACAGAACTGCATTTGATGCAATTTTTAGTTGAACATACTTAAGTTTCATGCATGGCAATAAATGTTCCCTTTTTTATAGTTTTGTACATTTTGAATTGCATTGTATAACTAGATTCATTAGAGCCATCGTAGCTTTTTAGTGTGGATTACTAGCTTGGAGAAGATTTTAAAATCAAGTAAAATGAGAGCTGCTTATCTACACATATACAGGCAGAGACTGGAATATTGCAGTATTGGTTACAAAGATATTTTGAATACATATTCATTCTGAAAATAACAAGAGTTAATCACATGTTAATCTCTTATATTCTGATACATTCTACAGATGCAGAATTATTCTGAATATAGATTACAGTCTTGCATGTGAAGGCACTGAGAGAACTATCAAAGCGTGGTAACTAATTGGCATATAGATGTTATTTTTGTACTTTTAAAAGGCTTTTTGTTGTGTATATAAAGTTATTCCGAGTTTCTTTTATGCAAATCAGTTTTTTAATCTTGTTGTCTTTGAATTTATGACATGAAATGTCAGTGTTCAGCAGTGAGGCAGTGATGGAAAGCGGTATGCAGAAGTTTCATGAAACTACAAATGAGCTGAGGTTTTACCATGTTTATCCCATCTTACCTTGTACAGTAACTAAACTGTAGTTTTATACCTGTAGTTTAACTTTGTACAAAGACTACAGACATTGTTGCAATGTCTTGGGCATAGTAAATAAAATCCCTCCAAAGGCGACAGGAACATTTCTAAAGTTCACTTTGCAAAAAATCTTCTCCTTTAGTGTCTTGTCCTGGTGGGCTGGCATCTCAGGAGTGGAGATCCAAGATGTGCAGCTGGGAGACTTGATAGCTTTGGAAATCCACACTGGGGCTTCCAAATCAGAGGGCACTGTAGTGTACTTGTGTGGTTAACCTTTTCTCTATATGGGAAGGCTTTCTGAACCTGAGCCTCGGTGCCTCAACATGGACAATGGTACTTCTAAGCCTGCAGTCTTGAACTTTGGCTGGCAGCTTTTTAGGATCAAAGTGAACTCCTTGCATAGATTTTTTGTTGTTTCGGTTTACTCTTCTCTACATCTTGTTGCTAATATGGGAAGTCCTGCAGTTAAAATCATGAAACTTATAGTGCTGAAGAGTGGGCTGCCATGAGCACAGAGTCCCTCTGACTAGTATTGCTGAAAAGACAAAGTGTATTTTTCTGAATTTTATTATTGTACAGTTGAGAAATAAGGGTTCATAAATGATCTAAATTCTGAAAATGTTCAGCCACTTAGACTGTTGATCTTCACACACTTCTGAATTTCTTTGAGTGTAACCATTTATAATAAGGCTGAATGTAACGGGGATTTTTTGTATTCAATAAATGTCTTTCACAAAAATGTAAATCAATTTCGATCTAATATTTGCTTACATGTATAAAAAACCCTATACAGAAACAGGGTTGTTTGTCTTTATCTCATCTTCTAGAAATCATTGGCTTCTCTACTTCAAAGATGCTATTGCTGAAATGTATGTCCTTGCACCAGGATAAGGTTTTATCTCTCCTGTGAGTTTGATCTTGTTTTGGTTTGGTTTTTTGTTGTTTGTTTTCCTCTGACCTGTTTTGCAATTAAAAACATCAGAAATTTCCAAGTCTCCCCTTAGAACAGAAAGTTACTTGGGTTATTTGTTGAATTTTCAGATTGGTGTTTTACAAATGCCTGAACTGCCTTTTGATTTTTATGTAAATATGCTCACCAGTTTTAATTATGTGGGTCAGGAAGTGTTTTTAAGACGAGCAACTCCCAAGTATAAACTTTTTTTTCCTGCTCTAAATTCTACTGAAACTTAAAAAAGGATAGCATATTTCTGTTTATTGCATATATGCATTATTTGCCACTTTGGAATTGCACAGATGGAATAGGAATGAACTTGACATCCTTCAAATGCTTTGTTTAAATCTCTTAACAACTCCTTATAGTCCTCAACAGAGAAGAAATGTGAGCTATTTCCCTGCTAATTCATACCAGTCTGGATACAGCTGATGCAGCATTCCAGTTCTTTCTGCAACTGGGAGAAAGGATGCAAGACTTTACTAAAAGGTAAATAAAATGTCTTGCTTATCCTGATTCTATTGGATTAGAAACACAGATGAGTAAGGATTTAAATCCTGTACAAAGAGGCTCATAAAAAATAGAAATGGCTTAACTGGCTAAAAAGTAACTGAATAAACAGTTTTACCTGTTTCCAAATCAGAAAGTTGGCTGTAATCAAGTAGCTTGACCTGAGCTAGATGAAAGCATTGGTGAAAATAGTTCTGGTGGTAGTTTAGGGAGAAGAGTGGAAAAATCTATAAGGCACCAGAATACTGTCTGAAAAACTCGCAGTAAGAAATCTAGTATAATCAATATTTCACTTGCTGAAAAACATCTTGAATGCTGGCAGATGTGTTGTTTTCCTTTTGCAAAGAAGTGTCTCTCCTGCCTTTGACTTTAGTTAAAGCAAGAAGGTAAAAATTACAGGTCTAAAGGTTTATTCTTGACTTGCAGAAAAATGGGCTGACAGGAATCTTGTAAAGGTGAACAAAAACAAATGTAGCCTCTGCTTCTGGGATGGAGTAACTGTTAGAACAGTGTGGGTGGGGACAGTGCTGTCTTCCTAAGCAGCTCTGCAGCAAAGGGCCTGGGCAGGGCCAGATGGTTCTCTCAGACAGTGAGCTGAGCCCAGGTCAGCCCTGTGCCTTCCTGATAAGGAGCACTGACAGCACTGGGGGCTCCTTGAGCAGATGTGGAGCCAGTAGGCTGAGGGATGGGGCTGCTCCCCCTGTTCAGCACCACTGAGCCACTCTCAGCAGTGCTGTGCCCACCTTTGGGCTCCCTGGGGCAAGGCAGGCATGGACATCATGGAGTGAGTCCAGAGGAGGGGAATGGAGGGAAGGCTGAGAGAGCTGGGCTTGTTCAGCCTGAAGAAGAGATCAGTGAAGGGGGATCCTACTGCAGTCTGAGCTGCCAAATGGGAGTGTGGGGAAGGCAGGGCCAGGCTCTGCTTGGAGCTGCACACTGAGAGGTGACAGGCACAAGCTGCCACCAGGGAAGCTGCATTTATTTGTTAGGGGAAGAAGAACTTGACCATGAGGGTGGTGACACAAAAACAGGGCCTGGAGGAGCTGTGGAATCCCCCTTGTTGGAGATATTTGGGCCCCAAATAAGCAGCTCTGTGCTGGCCCTGTTCCAAGTAGCAGCTTTGGTACCAGATGATCTCCAGAGGTTCTGGGGATAAGAGGATGTCTGTTTTATGTAACTGGCCCTGCCTTTTCACCTGACCTTCTTCACTGGACTGCACATAGTATAGAGTCACTGTTCCTCTTTTACCTCTGAATTAAGTTTCAGACAGCTGGGCTAAAAGGAAAAAAATACTCCCTCACACACTTTTCTTGAAGGATTGTCTTTCTTTTGGGGGAGTGTGATGACATCTCCTGATTTGTACGTTATTTTTGAAAGCATCATCAATATTTTGTTTTGTTTTAGAGATTGTTATTCTTAGATTGCAGCTAGCATTTTTCAAAACCAGTATCAGGTGTAATGAGTTAACTTTTCAAGAACAAAGCACATCTTCAGGATACAAACTTTGAACTGTTCACAACTATGGCAGGGTTAGGGGAAAGGGGTGAATCTTCCCCACAGTAATCCTTTCACTGGTTCAGACCTACATGTGGGTGAAAGAAACTTTCAAAGCAGTAGTACTTTTTTTTAAGGTCCCTGTAGTCAGACTAAATTAACACCTAAACTCTTATTCAAGAACAACAATGTAGTGTTCAAGAAAGTCTTACCAGAATTTGTCATTGTTTCTATTTTAAAAATTTTGAGTGTGTGGTCAGGCTTGCACACACTTATACTGATCTGTGCTGTAGGAGCCTTTTCTCTGGTGATATTTTAAAATGATGGGCATTGCTTCTAAGAAACCATCACTTTAATTTCCTCTAGCTAAGGAAAATAATCTAGCACAAGCTTATAAATTGCTTTGTATAACTTTGAGGTGAAAGACACTGAATACAGTCCAAAGAACTGCAGAGTTAGAACTTAGAGTTCAGAGAAGGGTGTAAAGCAGGAATTCTGAGGAATTGTCTAGCTGTAAATTAAAATGAAATTTTACATCAAATGTAACAAAAAGGAGGCTTAGCCACTAGTTAAAGAAAAAAACCAACCAAACAACCAGGGGCATCCTGTGGATACTTTCCAGTTTTATTCTGCTGCCATAACATAGTCACACAGAAGAACTGTAGGTGTAACACATCATGCTCTGCATTCAAGTCTTTTTTTTATATAACATTTAAACACATCCACTCAAAGAAAACATTCCCCAGTTCTTTATTTGAGGGAATAAATTAAACACAAAAGAAAAAAACACATACATGCTTGAAATAAATTTTAACATAGATATGAAAAAATTTGGGGTAACATTAAAGAATGAAGTCTCAGAACCAGCCTGATGTTCTTATATATTTCAAGTGAACGTAAATTAAAATGGAACATACTTCTTTTATTTACTCCTCAAAATTAAGTGCAGCACAACACAGTTTAAGTGCCCTGGCACCAAAATAATACACAAATAATTAAAAGACTAGGCCATCGGTAAACTTATCATTTGTTATCCGTTTTTGTATCATTTAAAGCCAAATGTGACAGTATTTGTTTATGTTCATGTCCATCTCTCTTCTCTAGGATATAGCATTTATCTACCTGCAAAGTTGGAGGTAGCTTGAAAACCCCAAGTACAAAGTAACAGGATGACATCAAGCATGTTCACACAAACTTTGGACTGCAGAAAAGGATGCTGAGCTAAACTTTCCAGACTGTTCCTACCTGAAATGGGACATGTTTATATGTTCCTAAGCTGAAGGAAGTTTTGAACAAGGTCAGCTGAAGCAGCCATGGAATATAATGTTTGGGCTTGTAGTAATAAGCTTTTTTCCCACCACCAGAAGCTTCTCTCCTAATAATTTGTCATACATGATAAAGTGGGAAAGAAACTTGGAACTCAAACATACATAGCTCTCAGTCTTTCCTAGTTATGCTGTAAGTTGGCCTGTAATACATGAAATTAACAAAGTGCAAATGACTACCAAAAGTAAAAGTTGATGTCTGATTATCTTTTATCATCAGAGGGCTTTATCGTTCTTCTTATAGCCTTTAAATTACAATTTCATACTTGGAAATACTTTAAAACTGTACATACTAGCATTTATGTAGAGGAAAACTATGAACAATTCACTCTTCCTATTAATTCATAGAACTCAGCTTTAAGAAGCAGAACAGAATATATATCTGAAAAACATCTAGTTATATAAACATCTTCACCTGGTAAATTAGAGATTAAATAAAGGGGTTTTAACAATATCATAGCTACTCTAGAAACAAAACATTACATATTTGAAAAGAAAAATTGCATTTATTCAGTAGGACCCTGGTGGTGATGGTCAAAGCCAAGCTGGATAAGGCCTTGAGCAACCTGGTCTAGTCAGAGATGTCTCTGCCCATGGCAGTGTGGGGTGACACTAGAAGGTCTTTAAGGTCCATTCCAAACCTTTTAACATTCTATGATTTTTTTCTTGAGGTTGCCTGTTTTATTTTTTCCAAGGATACAGCTTTATGGGAATAAGCACTGTACCTCAAACAAAATTGGCTGTGTCATTCCTAAATGAGGAGATTAAAAAACCAGAGAAAAGCCTATGCATGAGATTGGGGGGTCATTTCAGAAATCATTAAGTCTGTGCAGTGAAGTTATAGGGAATTATGTGAGGGAAGAGATCTAAAAGTGGATTTTCTTTTTTTTTTATTATTCATTAATACTGTTTTAGTGGAACAGTATTACAACAGATATTCTGATTGTGTTATTTTTATTGAAAAATATTTTCTTCCCTGTCCCATGGAAAAGCTATTAGATAGGTGTTTAGCCTTTACTGAATTACTCCCTCAAGTTGTTTTTAATAATACTCTAAGAATAAAAGAAAGAAAGAAAAAAAACTTCAAGTCAAAGTGCAAGCCACCATGTTTGAGCCCTTCATAAAAGTGTTAATATTTTTCCTCATTCATCTTCACTTATTTTTAATATAAAAGCTGAATGAGTTTAGTCCTTCACCCCCCACTGTGCATTCAAATCAGTAGATACTTCCTCTGCTCAGCCCAAATGAATTTGGAAGTTTGTTTTCAAAATGATCATAGAAATATAGTATTTTAAAGCTGTCCTGTTTCTACGTGACCAGAAGCAATGAGCAAATCTAAACTCTTAATCTATTCTTGTAACAAGAATTTCTCTCAATAAGTAGCAGAGAATACTTTAAAGTTTTTAAAAGTAATGCAAAAGTTAATTTTTCAAGTTTTGATTAGGTACAATAACCTTCCTATGATTGCACTGTAAACTGTTCCAGCTCTCTTATTTAAAGGAACAAACTTCATATTCCAAAGCCCACTTAGTGGAAGCTAAGAACATGAAAAAAATATTATAGAAAAGGTTATTGATTGCAAGTGGGAAAAATGATAGCTGAGTCCCTTCCTACAATAATTCTAGACTTTTCCTAGGCTATTCAGGCTCTTGGAAGCCAGTTTGAACTCCTATATGAGCATAATCAACCTGAGAAGCACAGTTAGTGGAAAATTCCCATCATCATAACTAACTGCCAGCATTTTTAATGCTGTATGTAACTTAGTCTTGTTTTAATCTGACCTTCTGAAATGAAGGTTCACAATAGCATGACTTGAGCCATACAGAAAAGGACTCTCAACAGAAGTCCTCTTAGTTAAGCTGTAATTCCAATGTCACTCCTGCTGGTAATACCTTAGCTGGGAAAAAGCCCCCAGCAATATGTAATATTGGGGTGGGGGAGAAAGAGGAAAAGGAAGATGAAGATTTTATCTTCAGGTACCGTATACTATTCAAGTACCATGTAGGAAAAAAGGCAGCAATAGGAAACTTGAAGATAATTTTACCCACAGTAAACAATTATAAATATCTCTATAAACACAAAATTTCAGTACTTAAAATGCTGCTATTTTGCTCGCTTCTCGAACCCCACTCAAGTAAGCTCCTGTAACGGTCTGAGGAAAGTGCCTGTTTGTGGCCTGTGTCAAAAGGAAAACAAAAAAGTTATTTGTTTCTAAAACTATTACAACTGGTAGAGTTTCAGTTTATAAGATCAGTTTTGTTTTCCTTAAGCATACAACAACATTTTTTTAAAAGCCATGGAATTTCATCTCCTTCGAAAGAATTTTAGAGGAAACGCTTCAGATTTTTAGGAACTTCAAAATCTTTAAGCAAGTCAGCCAGCAAAAGCAGCCGTGTGTTCTGCCCTCTGCACTTTAGGGGGGCAGGTTAAATTCTGCTCTATTAATTTCCAGCAGCAAAGATACTTACCTCACCAGCAAAAAAAACTTTTCCTTGTATGTCTTCAGCTATAATGTCATAAGCTTCCCCACTGCCCCCTGTTTTCACAAAGCTGTATGCCATCTGCAACCAAGGGTCATTGCTCCACCGAGTCACAAAAAACTTCACGGGCTCAGGAACCTCCTGCATAACCAATACACAAGTTATGCCCTGCAAAGTTCATGGCTGCATAGCTTTTTCTCAGAAACAGTTTCTTGGAAGCTTTAGGGGATGTAGTAGTGTTAAGATATGGATTAGATCCCATTTGGGGAATTAAATTCTGATTTTTTTTTTATTATAGCACTAAGCACAAAGATAATTTTGTTGCTAGATTTGCCTGATGCCTGAAATATCATAACTGTACTGTTCTGAATGCAACAAATCTGCATATTCTATGTACCTAGAACTACACATGAGAAAAAAAGAATTCTCCTCAAAATACCCTTGTAAATAAATATAATACTGATATCATCATCCAACATGTTTGCATGCATAATGTCTTGGTTAGGCATAATGCTTTGCCACTTCTAGCTTGTTAAATCTCAAAATGCAGTCTTCACTTTGGAGATAATTTTATTCCAATGGAGAAATAAGATTACTTATCTAGGATCAGGAAAAGCTGTCTTGAAAACTAGTTCAGGGAGAAAACAAACCCCAGAAAGTCAGTGTCTGTAACTGAGCTGTGACAGTAATACCCTGTATTCTTTGTCACATTGCAGTGTGCTATGACTGCTATAAACCACAGGGACAGACCTGAAAATCACTCTTCTAGACCAGAGTGGCACAAAACCCAAAGGCCCATTTACTATGTTCTCATGAGACCGAAATAACAGGTATGTGGACTTTGATTGCGCATGGTTCTAATTACAATAAAACCATTGCCAAAAGTTTGTTTTCTAGGAATAGTTGAGTTTTCAGATGCTGAAGTTCCTCCAAGATCATTAATCCTAACATCTAACCATCAGGAAAATTATTAACACCATCATTCCTTGGGATGTAACTGCTCTAAATAAATTAACAGGAGCATTACTGTCTCTAGAGTGGAATGCAAATAACATTGCTAAGTGACAGTATTATGCTTGCCCCAGATTTCTCTGATTTTCCTGTTAGTTTTTATTCTAATGATGATCTGGGGGAAGGAAAAAAGGTAGAAATTTTTATCTAGTAGGTTTTTTGGCAATCAGGATGTAGGGCCCTTGCCTAAATCATTTTGCCTGTACTTCCATCCCAAGACAGCTGAGGAGGGGTTGTTAGAACAGGATTGGATTGGTTTGTAATCTCAGTTGCCCTGGGGGGGGGCAGAAATCATAATCAAATTCAGCTTAAAGATTCAGCTTAAAGATTTTATTGTGTATTAGAAGTGACGGACAAAAAAAATAGTGACAGCTAAGTAAGAAGTATGTTAGTGTTACCTGCCCAAATTTTAATTAATTTTACTTTCTAAAAGCACTTTAAAGGATGATAGTTCATTTCTATTTTTCAATTCATTACAATTTCCCTGCAGATAAGATCTAAGCTATTTGGCAAGTTAATTCATCTCTTAATAAAAGAGGCTTCTCTTACCTGCTCTTTAAACAGCTCTCTGAGCACAGTCATACATTGTTGCAGTACTTGCTGATCATCTAAATTCTTAATGGTTGCCACAGCATCTCCAGTGACCACTGACATCAAAATGCTTTCTTTGCCCTGAAAACAAGACCTTATTATGTTATTAAGTATTTCTCAGAGTCCCTTCTAGTTGGTATTGCAAAGGTATTTTCAGCTGCAAAGTAACTTTTGTTCTAGAGGAAAGTGTCACTTCCTGGTAGACTTTTTCCCACTTTAGTGGATCTATGTAAGGTACTACAGGCTTGTTTTCAGGAGAGTTAGACAATGTATGTGCTTGTATATTACTGTGTATCTAAGGGAAAACATTATTACAACAAAGTATCAAGCAGCTCATTCCATAACTAGCTCCCACTGCTTTTAACAGTAGCAAACGTGGGGAAAGAAGAAACATTTCATTGTTCAGTAATTATTGCACCCAGATTGCAAGTGAATTTCTGAAGGGCCGACAGAAAATACAGCTAGTGTATCATACCTCTGGATCCATGTCATAGAAGACACTGAAGAGCCCACGCTGGCTGGAATTGGGTGGAACATGACCAAAAAAATCAGCTCCTTGAATTTTACTGTCCCAAAACCTGTAAGGAAACTGCAAGGCAACCTAGAGAGAGAGAGAGAAAGGTGGAATTAAAGCTTTTCATACCACAAAACTCATAACAACATATGGTATATGTTTTTCTAGTTCTTTTTCCTTCCTGTTTCCACTCATTTAGAGACACATGAGTGGGTCTCAACAGAGAATACATGAGCCTCTCCTCCAAGAGGAGCAGGCAGAGAAAAAAAAAAGCTAATCTCATAAATTGCAAATGCACAGGCTATCAAATCCACAATGGAATTCAGTGTAAAATGCTCAAGAAATTCAGCAGATACTTTTGCAAACCTAATGTAAGAACTTGAGCCATCCCAATCCTGTGCTGGGAGTTTCTGAATCTTGCCTTTAAATTTCAACATTGCTCTAAATCCTGTTTCTGGCATTTCTCTGTTATTGTTTTGTTCTAAGCACACATCTTACTAGGGATCTTTTCAGGAAAGGCTGTGTTTTTGCACTGGGAAAGGGTAGGAGATTTTGCACTAGTCAAATACACAACTTTCATTGTTCTTCATGAATAGTTAAAGCATTTATTAGGTTTAAAAGGACCTGAGATAAACATATTATTGGAATTTTGGAAGATCCACAGCCATCACAAATCTTTGCTCAAAATTAGGCAGAAAGTGTTTAAAGCATGAAATTATTCTTCAGGGGTTTTTTTAAAACACCATTAAGTTGGGAAATCTAAGAAACAGAAATACATGTGATCCCCAATAACATTTTGCTCTTCTGGGCTACTGTATAAAAGTAAAACGAAATGCATAACAAATCCTGGAAAATACACTGCAAAAGAAACAGGGACAAAACAGGCAATGTTTTTATGAAAAGGAAACTAAAGATAATATGAAATCACTTACCTTTTCAATGACTCCCGCTCCCAAACTATTAATGGCTTTAATTTTTTTTTCTGACAGTGGAGGATTAAACTGAATGGCATTTTTCTGAAGGAGGGCCAGTGGTACAGTCACTAATACCTGAAAAGAAATAGCTACAATCACAACAGTAGCAAAACCTGAATACTGCACTGAAGCCTCACAGCATCCTCTTAACTATCCTGGATTATTCTCTTAGGATGCAGCATAATAACTCCCCAAACATGTCTAGATTAGTGTCTGATTTTAGTTTCCATTAAAAGGAAACACATGCCTTATGTTCAGGTGAGAACAGATCCCACAGTTCACTGATTTGAGGTTGTAGGCTGTGGAATTGCTTGTAGCAGACTGGCTAACCATGCTATTAATGCTATAAATGACAGTCAATGGCTTTCAGCTTAACAAAAAGGTCTTTTTGAAAGGAGAGAAACATGATCAGTGTTTGGGTTTGAATTCCTTTACAGATCCCTTCTCTTTAAAATATGCTCAGTAACACTGTCGATGTCAATCCAATCTTTATTGAGTTTATATATAATTTTAAAAATCACTAAAAGCTAAATTCCTCTGCATGAGGAAGGTGGAGATACAGGGAATGAGGGAAACTGAGACATATGGGTTGTCAAATCCTGCATATCAAAGTGCAAATTTTAAGAGGGCAGATTTACATGCCAAATGGAGTAAAACTAAGCAGGGAATGCATCCACTTCAAAAAACAGATAAAAATCTATTTACTTCAGATTTTTAGTACTTCCTTTATAGTCCTTAGTTCTTCAAATCAGCTTGTACTCAAAACTCAAGTATGGTCACTGAAAATTAGGCTCTAAGACACCCAAATGCAGGTCACTAAAATACATGAGCATTCAACTTTGAGGGGGGAGAAACTGGACTAAATATTTTCTGAGAGGAAAGAAAAAAAAAAAGACAAAAAGGACATGTACTGTGTATTCCCTACAATTCTTCCTACTGAAGCATATTGGGTACCTTTTGTGTTGTCCACACTGTTCCATCTGCAGTAGTGACCTGCACTTCTTCACCAGAATAGTCAATACTCTGGACCTATTGACAGACAAATAGAAAGAAGATTGTATCATAAAGTGTACACATGCAGTGCAAATTCCAACAAGAATAGCTAATACAGCACCAGCCTGTAAAGCAGAAAGTGAAGAACACAAGTTTTCAGAAAAATGTCAAAAGACAAAAAATAACCTCCCTAGATGCTGAAAAAGGAAAATCATCATGATCGTAACATGTAAGATCATTGTGTCATAATATTTAAGTACTGACAGTCCTCCAGAAAGATTTCCAGAAATGCAGAAATCATCCTCTTTTCTTTTTTTTTCTTTTATAAGATAAATTGAAATATTCACAGGCACAGATTTGCCTGGTCCAAAAGAATACACGGATATGACTGGGTGCTTCAAAGCAATCCAACATTTTGCAGACTCACTGGGAAATTGAGCCGGATGTCCAGCCCTTCTGCCAACTTCTCAATCACAGTTGAATACCCCACAGTTAGAAGAGTGTGATCTCCAGCAAACTGGGCAAAAAATTCATTGTGGTCCCATGAGCGTGCAGATACCTGAGAAAAGAACATAACTAGCTGTTTCTGTACAAAATATATGCTGCCTGCTTTCTTGAATTTTAGGTACAAATAAGTGGAGATTTACTCAGCAAACCCATTTTTTGCAAATTAATTAGGATGCCCTATACATATATGTTTGTAACAGGAGTATAGTGGTTTTTTTCATTTTGAATTGACCCTAAACATATTTAAATGTGGCAAAAGCACTGAGTAAATAATGCACTGGAAACAACATCATACTTTGGTATTTCCTGAGGCTGCTTGGTTAAAACTGAAGTCACGAGGAAAGCCAAGGATCACAGAATACCTAGGAATGCAGAACTGGGGCCCACCATCACGGTGTTGGAACACTACAGAAGTTAAATGCATTTATTCTCAGGATACCTAGCAGGGTAGAGAAATACCTCAGTTTTTAAACACCGAACTTCTGCTGACAAGCAGAAGTCACACCCACCTGAAGAGGAAACTTTGCTGTGCATCCTACCACCCAAATGGCTCAGCAAAATGCCCTGCTTTCTGCTAACCATCTACTCTCACCTTCTGCATTAAACAGAACCTTGCTGGAAGCACATCAGGAACTCCCATCAGATTAGCTAAGGCAGTGCTGGTGTCTCAGTGCTTTTAAAGAACAGGTTAGGGCTGTAGGAACAGCAGGGACAGCTGATTCCTCCTCTGGGGCTGTGGAATGGATCAGGTGACTTCTCAGTGTTCCTTCCAACCCTGTTTCCCATGGAGCTCAACCACTGTCCAAACTCACCTGAGAGAGATTGCTGCCACAGGCATACTCCAGATTACTGAGATGGAACTGTAGCACTTTTTCCTCCAGCTCACTGAACTGGATACCAGACTCCTGAATAAAGGCTTTATAGATTTCTTGTATTTTTTCTGTGGAAGAACATGTTTAGAATAGATCACAATTTGTCAGAAGTCCTACTGCATTTCAACACACTGTTATTGCTAATTTGTACCAGGATGTTTTTCTTCTATGGAAATTAAAAAAAAAAAACTAAAAACCACCCCACCCCACCCACGAGATCTTTCCAGTGATAAAGTACAACTTTGTTTTTTAATCACAGGTTTCCCCAGTAAAATCTTGTTCATGAAGCAAACATACACAGCTTCAGGAAAAACAGAGGTTAAAATTACTGAGAAAAAAAAGAAAAAGAAATTTATTTTGCAACTGCACAGCTGAGCTAGCCAGCTGACAGAGGAGAGAAATTGTCTAGCTACCATCAATATACAGTTAAGGTATTTCAGGTAAAATAAACTTTGAGATAATGGAGGATCCTCATAAATAAATCCTGATTAATTTTTACAAAATCAAAAGAGCTGAGAAATTGGATCCAGAGTTCACTAAAAACATAGGAGTTGCTAATCCTGTCTCTCGGCATCCACACTGAAGAGATTTGGGAGGCAGACATTTCTGAGCAAGTTTATTTTTTGCTGTTGATCTTGCATGCTCTAAGTGTGGTGGGAGGCGTTACCAATGGAGATGGGACTATTCTTGCCAGCTGAAGGCTTTGATCAGACTCTTTTTTAGTCAGACTAGTCCAAAAGTATAAGAATTACAGCTAGCCCTGGCCTGCTTCAGCCAGAAAGTCTTTTGAACTTCTAGTGCCACTTAGTTATACTGAAAAAGCTCCCTCATGAAAACAAGACACTACATCAGAAGTCCCTGTTGGATTTAAGGTCAGATGCACACTTTTAGAAATATCTGATGTAAGAGACAGTTCAATATAAAAACTCTGAACACAGTCAACATCTTCACTTTGCAACACAACTCCCACTTACCACCAAGAGGAACGTCTTGATGTTGGGTTTTATCTTTTCTCCACTCAGAGACCACATCTAGGATGGCATTGAAATGAAAGTCCATACGTTTATCAATAGTGGGATCTGTTATCCTTCCACCTTCCTGGATCAAGTCACATTTCTCCCCTAGTTTGTGCATTTTAATGCCAAGCTTAAGAAAAAGACATTTTATTGCTTTTTTAAGTATGGAAAAGCTAAAGTGCCTATCCTACTCCAAGTTATTTAAAGTAAGATGAATCCCTCGGATTTAAGTGATACCACTTAAAACACATCCATAACTTTAAATAGTCAGATTAACTCTTGTTTTCCTAAAACTGAAATACCAACAATCCTATCTGTTAATTGTCCACAAATGGGTTTTGCCCACTTTACCAGCCTTTTCTTTCTTGGGGATTAACAGAAACTTCCTCTCCAACTTTTCTTTCAGGCTAGGGGCTAGTACAGAGATGCAGAGTCTGGTAATCAAACATGATGAACCTGTCTCCTTTATTTCTACCTCAGTTTACTCTCTAAATCACAGTTAAAATCAGCTCCTTTCTACAACTTTCTGGTGCCTGAGGCCCAAATAGTTCCCTCAGTTCAGGACCTGTCAGGATATCACTTGCCAGTTACTACCAATTTTATTAACAACCAAGCAACGAAAGAAATTATTTGGAATTAAACTTAGTTTAATTAGCCTTGCTTTGCTTGTCCAACTTGCATCAAACACACAACAGAATTAAATCAGAATAAAGATGTTTTTATGTTCTACAGAGTCAGTCCAGAGAAAACAGCACAAAGAGAGTGCTAATTCCTTCCTAGGGCTTTGTTACTTAGGGCTTGCTCCAGTGTCTGTCACATCTCTCTAGGCTGCTGGGCACCACTGCAGATCTCAAGGTACAGCTGAACTTCCCATGAAAGGTGACATTAAATGACCACAAAGGGAGGAGTCCTCATAGGGCATTACAGAAGTCATTGTTCCTCACCTCATAAATAAAACATGTTTTTTTAAAAAAGAAAAAGAAAAATTTCCTCATCACACTAAAGAGCACTAAACATTTCAAATGGCACAGGCTGGATGTATACACGTGCCTGAATAAAATCCATACTTGAGTTCATACTTGGAGAAATTCAGCTGCCTGCCTCAAAAAAACCTGAACCAAACCAGCAAATAATATTAACTTGAATCATATTAAATTGAACTGCAGCTTGAATACATCAGTAGTTGCTAGACATATTAATCTTAACTTGTGTAGAATTTAACTAGAAATACCAAGCAGAGCAAAGGCAAGTCTGTCACAGAAGCAATAGCCTCCCACAGTAAAGCATTCCTCAGCCCTAAGGAAGTCTGCTGGGGCCCTCCTACATTACTATCTCCAGAAAAGGGGACAAAAGTGATTTCTTCTGGTTCTGAAGCTGGAGCCACTTTGTTTTCCTTTACATAATGTGCTTGAAACCATTCATTCAGCCCTTCTCTGTCACCAGCTGTTACCAAAGGTATAACAGCACCATGGCGTTTACTTACAACACAGGACAGTGTTTTAACCCTGTTACAAAAAAGGACTCCCACCCTTGCCCAGCCACCTGAACCTGGCTCTAACAACACTTTTTCACTAGTGATAATGCAGGGCCACTGCAGGGAACCCACTTGCTCACACATTAGTGCCATTGGGTTGTTGACACATCCATTGACGATTTGTGCACCTCTCCCAACAGTGACTCCAGTGAATGTCTTATCGTCCCACACTCGGCCTCCAATTCTGTCTTTAGCTTCCAAGACAATGACCTATGGCAACATTGTAAGATTTAATTATATTAAACATACCTGTTCAACCCCAGAGCAAAGGAGAAAATAAAACACAAATAAACCACCCAAGCAATCCAGCAGTGCTGACAATCTTAACACTTTATTTTCCCTTATGGATCATTTGTAGTTAATTTATGCATTTAAATTGTCCTTTAAAGGCTACCCTTTGGGATATACACGTACAAAAATAACTGTCTTCTTCTTAAAAAAGCTAAACACCTATATAGGAAATCTCAAAACTGGATTTTAAGGCATGCTACAGGCTATTAAACACAATGATCTGGCTGCAGTGTCCGTATAAAATATACCCTGCATTCTTTCTTGCATTTTAGATACAAATAAATGGAGATTTACTCAACAAACCCCCAAATTTTGCAAATTAATTAGGATGCCCTATATATACATGTTTGTAACAGGAGTGTAGGCTTTTTCATTTTGAAGAAGAGTTTAAAAGCAGAGGAAGTCTTGATTCTTTTAAGTAAGGCTTTTTTTAAGTAAAGCTTCTTACCTTAATTCCAAAGTTGTGCAGTTGTCGGGCTGCTGCTAATCCTGCTGCACCAGCCCCAACAATAATAACAGATTTCTGAAAAATATTGAAATATTTCAATAAAAACAGTTAGAACCAAACCAGAAATTATCATTTCACTCTCAATTTCTTTTTGCTAAAATTAAAAATATCTCTAGGTTCAGAAGTCTAGGGTCTCTTGCCCTCTAAAGTAATCCATGATAACTTTTAAAGATGACAGTGCATTTAATGTAGGAAAAAGATCAATGATAGCTTTGAAAATAGTAAAGAGGTTTTAAGAACTTCTAAAGAAGATGCCTCAGTTTCTCTTCAGAGAAACAGCTGAAGTTATCAGTAACAAAAGTAGCAAAATCGGTAGTTATCAGACAAGAATCATAATTACCTTGTAGTGATTTCAATCATAGATTGTGTTTACCAGTAAAAACTATTTTATAAATTAAAACCATACACAAATATACACTTTCCAAACGTAACCAACATATAATTTCTAGGAGATATTCCACTACAGAATACATTCATTTGATAAGTTTTGGATGTTGTCAACCAAACATCTACCCTTCAATCACAATTCTTGCAAACCAACATGGAACAGGAGTTTCCTCACCTATACAAGCAGAGGTGTATTACAGGGCTAAGCCACAAGAAGAACCTAAAAATGTTCTTTTGACACAGTTCCCATCCATCTCAACAGCTCATGGGAAGCACAAATCCACAGGGCTGAATTCTATAGATTTTAGTGGGAAAAAAATCCTTGTTGGGAAGAGCTTAATGTCTGTAGCTTCCATAACCACTGAAGGCATATGGGAACAGTGTGAAAAACTTGCCATGTGTTAGATTTTAGATGTAATTCCACCTATCATCCCAGCCACATAGTTTTATAACACTAATAATGCAGGGATTATAGCAACTTACATTGTGGTATTCCTTAGGAAGAAGGTACTGGTCAGGACTGACTGACAAAAGCCCTGTATTAATTAGCCCTTTCCTTGTCATAAAATAAAGTATCCTCTCCATTTCCTGGACACAGCGAATACGCACAAGCCCCCGAACAATGATATGATGGATACATTTTTGAGGGGTAAGAGCCTCCTGCAAAGAAGAAACAAAGAATAGAAACTGCTGATTCTCTAATATTCCATTTTTTTTCCCATGTGTTTACTTCACATTTAAATTGTAAACCATGGTAAAAAATCATGATCCAGGCTCCTGAGAGCATTTGAAAAGCAATTTTTGTGGAAATTCCTTGCTAGCCAGCTTTACACAGTAAGGCAACAATTTATTAAGCAAGATTAATATGGAATAAAGGGAAATGAGTCTACAAGATACTCCTGCAAACTCCCTGGTGTGTTCCATTAGTACAGAAATGAACAATCTTATTCCAGGAAAATCCATTCCAAGTAAAAAATAGATTAATATCCAAAACCTTCACAGAAATGCAGACATCCATAACAGAAAGCTTCAGCATGTGAACCTTTAGCAGCCCTACTGAGGACAGACAGTGTCACAAAATTAGCCAAAGTAAAAAGACAATCACTTCCCTGTCCAACAGTCAGGTGGGAAAAAATATCATAAAGCACCCACAAAACACTGTTTAGAAGTGTCCAAGCATACCCTTAAAAAGTTAGATAGCTATGCAGACACAGTAGAGTTTTAATACTTTAAAAACTTTTGTATTTTACTCTAAAAGAATCTTGTATGCATTGAATAAAACAAACAAACAAACCAAGCAAAACAAAAAAATCAACAAATTTTCAAAAACATTGGAGCAATTTTTCTGGTGCATAAAGGAGAAATCTAAGAGAGTCCAATCCTTAAAAAGAGAGTTCATATCCCAGAAAAGTTGCTATTATTTTTAAACAAACAAATTCACCACCAGCATCTCTTACCTTGCAGTTTGTGTACCACAGAGCCAAAATCAAGTTTCTCAGTGCCAAGTACATGGTAGGGTCTCGTGAATATTCGGGGAACTCATAGAGCTCATCCAGTTCCATGACATCTGGCCTCACACAAAGTGCTTTCCCACATTCATTGGGCTGGTAAAAAGGCTGGAAATACTTGTTCATGCCTGCAACTGAATAAAGACACACCAAGAACTAGTCATATTCCACCATATCTTCATCATATTCTTTTCCCTCTCAGATGATCCACTGACCTCACACAGATAAACAAGTAAGGAAGCTTTCCAGCCTCTAGCCACCTCCAGAATTATTTCATTTCTACTGCTCTCCTCTCTCCTGCCCTCTGGGCTGTGCATTAATTATTGTCCTGCTGCCTGACAGGTATATCTTGGACCTATCAGAGCAGAAGTTTTGCCAAAGAAACAGTATGTGCTCTCTGATGCCATGAGGAGTCCAACAAGGAATAGGACCTAAATCCAGTTCTGAGCTCTAGCATCACTATACAGGCTCAGGCAGCACTCTCAACTCCTCAACTCCTTCCTTCTTCAACTCCCAGAACTGCCCAGAGTGGGGAGTAACTAAAAGGGGTCATCTTCCACCTGCAGCACTGGTTGCTTTGTGCAATGGAATTTTCTGTTAAGCAGATAAATATCTGTGGAACAGATGAACAGATTTACTTGCAGCACCTAAGGAGAGCAAAGCCTGCTAAAACAACACAGAAGCTGAACCTCCCTCAAAACATGCTCTCTGAGATGAGTAAGGTAATTCAGGATTCCCATTCTCCATGCCTGACCTATTCTGCAGATCTGCACTCCCAGGCTATCACTCTCAGGGCTGCCACTAGCAAAAAAAATAACCTAAACAGGATCAGAGTGCCTCAAGAGGTGACATCCTCTTCTCCAAAGCCCCAAAGATCCACAATATCAAAACTAACAAAATCCTGGGTTTTTTGATAGATCTTCATTTCCTTAAGAATGTAAACAGTCTTTAAGTACCTGCATGTTCATTTCCTGTTTCTAGAAATTACAGGTGGTACACAAAGAGAGTATGCAGTCTGTGCTTACTCGCTATAGAAATGCCATAAGAAATGTATTACCTTTACCTTCCAAATGAATCAATGGTATCAAAGAAGTACAGAGCCAATCACACAAAGTGTGTGTGTGTTAGTGCTGAGAACAGAACCAGTATTCTGAGTCAGGAGAATTATGTGCCCTATAAACTCAGCTATATGACAGAATTTATCACACCTATTTAAGCAACAGAGCCCTGCAGGTGGCCCTTACCAGTCAAATTAGGCACGCTCTTTAAGTGCTCTAACTTCACAAGGTTGGATTCACCGGGTAACCGATTAGTGCTGGTACAGGATGGACTCATGCCCACGCAGTCTGGATAATATGCAGCTAGAAAGGGAGCTGCCACACTGTCTTTCAGCAAAGGAGGGAGTATGAGCATGGAGTACCACCAATGGTCTGAAACTTCAGCCACTCGCTGGCCAAGCAGAGAAGTGAAGGAAAGAGGGGAGAAGAGAACACGTCAGTACTTTGAAAATGATGGAAAATGAACCAATCTCCCCCCTCCCTCCAAAACTGAGACCAAAAAGCAGCAGAAGTACCAATCTCAGAATTGCAAGTCATAAAGACATTTTCTCTCCCTCTTTCCCCTTCCTCAGCCTGACACAGAAAACCTGTAGTATTGATCTCTTCCTCAGAAATGGAGCTGAAACTTCACAAACTCCACACCCATGTGGAGAGCAAACAGATAAGACATGCCATAACATATCTATGTCTCGTGCCTTTTATAAAACATTTACAATCATTTATGCATTCAACTTAGAAAAGGCTATGCTAACTGATCAATTTAATTTAGATTCTGCTATCCCCATCAAACACCTTCTAAAACCCTAAGAAATGCTAATGAATCAAGTCAAACATGCATTGAGGAAACAAAGCCACAAAGCTTCTACAAGAGTCAACAATAAGCTTGAATATGTTCCCTGGGATGGAGGTAACTCAGAGGACACTTGTCAACATTGGCTTATTGAACATCAGATCACACGAAATCTGAAATTCAGGGTTGCTTGATCATAAACCCCTCGAAACACCAATATTCATCTTGTATAGACATTTGGTGCTATGGGGGAGAGGAGACAGAAAACAAGTTCTCTTGCAGTCTTCAAAATGAGGAGACTAGCTTGACTAAAGACAGAAACCACTTGAAAGACAAGGAAACTTTAGAATGAGGAATTTTATTTGAAAGCTGGCAACTGAATACTGTTTTGTCTGATCAAAAATGAGGATTAGGAGTAAACCTTGAATCACAGGCCACAACTCAAAGACACCACAAACCACTTGAAAGCTAATTGGTATGGTAAGGGAAAAGAAGAAAAAGATGAGAAAGTAGAAGGCCCTAGGCTCTGTTGCAAATAGTGCCTGACAGTTCCCTCAGCAAAATGCATAAATACTGACATAACTGGCCAAAGGACCAAATTTTAAAAAAAAAGAAATAAATATGTCATGCTATAAGATTGCTTTCATATTCTAAGACAAATGAGGAGGACAGCCACTACTCACCAAGTCCTCAGGCATGGAACACTGGTCTGAGCCCTCAGTCTGAAAGAAAAGGGAATGGTATCAGAGCTATTCTTAGGTGGTGCAGCAAAAATTAAATATAAACCAAAGTAACTTTCTATTGCATAGTTCTTTAAAAAAATAAAAAGTGTTAGTGTTAGCCTTCTGTGGCAGAGCTGACTGTAAAAAATAAAATAGTAGAGAAACGTTTGCGTTAAAAACAAAACATATAAAGCAAAAGCACTCTAGAAAATGTTTCTCATTTTTTTAGTTAGTTTCTACTGATCACACATTAAAATATACATTCTGTTCCACCAAATGGGGTGGAACACTGGAAAAAACTAATTAAAAAATACAGAATTTTATAGAAAAATTCTTGACATATCCTACATTTTCCAGAGCGACTCTTCCAACCTAAGCTATAAAAGAGTTTCTCATTTATTTTAAGAGTATCTTTATCACTGAGTTTCAAGATTAAATGCTGGCCCTTCAGATTTTCACATGGCCAGTATTTTCAGGTTATGTTTTTTCACGTTGTAAGTGCCGTGTCGATTCTATGGCACTTCAAAGACTCTTTCAGATTTCAGGAATTATCTTCATGGCAAAGCTGAAACTTTTCATGTAAACGCTGTGACAGACTTAATAGAAATTAAGAAAAGCTCACTGAGCTTTTCAAATGCTTTCCTAAATAATGCAGAAAGGCCAAACAAAACTGAAATAAACATTTTGGTGTGTGTCTGTTTTGGACATGCTGATAATCCTTCCACAGCTTCAGCATTCAGGATTTTACAACTGACTGTGCAGAAAAAGGTGTTTCAGATACTTCCTCCTTGACATTTCCAGTCAGAGATGTGCAAACAGCATGTAAGCCCTGTCACCATGCAGCTCTCCAGGCCATCAGACTGTCATTTTGGCATTAGAGACATTAAGCAGCAAACAACAGGAACTTAATTTCTGCAAATAAGAAATATCATCTTGTTGTTAAGTTTCACTATGAGCAAAACTGTTGTTTGTTACCTTGGTGGAGTTGTTCAGTTTCATCCCACACCTGTATGTTTTTGCTATCTGTGGTGTCAGCTGGATTTCCTTTGTCAGCTGACGCCATTTACCACAGTCTGCCTTTGTGCACTGCACCTACAAGTCAAGACACAAACATGTTTTTACTTGTTGCTCTCTGATTACAGATAAGATTAATGCAACTTAAATAACCAGTTAGGAAGGAGTGAGATGTGAGAAAGTTGTCAAATATAATTGTTAAATTTATCCTCTTGTAATCATCAGGTCATAAGGAAGGCATTTTATACACAGCAATCTTGTGCCCATCTCCTGCAAGGCTGAGTTTCTGCACAGAACCTAAGGCCAAAATGGATTCAATGCCCAGTTACTATGGTCTTTGCAAGCATTACTTCAAAACCATATTCTTCACCACATAAAGAAAAAAAAGAAACAAAAAAACTAAACAGTAACAGAAGGCTTGGCTTCATGGAGTGTGGAGAGAAAGTCTCCAACAATGGAGGAGTTGATCAGAATTATTATCTTGACTTTTTCTCACAGTCCTCTAATACTAGAAAAAAAAACATAAAAGCTCAGCTGACCTGCTGGTTGAACAGCAGAATACCAGAAACACATCTCGTTCCTACTAATTAAATCACCTTTTATCTTACCCAGTAAGGAAGCTGTTGATCAGCCATAAAGGCTTTTGGACTGGGCTCACTTTTACCATTACTTGTCCAAATCCTTTTCCAGGCAGTGTATTTCTCATAACCGTCTTTATGGCTAAGAAGAAAGAGAAAAAAAACCAGCAAGCAGTCAGAAAATGGAACATTTAGTTCACTTCAAGCAATAGCAGGACATAGAAATAAGGCTGTAGAGAATACTGTATTTTCCTATTTAAAAAAAAAAAAAGAGAAAGTTGTGGTTCTTAAAATAGCAATAACTTGCATCCTGGCCATTATATCCTCTTACTTACAAGCACACTTTCTGGTACCTACAGACTTTTTATATTTTATAGTGGTGGGTACTGCTGAGCACATCAGCACACAAAAGTCTTAGTAAAGCTGGATGTGTCTCCCCCTCAAATGGGAAGGAAAGTCCTCTGTGAGACTGGCAAGAATCTTCATGGTCACTGAACTGCAAGAGTTAAATCTCCTTACTGATTTGGTGATAGAGAGGCGAGGTCTCCTGAACTCACAATGTAAAGTGAAATTGCTTTATAAAGGAAAACAGATTTACTCCAAACTGTTCTCATAATTTAAAATTTTCTGACATTGTTTTTTAAAAAGACAAAAGCTTCAGAACAATTGCACACACAAACCAGCCTGCCTAAAGTAACCAATTTTGTTTGTGCTGCTTTGTTTAAATTGATTAATCCATACAACACCTGCAGTTTTAGCACCAATATCTAAGTTTCACTCTGACTAAAGCAAGCACAGGAGACAATTCTTTGTATTATGTTTATGTACATGATATTTCAACAGTTGCAACATCTGCTAAATTTTAATAAGCTCTGAAAAGACACAATCTTAACTGGCCAACCTACCTTCGGTAATAGTGGTCAAAACATTCATTGCAAAAGTGCTCCCCACAGGAAAGATGATACCATCTAGATGTGTACCCATTTTTAGCACATCTGTAATGCAGAAGACATAGAAATAGTTTTACAATACATTTAGAAAAAAGTCTATTGGCAGTAGCATATTCTAGAATGTGAACAAAATATTTAGAATAAGCCAGGGCTTTATGTTACATTCATGAAGGCTGACTTGCATAAAGCACTACAGTCATACAAATAACAATAAGGTCATTTCAATTGTCTCTAGCATTTCCAGTTTCCAAACTAAGCAACACCAGATGCAAAGGAGGCAATGTGGACACAATGTGCAGTTTTATAGTTGCTCTGGCTTCCAGCAGCCTCCCTCTAACAATGGTCAACTGAGCCTGCCTTTAGTACCCTTTAAGCAGGCATTTCCTGAACATGAAATACGTTTGCTCTCAGAGTAGATATGTGATGTGTCACATGAAGCATTTTGCAAATGTGTGAGATGAAAAAGTCCCCCTCCACAGGAGCTTACAATTCCTTTCTTTTGTTCCAATATTAGTGCAGGGGTGGGAGGGATCATTTAAATTGGCATTTTTCTTGTACATGTGATCAATTGGTTTGTAAGTCATTACAATGTTCTGTCCCCAGAACAACTGACAGAACTATAAAGTCAAATCTGAACACAGAACAGATGTTGCCTATTTTTTTCTCATGACCGAGTTGTGATTTTAACCCAGTGGGAGAAAACCCTGAGGAAGGAGTTGCACATTCTGGGCATTTGTTCTCTATTACTCTCAAAAAGAAATATCCATTACAAAGATTCTCTTCATCAGACAAAGCAACAGTTCTTCCCTCAGGAAACTCTCACTAGACCTGATGAAACAGTTCAAGGTAAAAAGCAGTGACCTAAGCTACTAACTGAAATAGCCATGAAATTAGCTCATCTCAAATAAAAAATGTTGAAAGCACGTACTTGGGGGGGTAGGAGGGGAGAAAATCCAAATATTAAAATAACAATTCAAACAGATGAGTGGGCAGTATCTATTGTTTGCTAAACAAAACCAGTAATATCAGCAACTCTGATCTCACAGGTGCTCACTCCCTGGGCAAGTCCCTCATGCAACTCCCAAAGCATTGGTTCTCTCTGACAGCATCCAGAATTCATGGACCTCCTGCCACATATATAACTAAATGAAGCACCAAGTTAGTTTTATTTATTTTCTAATTCTAAAAAGAAGGAGAGTTTGTCTCAATTAAGCAGAGGGAGGAGTGCTACATAATTAGAGTCTGCGTCCTGTATAATGAGGTCTAACATGCTGCCTGTTATAGATACACCGTGGCAGTATCATGCACTCAAAACCCCCAGAGTCAGAATGCAAAAGCACTTGTGCATGCACACAGAAAGCCACAGAACTCGAGAACAGAATGTTCAGATAAGCATGACTGTCTCTCCCAAGACCTGAAATTTCAAGGCCTGAATGTCATCTCAGACTGCAAAATATTCCAAGAAAAAGAGTGGTTAAGACTTTCTGCAGTAATGATGGTTTCATTTTCTGTCTTGAAAGCAAGTTTAGCTTCCTCAGATTACACTAATATGCTCTCACTTTCACAAGGCATGTTCCAGAAGACACCATTAATAACATAAATAAGCACATCCTAAAGATATTCTGTATCTGAATTAGCAACTTGCACAGTCGAATGTCATCCACAACAGGAATAACTTGTGACACTTTCCTGTCATCTTAAGACTCCTATTAGCAGTATCTTTCAATCCTCCCTCTACATTTAGAAACAAAGCAATTTTTCAGAACTTAGTTAGAATCCTAAACTTCAGCTGCAAGTTTAGAAAGTCCACAAAAAATGCAAATAAAAAGAAACAAACCTTTCAGCTGCACTGGCAAAGCAAACAGGACAGGTTGCAGTGCATCCAGCTTTTTCACACTTTCTGTATTTCTTCTCTGATGCTTCATCATCATCATCTGCTGCTGCTTCAGCCGCTTTCTTCTTCACCTAATAAAGAATAGCTGAAATCTGACCAGAAATTACACAAATGCATCTTCTACAAAGTGGCGTTCTGACAGTTTTTCAGCTTGGGAGTGGCATCCAACAGTTAAAATTATACCAAGGAAGATCTTTGTATCCATTGTGAAATTGCTGCAGCATGAAACAGCTGTCAAACTAGGTCAGTTTTTTTTCTACCAAAAAAAAACCCAAACAAAAACAAAACCCCAAGCCACAAACCCACAGTAAGACTGGAAATGTCATTTAAAGCTAAAAATGTCTTGCCTTAGTCTAACTGATGCCATTGAAGAAATTATAAGCAAAACTTCCAGCTTAAATTGTATTTTAAGCTCCATCACATGCTAATGAGTCAAGCCTCATGCATTCATTTTATTCCTCCTTCAGAAAATCTCTTCTTTGTATATTTATTGATATTAATTAGTGGCAATCCTATCTGTTCCTCAAAATATTATGGAAGGCCTAGGGCATTTTTTTGGATACCAAATGTGTCTTCTGGGCCTCAAAGGTACTGTATATTAGGTTGTTTTAGGCCTCTGTCTCAATGGGCAGACAGCTTTGTCTGACTGTACAGAAATCTGTGACTGTATTTTTCACATATTAAGTATTAACAGGT
Source organism: Xenops minutus (assembly GCA_035221455.1). Classification (NCBI taxonomy): domain Eukaryota; kingdom Metazoa; phylum Chordata; class Aves; order Passeriformes; family Furnariidae; genus Xenops; species Xenops minutus. The sequence continues at coordinate 59,704,947 of JAWWEE010000074.1, forward strand.
TATATTGAGTATTTATCTTTTCTGAATATTGTTCAGAAAATGAGAAGCTTTGCCTGCTTATTCACAGAATTAACTCTTTCTCCCTCTCTGGGGGTAAATACTCTAAGGCCCACTTTAGCCACAATGGAGCCTGCTATCTTTATAAATGTCAACAGAAAATAAAAGATAGCAAAGTACAAACCCTCAGGTTATAAAATTCTTATAAATACCTGTCTTCCAGAACTCCTCACAGGAAGGCTGTCTGGAGACTGATCTGAAGAACATGCCTTTTTTTTCGTTCGTACCCTTCCAGTTGACATTGTATTGTTAGATCTGAAAAAAAAAAAGTAGGCAGTAGTTAATAAAAAAAATTAAATTGCTTGCCTGTCTAATCACCTGGGCAGTATAGCTACTTAAAATTCTACTTTTTAGAGTTACCTAAGTAAGAATCTATTTAGCTTGACAATTCAGGAGGAAAAGGAGAATGAGGCATTACGGGAAAGGAACAATACTACTATTTTAAACTAAAATCAGAGTCAAGATTAGATCCCTGGATGCATCTTGACAGGCTGTTCCAGATCAGCATATCCTGGATTTCAGTAATCTGATTTGCATTACGTGAAGACCTGGACTGGGATTTGGGTTGGCAAAGTGAGCAGACATCAGGTCAATGCTGATGCAAGCATTCAAACACCACTCAGAGCAGTGCTCATCCTGCTAACTCCTGATTTATTGGCAGCAGGAGATCTGCACTCCAAAGTACTTTTCCAAACAGTGTACTGATGTTTAATACCAGATGAACAACCAGTTCCAAGACTTGCACATGGAGTACAAGGACCTCCTATGAAAGTAGGAATTTAAAGTCTAAACTGCAGTTGCATTGAAGGTATAAGTGACTGGAATATGTACTGAAGGAGAAAATAAAAGATTTACAGCACAAGAGCTGTCTTTGACTGCACCAGTAGGGACACAGAAAAGACCCGTTTACACATAAACTGGAAAGCACAGATGTGAGAAAGTGTGCAGCAGAAATATGAAAGCACATTTAAAATGGGATTATCAAAGGCATTCTTTTCACAGGGAGTAAAGCACAAATAAAGAGTGCCTAGGGGGAGAGTTAAACCTACCAGTGCTCTACCCCATACAGAAAGGAGATGGAAATAAACCCCTTGTACTACAGCACTGCATCAGGGATATCTTGTTGCAATAGGCATCCAGTTGTAAATATGTTTCTTTTATATATATCTAGATATATATGATACAATTCTCCCTTGTTCAACCTGTTAGTGCTGGACATGGCAGCAGAATCTTCGTTCAGAAATTGTGACAAAAGTAAAGGTAACAGGAGGAGAAAATTGGAATTTTTACAAAATGTCAAATCAAGCAAATCAACTGAACTGGTGCTTCATTTGCATCTTGAGACAGAAGAAATTACTTGGGAGAAGAAGAGAAATCATGATGATACCCACATAAAGTGGGTATATTTCATATCAGGGAAAAATTAATTTGGAAAACCCAATAAAAAAATGAATTGTGTTTCTTGCATGCGCCCCCTCCAATTATAACTCAGTAGAGGCAGAAAAAAAACCCAAATGAAGTCAATCTTTTTTACCTAAGGAAAAAAAAGGCATCACTTCACCATAACTTACTGTGTGGGGGTGGCTGAGGTTGGAAAGTAGAGAAAGGAAAACCAACCAGTTTCATTTACATGAGATTTCCCTAAAGAGCTGTGTCACGCCCCAGAAAATGGAGGCTTTTTTCCCCCTAGAGCTTTCCTCCTGGATCAGTGGCACAACAGAACCTCTCTGTGTCACCTTAGCTTCTGACTCAAGTTTGTGTCCTTACAGCCACAGCCGGAGCAAAGAGCCAGGTGACTCATTTTGGTGGCCACCAGGTGATCCCCCCGTCTGCTGCTGCTGCTGCTGCCACCAGGCCCTGTATCCCAGAAGGTAAGAGAACATACAGCTGTTTCGTTGCATATAAGGGGGTTAGGAAAAAATGGCACTTATCAATGCCTAATAAGTTTGGTAAAAATATTCCAGATGGAGGTAGAGAAAGGTAGAGACCAGGTGTACAGAATCACAGACAGGTATTTACCATGAGCACTGTGGGAGGGCAGAAAGGGAGAGACAGAGACCAGCCTAAAGCCATTACCTACAGCTCTATGCCACTTTGTCCCCACTTCCCCTCCCAAACCAAACAACACCCCCCAGGAAAACCCACACGTTTTTAGAGAACAAGTCAAAGTGACTTAGCCTACTCCGCTTTACATGACTGTGCGTTCTATGCTATGGACGCTATCTTCCCGGCTGAGAAAATAAGCCCTTTAAAGGCAGAGGGAGATGCATAACACGCTGTCACATTCAATCACATTCCATCCATCCACCCGTAACGCGTGGCCTATATCGGAGAGCTTTGCAGGGTTTTACCTGCGCAGCTGACGGCAAGTTTGTCTTTGCGGAAGGGAACAAAAATGACAAATTTAAAAAGAGAAACCACACACACACACACACAGAGACATTGACAGGGAGGAAGCGAGAGGCGGGAGGAGTGCGAACACCTCTAAAACTCATGCCCAGCGCCCATGCCCGCGGTGACAGCGCCGAGCGGAGCCGGGAGCGGGTCCCGGGGCAGCCCCGGCCCCGCTGTCCCCGCAGCAGGACACTCACCTCGGGGCCGCAGGGACAGCCACGCGTGTCCGCGCCGCCTCCTGCTAGAGCTGCAGCCGGGGAGAAAAGGGTGGAGAAGGGGGAAGGAAGGGAGGGAGGAGGGAGGGAGGGACGGAGAGAAGGGGAAGGACAGGAGAAGCGCGGAGGTGAGAATAGGGCAGCGCTCGCACCTGCCCCGCCGCCCCGGGCAGGGGGCGCGGTGGGCGCTGCAGCGAGACAGGGAGGGAGGCACTCACCGCCGCCATCCCCTCCGCCATCCTCATCCTCCTCCTCCTCCCCGGTGCCGTGCACCCTCAGCCCGCCTCCTCTTGCCGCCGCTTCCGCTCTCCGCGGTGCGTGGCGAGGGGAGGGCGGGCAGGCACCGCCCTGGACCCGCACACGGACACGGCTCCAGCCCCGGGACCCGCACACGGACACGGCTCCAGCCCCGGGACCCGCACACGGACCCAGCCCCATCGCCCGGGACCCGCACACGGACCCGCACACGGACCAGGCTCCAGCCCCGGGACCCGCCGCTGCCCTGCAGGTACCGCCCCAGTCTGCAGGTACCCCCGCCCCGGTGTGCAGGTACGGCCGACCCAGTGTGCAGGTATCATCCCCTCGGTGTGCAGGTACCCCCGCCCCGGTGTGCAGGTACCCCCGCCCCAGTGTGCAGGTACCCCCGCCCCAGTGTGCAGGTACCACCGCCCCGGTGTGCAGGTACCCCCGCCCCGGTGTGCAGGTACCACCGCCCCAGTGTGCAGGTACCACCGCCCC
>JAWWEE010000074.1:59708450-59718567 GCA_035221455.1 Xenops minutus
AGGTACCCCCGCCCCAGTGTGCAGGTACCACCGCCCCGGTGTGCAGGTACCCCCGCCCCAGTGTGCAGGTACCACCGCCCCGGTGTGCAGGTACCCCCGCCCCAGTGTGCAGGTACCACCGGTGCAGCCCCGCCCGGCCCGGGGTGCTGAGGGTGCCGGTGCTGAGCCCCGCCGGGTCCCCCCGAGGGTCTGTCTGCCCCACAGGAGTGTCGGCATCCCCCTCCTCACTTACCGGGGCTCTGGGGCTTGCAGGTGGGTGCCAAAGGACAGCCCACCGGAGCTCCCGGGGTGCTGGCAGGGGAAAGGGGTCTGTTGTGTATGGCTGCACTGCAATAGTCACCAAACTGATCTCTTGAGATGCACTAAATCCTTGTTCGACTCGAGGGAGTTAGAGCCGGTTCCAAACGATGCGTTGGGTGAGGGTAATTTCTGTTTCCTTTTTCACAGCACTCCCAGGAGAGGATGGACCACTCGGGGGATGCAGCCGGGCTCCTGCAAGGCTCTGATGTTGGGCCACAGAAAGACAGAGTAGTGACTGAGGAGGAATGGCTACAGAAATGGGAGACGGGTAACATCGGGTTCCACAAGGAGCAAGGACATCCGTACGTGACTTCACTCTTCTGCCTTAGTTGTTATAAGAAATGCTCTGAAATTAAATGACTTGGCTCCTTTGTGAAACTCAAAAACGGGACATTTGCAAAAGGAAAATTATTTTATACAGGCACGGCTCAAAATTAAATATACATAGTTTTGTGAAGAGCTTGCTTAAAAATCTTAAAGTTTCTGATGCAGAAGGTTTGCACTGCTGTTCATAAGTCATGAAACCAAGGCCTGAAAAACATGTGGAGGGCATTGGAGCAACTACTTTGCACGAGAACACAGGGACCTAAGAAAGCAAACCTGACTATATAGTCTTTCAAGGCCTGTAGAAGTGATTTGATTGATAAGGAAGTTCAATAACCATTCTGCTTCAAGGCTCTGTTATGGCCTTCTTAGAGGTGGGTTGACTGGTTTGTTTATGCCAAAAAACAAACAGAAAATAGAACAACCATAAATGTGTTATTTTCTGACAGAAATGAAATTTACCTTTCTAAGTAAATGGAAAGTGAATGTTTTTGTTTCTTGTTTTTATTTCTAATGGCATGAAGCAGGTTGAGTTAAGAACCTGTGTTCCCTTATGTTCCCCTGCCCCAGCGTGTAGTTTTAATGCGTCAGCACCAAAACTTGCAGAGTTAAGTAAAACATGTCTGTTCTTCTGCAGGCTCCTCCAGAAGCATTTGGATGTTCTTCTAAACGGCAGGAGTGGACTGAGGATATTTTTCCCACTTTGTGGTAAAGCAGTAGAGATGAAATGGTAAAAAACAGGTTATAACAGGAAAAACCTTATTTCATATGGGGAGGGAGAGGGGGAATTCCCAACCTTATAGTGGCCATTGGAAATGTGCTGCATCTCCACTGGTAGGAAAGCAGCAGCACGGGAGGAAATTTGGGTTCATTTGCTGGTATTTTGTGTAGTGGCATAAATGAGATGGGTAAGGTAAGGACTAACCTGAAAGTCCTCCTCATTGTCCCAAGTTCAGCTTGGGGAATGCTGAATTTATGACAGACAGAGTGACTGAAGCTACGCCCTTCCCACTGCTGGTTTGGGGAGCAATGCCAGCTTAAACTGCCCACAGTGGGGTTGGTCATGCCAGGGCACATTGTCAAGGGACCATGTAGCATGTCATGCTGGCAATTTAGATGATCTGGGCTAAATATAACTTCCTTTTTTTTTATACTTACTATTTTGTCTTTACCCTTTCTTTTTTGGTGTTTGGTTTTTTTTTTTTTTTTTTTGTAATTAGGGCCTATATAAGCCAGTGTTTTTTCCTAGAGAGGGTGGCACAAACCAAAAAACTGTGACTGAGCTGCATCCTCAAGGAATCTGGTTAGTTCCAGTTGTCAGGTTTATCCCAGTGACTACTTTCCAGGCTCTGACACACGTTGCTCTTGCTCTGAGCTGCACCTCCCTGGGTGGACAGCGTGCCCCAGCTGCTGCAGTTCAGAGCACAACATGTTTCTGAATGGACAGTTTCTCTGTGTGTTCATCTGTCTTCATCGAGTTCATAGAAATAACTTAATAATTCATTGACTCTAAATTAAGCCTCCAAGTCCTTGTCAACTGTATGTCAAGTGGTGCTAATTTGAGCTCCAATCATGGAGGGGAGGTGTTCAATATAATATGAATGGTCCAGAAAGTCAGGATTAGATATGCCAGTGCATCCTAAACCCAGGGTTTCCCTAATGTAAAAATGCTCCATGAGAGATGCACAACCTGGGGGCCTCACCTAAATTTGGGACCTCTCTCTTTCTGTGTGTGCAGGCTGGCAGACATGGGGCACAGCGTTGTCGGTGTGGAAGTCAGCGAGCAAGCACTGAAGGAATTTTTTTCAGAGCACAGTCTGCCTTACTGTGAGGAGCCAGTCCCAGAAATTTCAGGAGGAAAAATGTTCCAGGTATGTTTTCTGCGTTGTCAGATGATCTAGTGTGGTTAATCATGCAATGCAGACGTAACTGAGCAGACAAGTTGTTCTGCTTTTATGCCTCTGTTTTACTGGTATACATTCACCTCTCCTGAAGAGGTCTCAAAGGAAGCTCTGAGTTGTAATTTTGGACTGAAAAGTTATTCTTTTGAACTTAGGACTTTGGCCTTCCTTTCTTATGACAGTGAAGAACCTGAGTGCATGTAGAGGGAATGTATTTTAAAATTGGACAGTTGCACGTCTTGATAGGCTCGAACCTCTTTGGAGGGGATCAGGAGAATTATCTCAATAAATTAGAATTAAAAATTAAAAATGTTTCTCACAGTTTTTGCCCACTGCACATAAGTGTATATTTAAAAATAATGTGTGTGTGTATTTTAAGGTAAAAAGTATAAATATATATTTATGAGTGCATGTTTAAAGATAGTTTGCTGATAAGTATTGTTTTCATGGCTCTTTATTGTAGAGTATCTCTGGCAACATTTCCCTGTACTGCTGCAGTATTTATGATTTGTCCAGGTAGGAATACAAAGTGTGTTTTACAAATCTCTGTAATCAAACATGTATTAGTACTGTCATAACACTGCCATTGTTTTACTTGAATCAGACATAGAGATTTGTCAGATTCTCTCAAGAAAACTCTAATTAACTTGTATGAGAAATGTGAATAGCCAATCTCCAGCAAAAACCTCACTCTGTTTTTAACCTCTAGGGATGACAGCTAATTATCTTTAAATGAGCTTCTTGTTCTAAGCCATTTTGTGAAAGCTATAGAAAACCATGTTTGCTTTTACAGTAAACCCAAATTATTTTTAACCATATGGATGAAATCTTGCTGTGTAGATCCCCATAAATCCTTCTTGCTGTGAGTTGACAAGTTGCCCCGGGATTGCTTAAACTTCTCAGAAATTTTTGGAAAATTCAATTATAAGTCTTGTAGCAAGCAGTGTGGTGAAACATGTAACTTCCATCACAACATGGTGGAATTATACTTTGAAATGAACAAAATTAGGTAATTAGTGACAGTTTCAGCACATATTACTGGATCCAGTATGTAGTTTCTTGTTCCCAAGATGAATTGGCAGATAGACATTTGGGATGCAGAATGAACTGCATTCCCTAAGGAGTCAGCAGATACCCAGGACTAGAAAAAAGTACATGCTCTTCTAGTTTCTGTGTACAGACAATTTGATTAATTACCCAGTAATTATGGAAATTAAACTTATTTCTCTCTTGCTGAGACTGGCCTGCTAACAGGTCCTTTTGATCTCCATTAGCCTAGCAGCATTCATTAGAGGAGAACTCAGATGCGCTCCTGACCTTTGTCAGAACAGGTCATTTGAAAGACTTTTGGTAGTTAAAGAGTAACAGGAATCACTGCTTTTTGTGGGAACTCTGGGACATATGTAAAACAGTTATATTACACAACCATTGTACCTCCTGATACAATTATGGCTGCAAGACTTTAAAACAAAAAAGGTAAAAAATCGCACAGACTGAAACTACTAAACATCTGCAGAGATAGAAATCCACAAGTTTATTGCTTAAATCCAGTGGGTTTTCCACAGATAGGTGAATTTCTGATTTACATGTTAAATTTTGATAGTTGTACCTAACTACAGATGTGCAGATGGGCAAGGAGCACCCAGACACTCAGCAGGTCCTGAGGACTGGGGCAGGGCCACAGCATGAGCCTGTCTGCAGCCTGTGATGTCTGTGGGCCCTGATGAAATCTGGGGGAGCAGAATACATGAAATGCCTCTGTGGAGCCACCACCACCGTTCCAGTTAGACCAGATTAAAGTTGGGAAGGAAAACCAGAGGCAGAAAACTTCAGTGGCTGGCCTAAGGCCATGCAGCAGACTTGGCTGTGCAGAGGGAACAGCCTCCAAGCCTCAGAAAATCAAGTTTGTCACCTGCCCCCCTAGACTTTCCCTTGTGCTCTGCATGTGCATTCCTTATGAAACTGTCTCCTTAAAAATCTCCTTTCAGTTAAGAGGCTGGTTATTTAAATTAGATGCTTAGACTTGGCAAACTTTAAAAGAAGTCAGCACTTAAAAGTGTTATCATGCCTCATCACAGTGGAGTGGGAAATACAGGATCAGCTTCTGGGTCAGATGCCAGAGATTTAGCAATGCCATTGCAATGAAAATAGCAGTGGGCAGAGAGAAGTTGTCGGGGTTGAAGCCCTGCTGGCAGCTAAGCACCACACATCATCCTCCCCTCCAGGGATGAGGGGGACACTCAGCAGGGTAAAAGTGAGAAAGAAACTTGTGGGTTGAGATAAAAACAGTTTAAAAAGAGATTTTAAAAAACTGTAAGAAAAAATAAATTAAAAAAAAAAAACAACAGGCCAACAACTCCAAACAGAAAGCAACCAATGACCAAAGAGAGAAGAAAATAAAACCCCAGAAAGAAAAGTGGTGCAACTGAAAATACGAGCCCACCCAAGCAGCAACCCCTCCTTCCCTCCAACACACCTCGTGGGTTTTTTTGCTGAGCAGACCCCATAAGGTCTGGAATATCCTTTTGCCCATCTGAGTTTGGCTGTCCCAGCTGTGTCCTGGCCCAGCTTCTCATGCACCTCCACCCTGCTCCCTGGGTCATGGTGTGAGGAGCAGAAAAGGAGGTGATGCTCTGTAAGCTCAGCTCAGCAGTAACTGAAACATCCGTGTCTTGTTAACACCATTTCCAGCACAAATCCAAAACATATCCCTGTAAAAGTTACTATAAAGAAATGTAACTCTGCCCCAGCCAAAACCAGCACACAAGTGAAGACAGAGGTGATGCAATTGGACTCTGACACCTTCCCAGTGGGCCAAAAGGTATTGCACAATTCCATGCCATGTTTTTCTCACTAAGTAAACCTATTCAAACTTTATTTAAAATTATGCAATTTGCATTTTTACTACCTTACTCTCTAAACCCCTGTTTTAATAATTACCAGAAATAAGGCTCTTCCTTATCCCTGAATATTATCTTTGTGTCACCCTGACTGCTCTTACAACCCACCAGTAAAGGCACTTCTTGATAGTCTTGCCCACTTGCAGGTTTTGGGTGGTCACTGAGACCATCTGCCAGCATGTCCAGAAGCCAAACTAATGTCCATGGTAGTGAGGCAAGCAGCAGTGTAACTTGGCTTTTCTAACACTAAACAAGCTGCAAGCTGAAGCTAAACTGTCCTGGATGTGTAGCTGGGAATTGAGGGGTCTGAAGTTACTGGATGTGTTGGTTTCAATGACAGGAAAGCAACAAGGGACCCTCCTTAGCCTGCCTTGGAAATCACACATGAGTTTTAGAGGGTGGTCAAGAACTGCTGATGTGCTGAGTACAGGTTAGGATTGCTTCAAGGGTGAGAGCAGAGTGTGATTAGCAAACACCCAGACTTGTAGCCTGAATGTGTTAAAGCCACGTTTCTGCCTCCCTGCCTTGTCTCAGCACCCCCTAAGGGTGAGGAAACACTGACCAATTCCAGCACCTCTTTGCTATCACAGCAAGGCCATGTAGCAGGAAGGGTTTTTGAGTTCCAGATCACATTGGTTTGGATCATGAAAATGCTGCACCATACAAAAAAAGGTAGTGGGGAATCTGCATCCTTGTGACTTCACAGAACTATCTGAATAAAGATGCCTTTTTACTATTTTTAAGCCTTTTCCTTTTCTCCCTATAGCTCAATAGTTGGCAAGTTTGATGGGGTTTGGGACAGAGGAGCTCTTGTAGCTGTGAATCCATGTGACAGACAACGGTCAGTGAATTGCATTGTTATTGTCTTTGCTCTGATGTAGGCAGTGACAAGTTTTTCCTCCTGCCACCTGTCAGTGGGCCCTCTTTCATTTAAAGGACTAACCTACTGCCACAAGCATGTGCTGCAGTTGCAGAGTGCTGGGTTTGTGAACTTCCTTCAGGAAGCTGCCCCACCTCTTGGTGGGTGAAATATGTGTTTTTTTCCAACCCATCAGAAGCAGAGCTGCAAGTCTCATCTGAATTCTATTATTTCCCTTCCACCCCATCTGCTTCTCTTCTCTGTGTTCTTTGTCCCCTCACTTCCCTCGGTTACAAATTTTCTTGTCTATAGCCAATGCAAGTTTAGTTTGAAGCTACTCCCAGGATGTTTTAATTAGATACATGCTCTTGAATTCACAATAATTTAAAAATATCACTATTGTATTGTGTACTGTACTCTAGACTGTGAGAGATGACTACTTGGTTTGTCTGTTAGTTTTGAGCTGTATATGCAAAAAAAAAAAGATAAATGCTTGTTTATGAGGTTTATTTGAGGCTTTTCATGTGTAGCATGAATTTCATGCTCCTGAAATTCAAGCTAAGTTTTGTTTAGTCTCTCTGCAGTTCAGTTCAAATTCTGTCTGCACAGAGATGCATGTTGCCTCTTTTGTTGAACATTTGGAATGCTATGTTTGAATGCTTTACAAAAATAATAAAGTATAACTTTCTCCTTTTAGCTATGCCCGTTTGATGACCAACCTAATGGAGAAGAATTCTTCTTATCTCCTTGTTACGGTTTCATATGACCCAAACAAACACAAAGGTGAGAAATTGGCACTGTTTGTGTTAGGATTTTGTGTGCTTTAATACAAATTGTGTATAGGTTTACTATATATATTTGTATCTTCCCCAAGGTTTTTATCTGCACAACTTTCTTAGCTGATCACACCAGTATAACTGTGTGTTAAACATTTTAGATGTTAACCAAGCTTGAGGCTAAATTTGAGTTCTCTCTAGCAGTCAGACATGCTATAAGGGTAAGTTGAGGACAGATGTGGTATATTAACAATGAAATGAAACTGGAAGTGTGGCTGTGACAATGAAGCTGGAAGTGTGAATGCTTAGTAACATCCTGTCTGGCCTCGGGAGCTTGAAACACTCCCAAGAACATCAGCTTTGTGCTCTTTACCCAATACCCAATTGCAACCAAATGTGTTGCCTCTCTCCCAGCCTCTATCATGCTCTGAATATACTTGGAGAGGGGGAATTCTGTAAAATCATAAGCTATTTTTTTCCTTTTCTATTATATACTGAAGTGTGAGGTATTTGAAAATGTTCTATTCTTTGTTAGTATTAACTCACAAAAGAAGACATTTCTTGCTGGTTTTGGGGCCCCTCAGCATAATTATCCCTAAAAAAAAAGAGGTCAAAATAGCAACAATAGTTTAATTAATTGTTTTCCCTCAGACATTGTTCAGCTTTTAGCTTTAATTGCAGTATAAAGAGATTGTAGGTTGGATTCTCACACACTGAGAGTGGTTGTATCCAGGTCACATTCATGATTCCCTGGGTAATGATGTAGCTTGTCTGGTGGTCTCCAAGGTGCTTCAGGTTCTTGGACATGTTATTTTCTGATTGTGCTCCACCCTGGGGCCCAGTTACAGACCAGGTGCTGGGAGTGAAGGGGCTGCCCCTCCTGCTGCAGTGTAAAAGTTTGTCTTCTTCCAGTGCCTTCTCTCTGATTACCTCCCCCCCTTTTCTTTCAGGCCCACCATTTTATGTTCCTGAATCTGAAGTGAAAAGCTTGTTTGGTAAGTAATATTTCAGCTACCCCTTAGGAATTTTTTCCAAAATGCATAAATGTGTCTATCTGCCTCTACCTTCCCCGTGACGAGTGATACAGTCATTTACTGCTTACCTAAGGGCTGGAGTAATGGAAAAATATCAGGAAAAATAAATACTGTTTAGCCACAGGGATTTTGCTGTCAAGGAAACTTCTCAGCTCTCCAAAGGATAGGAAGAAAACCCAAGAGACAAACAGTCTCTTACCTCCCTTTGGCATCTTTTTATTCTCCCGGGATTCACACGACACTCAGTGATCTTGTAGCTGCAATCTGAGTCCCATTTGACCATTTTGTCTTTGTCTGCACCTCATAAACCAGCTGCCCTGGTTCAAAAATAAGGCTTCCCAGTACTACAGTTTCTCCTGTACCTTTGTGACAAAGAAGAAAATAACAAGCTACTCAAAGAAAATGCTAAAAATGTACAACTCAAATCCATCAAATTAATGAAAGTTGGAGTTATGGCAGGAATTCAATTTTAAAAGTTCCTCCTGCTATGCTTTATAATTGCAGTTTTAAATTTTACAGCTTTCTGAAACTCCTGCATTGTTTGTGTGCAGGGAGTCACTGGCATAGAGAGTTGCATCCCAGTGCAAAAGAGACAGATAACTTTTCTCTAGTGCATTTGTGTTAGGGACTGTAAGGAAATCATTCACTAATCATTCACTAATTTCTTACTCTGTTACTCCTTCCTCCTTTTCAGGCAACTGCTGGGAAATCAAATGTCTTGAAAAAGTTGATGACTTCTCAGACAAGCACAGACAATGGGGACTAGATTATTTTCTGGAGGTGCTATATATACTGAAGTTTGTTGCTTGATCAAAATCAATTAAAATCACTTGCCTACCATCTTCCTTTTATTTTTATGTCACAGGCTCTAGTGTACAGAAAAATAGCTGTGAGAGGAGAGGACTGAGAGGAGACCTCATCAATGCTTACAAATATCTCTTAAGGGCAGGTGCCAAGAGGATGGGACCAGACTCTTTTCAGTGGAGCTCAGCAACAGGCACAAACTGAAACACAGGAAGTTCCATCTAAATGTAAGGAAAAACTCCTCTACCTTGAGGGTGGCAGAGCACTAGAACTTCTCCCCTTTGCAGCTTATTTTGAAATGAAAGGTATTATTGTGATGTAGTGTAATCATCATGAATAGATGGCAAGTAAAAGCCACGGGGCTTTTTAGAGCATTGAAGTCCTAGAGCTGCAAATGGGTCTGATGATTTTAGCAGAGTAGTCCCCACGCCCACAGCCCATTGCAACACTCAACATTGCGTGTAGATACTCACATTTCAAGGTTGACTTGACAGAGGGAAGAAGGGATGTAGCCAGTGGGCCAGGGCAAGTTGGGAGCTGTTGTGTTTGTTTGTTTTCATTTCTACTAGGTTAAAGCATCTCCTTCCTCTCAATCCAGATTTTTTTTTCTGGATGCAACATGAGAGCTGCTGAAGTTTGCCTCAGACTTCCAGACACGTGACAGCCTCAAAAGGCCAGGTGCTTGGCATGAGGCTGCTGCATGTCCTGTGTAAGACTCCCAGCTATGCAACAGCCTGGCAAGAGCAATGCCACGTGCCAAACAATCTGGTTTAGGATGTTTAAAGTGGCTCTGCCATGTGTGCACCCTGCAGCTACTCTGAGAACACACTGTAAATACCCCTTGCAGAACAAGCACATGCTGTCCATTGCACCTTACATGGGTAACAATATTGTCCCGCAGAGCGTGCTCTATTCAGTGACCGCACTGCAGTACCACTACTGTCCCGCAGGGGGGCGCGCCTCAAGGTAACTGCACTGCAGTACCACTATTGTCCGCAGAGCGCGCTCTATTCAGTGAGTGCATTCCAGTACCACTATTGTCCCGCAGGGGGACGCTCTGTGCAGTGACCACACTGCAGTACCACTACTGTCCCGCAGAGGGCGCCCCTCAAGGTAACTGCACTGCAGTACCACTATTGTCCGCAGAGCGCGCTCTATTCAGTGATTGCATTGCAGTACCACTATTGTCCCGCAGCGGGAGCTCCTCACGGTAACTGAC
>JAWWEE010000074.1:59718760-59735635 GCA_035221455.1 Xenops minutus
CACTCCTGTCCCGCAGAGGGCGCCCCTCAAGGTAACTGCACTGCAGTACCACTAGTGTCCGCAGAGCGCGCTCTATTCAGTGATTGCATTGCAGTACCACTATTGTCCCGCAGGGGGCGCTCCTCACGGTAACTGCCCTGCAGTACCACTGCTGTCCCGCAGGGGGCGCTCCTCACGGTAACTGCCCTGCAGTACCACTGCTGTCCCACAGAGGGCGCTCCGCCCCCGCCGCCCGGCCGTGCGTGGGGGGGCTCCCGCCCGTCCTTTCCTTTCCTTTCCCGTCCTTTCCCGTCCCGTCCTTTCCCCGGGATGGCGGTGCCCGCGGCCGCGCTGTCTCTGCTGGAGTGCCGCGTGTGTTTCGAGCGGTTCGGGGCCGCGGGGCCGCGCCGCCCGCTGAACCTGCCGTGCGGGCACGTCCTGTGCGCGGGCTGCCTGTGCGCGCTGCGCCGCCCGCTCTGCCCCTTCTGCCGCGGGCCTGCCGCGGGCCCCAGCGACTGCCGCCCGCTGCTGCAGCTGCTGGAGCTCTGCGGGACGGCAATGGGAGCGGGGCTGAGCCCGTGCCCCGGGCCGCGGCAGTGCCTGGGCGGGTGGGGCTCGCTGCAGAACCCCGCGGCGCTGGCGGCCTGCCCCGCCTCGGCCCGCCTGGCCGTGGCGCACGACGGCGACAGCAGGATCGCGCTGTTCGGGCCCGGCGGGCGCTGCCTGCGGCGCTTCGGGCCCCGCGCAGAGCTGCGCTACCCGCTCGGGGTCACCATCACGGCCAGCGGGCTCGTGGTGGTGGCGGACGGCGGGGACCGCGCCGTGAAGGCCTTCGACGGCGAGGGCCGGGCGGTGGGAGCGGCGCGGCAGGGCCTGGGCCTGCCCTGGGGCCTGGCCGCCACCGCCGACGGCGAGCTGGTGGTCAGCGACGCGCAGGCCGGGGCCCTGTTCCGCCTCTCGGCCGACCTGCAGCGCTGCCAGCGCCTGCACTCACACCTGTGCAGCCCGCGGGCCGTGGCCGTGTGCCCGCGCTCGGGCAGCGTGGCCGTGGTGGAGCACCGGGGCGGCCCGGCCCGCGGCAGCACCCGCGTCACCGTGTTCGGCACCGACACGCGGCCCCTGGCGCAGGTCGACACCTTCGGGCTGGACGTCGCCTTCCACGCCCGCCCCTACGCCACGGCCGTGGCCTTCGACGGCGCCGGCCGCGTGGTGGTCACCGACGCCCGCAGCAGGGCCGTGGTGAGCCTGGGCAGGCCCGAGGAGTTCCCCTCCTTCAGCCCCCTCATCACCCACGGCCTCGTGTACCCCGTCGGGCTGGCCTACGCCGCTGACGATTCCCTCGTCGTCCTGGACGGCGGCGACCACTCGGTGAAGATATACGGCCCGGCCTGAAGGGCCTGAAGGTGCTCGCTGGCACGGGATCGAGCTGCTTTTGGACACAGAGCACGCGAAGTCCTGCTGTTTGTGGAGGGAGGAGGCGCTTTCTGGGCTTGGAGTGATGTTACCCCCCCGACCGACACGCTGTGATTCCTGCAAAGCTTGTATCGTGGGAGAAGGCCTGGCTGTTTGTTGGTGGCCGTAGGCAACAATGGATCCACCAAACAAATCATGGGGCGGTTTAAAACTGGTCCATGTCTTGACAATCGAACGGGTTTGGTCTTTTCTTGGTGAGTAATCAAAGACCAGCACCCCTGAGAGTGACATGTCATTTGTGTACATTTCCCAGCACATCAGCTTTCATTGGTCTTATTAAACAGAGATACACTCAGAGCTTCTGTTTCCAGGAATTCCAGCTCTCTTGTTGCCTGCCATAAGGAAGGAGTTTGGCTTGACAAAATCATGGGAGAATGGGGAGCTTCCATTCAAGGCTGCCTAAATCCAGCTAAGATCATTGTGATGGAGAGGCTACCACTGATGAGTGAGTTACATGATGTTCAAAGCCTGTTTTTTCCATACCAGGAGAACATTTCTGGGAGCACCCTTCTCTCTGCTGGTTTATTCCCACCTTTATTAGGGTTGTTACTGGAGCACTCTTCCTCTAAAATGCCCAAATTTGTTTTTACCAGAAGATAACTGGTGTGTGGTTCCACAGCATGAGCAGCTTTCCCTAGAAGCTCCTTGAAGCAATTGTGTTTAGCCCACAAATACACCTGCATATGTACATTTGAGCTGGCTGTGCTGCTAACAGAGCTGCACTCAAGAGGGTTGTCATTAATGTGGTGCTTTTGCACCCCAGACTGCAAATTGAAATGTTAGTGAGAAATAACAGAGAAAGGGGGAAATAAACCTCATTTTTATTTTTTTTCCAGCTTCCAAATGATGTTCATTGGGAATACACAGGAGGTTTAGATCAGGTTGAATTCTCTGGAAGGCAGTTTTGCTGTGGACACAAGTTCTGTTGCCTTATTGCACAGTGGAAATTATATCTTATAGTATATCTCATAGCACACCTTTTAGTATATCTGATTTTGAGAAGGATTTAACACCGCTGCTCGAAGTCACTGTTGCATTTTTAGGCATTCACCTGCTGCTAAAATGATTACTTAGGTGGTTCAGTATTAAAATTAAGTTATATATAAATGTAAATGCTATCTGAGGTAGAGACAAGTAGGTTAAAGGGGCATAAAATATTTGGGGTAATTTATTTAGTAACAAGCAATTAATATTAACTAATGTAATTTGAAATTCACAGGCAATCTTTCTATCACTAAATTTTTAATCTGGCTCTTGGCTTGACTTCAGGGCATTGAACTGCAGGTATTGCTGCACCAGTTATTTACCAAATACTTTAAATTGGAGCAGTTTTGCCCTCTAATTCAGACAATATATTAATCTCTCTTGTGAATATTTACGTAAACAAAAGAAATTTATTAAATGCAGCTATTTATAAATAAAATATAAAAGCATATTTTACTTATTCCTATATTTGAGTAATTAAGTAAAAGTTCCTCATATATTTTCACCATGGGTTTCTCTGTTACATTACAATTTCTCTGTTGCAGTTGCGCTGTAGATGGTTTCTTTTCTTGTCTGGTAATATCCCGCCAAAGTTGTTGTAGGGCCATTTGTTGCTATTGAAAATTATATGGACCTGTAAATGTGGTCCTTTTCAGCAGTCTTTACTGCCAGGCCAAACAGTAAGTGCCTTTGGAAGAAGCAGAAATCATCCTTGGCTGTTTTGCAGAAGGTGTATGGCCCTGAGCAGGAGCCCTGTTGAGAGATCAGGAGGGAAATGTACTCAGAGAAGCATCCATTTGGATTATATATTCCTTTCTAGGTGCCGAGGAGACATCTGTCTTTGAGGAATATAGAACCAATTAGATCCCACTTCCTTTGCTGTGTGTCCAAATGCATGCAGTGCCATCAGTGCCATCAGTGCCATCAATGCTGTGTTCATACATAACTAATAGTTTGCTGCAGCAGCACTTCTTGTGACCCACGGGCTGTGAGTTTCCTCTCCTCAAACCTTCATGTGCACCAGGAGCTTGGTTTTGCTGCTGAACTCTTGGACGGGTAAATTTCCCAGGATCTACCACTGTGTAGTAGCTGAAATGCTGATTTTTAAACATTTGACTCATACTGTTTTAAAATTTACAAAAAACTCCCATTTGGTGCCCATTCGGTTTCTGTCTGCTTTGGTAACTGACTAGAAAACACTTGGGTTTTGTGTTTGTAAGCAAAATAAACCTTGTGCCTTTATTCCACCTAGTTTGCTGTGTGCCATCTCCTGCAGTCTCTGCTTTTCCTACGTACTGAAAGCAAAGGTAGGCTCTGTGGGCCATGCAGCTGCTTTCCTTTTACTATAGCTTGGTCTTAGAGGTGTACAATTCTACAGCAAAGGATCTTTATATTCTTTCTTAATTCATTTGGTGCTGGTGCCTAAATTGAGAAGCTGTAATGAACTGTATGAAACCTACTATAAAAGATTCTGAATTCTTCATTGTGAAGGCAAAGGCAGCAGTAAAGCTGAAAACTTTCTTTTGACACACAGGAGAATTTAAGATAATGAGAGAGATCCACCAATATGCTGATAACAAGCTATAAAGCTGCTGATACTTTTCCTTGCTCTTGCCCCTTCCTTTATGCATATATGTACATTTCCCCTGCAGCTACTGCAGATACCCATTGCCTTCAGGATGACACCTTAATGCCATCTGCTTTTCAAAGTCCCAGGGGACCTGTGTTCCTGCTAACCTGTTGGAATTTAACCACAGATTTCAGCAGAACTAAAACTGGTGTTCTGAGAGAGGGATGGCAAGTGGCAAACAGATGAACTTGATCAGATGTCCTTAGGTAGGTGATGCTTTTGGGGTCTGCCTGGTTGTGCTTGGAATGGGGATAGTGAGATGTGCACCTGCCTTTGGAAAAGAGTGGAGCCCATTTCATCTAGAAAGTAATGTGGGGCTGTCTAGTTGCTTCAGTGGTAATTACTGTGGAGCTTATTTTTAAAAAACCACCCCCTTTGCATAACTCTTTGCACCTCGTGCTTTAGCCATCTGGATTAAAAACAAACAAATATAATGGACAGTATCCTTCTACAGGCATCTCTTCAGCCCCTGGTAGAGATTGCTGTGTCTGTTGTGCACACACACGCTGCCATTCCTATTTGGTTTATTTTTAAGCACTGATCTCAGATTGCTTTCACTGCATATAAATATATCAGGGTATGTTTACCATGTTAAGGAATTAAAGGAGTCAGAGGAGTCTCAGAAATCTGGATTGAAATGGCGTTCTCCAACATAGATTTTGTATGTTTGTTTGCTTGTGAGGAAAATAATTTTAGATAAAGAAGATAATCTCTTTTTCAGTTCAGTGAACAAATAGAATGGTGAAAGGGAGAAACAAAGGTAAAATTCACTTCATTTTGGCCATTATCCATTTGAGCATGTCTGTTCCCTCCAGCCCCCTTGCTGTGCACATCAGTTTGGTGTTTGTATTTTCTCAAAGCATGGATGTGACACCACCAGAGCATTCTTTTAACATTGACTGATTTCAGGATAAGAGGAGACCTCCTATAATATCCAGCTCCCAAACCACTGGAAGTTTTATAGAGCAGGTTCATTAAAATGGTGACCTTGAATACAGAAGACCTTTAAGTTCTGGAAGGGATGGAGGCCAAAAAGCAGCTTTCTCCCCCAGGACCACCCTGTGCAGGGGGAATTTACTTTCCTTTCTTTCTCTTCAGTGTTTGGGGGGTTTTTATGACTCTTCTCAGAGGTCTGTCCTTGCAGTTTACAATCACCTGTGAGTCGCAGCTTGCCTCCAGAGGAGTAAAAAAAATACACATATTTTGCAAATGAGTTTTAAACCTCGCCCTTTGTTCAGGCATCTCAGGAGAACTGACAGATGGTTCAGAAAACAGCAAGCACCTATTTGATACTGTTGCATAAACATCCAGGCTTTCTCTGAAGTGATTCCTTCATATAAAGTGTCTGATTCTCCTGGACAGCTTCAAAGCTCTCTGTCACTGGAGAGGTTCTCAGGGAGCAGGTGATGCATTTACACCTTTTTCTCACTGCTGCTTTCCAAGAGATTTACAGATATTTCTGAACTTGGCACTCCAAGCTTTCTTTGAGGCAAACATAGCACAAATGTCTTGGCCCTGCAGCTGCAGACAGGAGAGCTGAGAGTCAAGGGAAGCCTTTGGCAGACTTGAGGCTGCATCTCAGAGCTCCCATTACAAGGACTGTACCTTAACACAGCAGGGAAAGCCTGTGTTTAATTATCCTCTTGTCTGGGAGTTCCCTTCCTGATTTTGGAAGAAGTTTTGACATTTTACTGATCTTCTAGTTAAGAATTCCTCTGGTGTTTCCTCCAAATCGTGGCAATTAATACTTTTCTAAACCACAATGTATTCCTAGATAATTGCATCCACTGTGCTCCACAGAGGTGTGTGTTTTCAGAGTTTTGAGATGCTCTGTAAGGAGGTGCACTGCTGTGAGGCCCCACTGCAGGGATCAAAGTCCATATTTCACATTGAGGATAGAAAGGAGGAGAAGAGATCCACTCTGAAAAGGAGAAAAGAAAATTAATGAAAGGTGTTTGTGGCTTAAACAGAGGGCGAACTCCACCAAGGCAGAGCACAGAGCACACCCATCATTCCAGTAAAGGGAATGCATTCTTGAGAGGTGAAGCATTTCAGCCTGGAAAATGGACAACATGATAAGGGCTGTTGCCTTTTGATTAGGATTTACCTCTGGCAGAGGAATAACCTACATTTGGACAGGTTTCCCAGCCACAATTAGGCACTTTTCAGATGGCAATTCTTAGGAGAGCTATCTGTTTCTTTTTAGCTTGTACTGTATGTTAGTTTGTAGCAAAAATCCCTGGAAAATGAAGATTTGGAGAAAACTAGACATTTTAGTGAAGTATGCTCTCTATAATTGAATAAATAGACATATAGCACTTTTTTAGAGATCCCTCTTAATGTAGGTAATTTTTATTCTTTGTTCACAGGTGAGCATTATATGGACACTGAGCTGAGGTGAGAGAACAAATCCTGCTTTCATGGAATATATTGTTTTTTAAACCAGGAAAATATTGCTAATCACAAGATTCTGTAAAGCATTTTAAATACTCTAAATATAGTTAAAGACTTTGTAATTAATAAAGGGTAGGCCATTTTAAGGAAGATGAAAAGTAAGAGATATAAAATTATAGCTGGGAAAAAGAAAGAATTTGTGAAGATGTTAAAAAAAAAGTCTTTTATCAAAGCTTGCTTTTCAAACTCCTAATACAAAGAAGATGATCTTGAAAGAACTACACACCTACATAATCACAGGAGGTAACTCTTTTACTGGGATTTCTTCCAAATATAAATAGATGAGAGATAAAACCCATTTGATGCTCACCCAACATGATTTCATGGAAGTTAAGTAGTGTTAACCAATGTTTAGTGACTACTGATCTGTATAAAAAGTGAGAAAGTAAGAACAAGGGGGTTTTTTACTATCACAGACTAAGGTGCTACCATGAGAAGAAATATCATTAAAGATGTGCTTTGGAAGATATCTATCAAAAAGAGTCAGACATATTAAGTATTAAAAATGTATAATCATCTTCATATGAAAAGGATGTGCCTGGCGCCTTTATCTGTCAGCCTTAATTAGGTAGGAAATAGGGCTCTTCAGTGAGTTCTCCACTGACTTCCAGTCAACTTACAGCATGATGTTATAGAGCCAGAAGTATTTAAAGTACGTGTATTAGTCTTCTTCTATTCCTATTATTACTTGAAGTGACTTGTTTGAGTTGAGGCTTGCTCTGTCATGAATAGTTTATCTGTGCAGGCATGAGTGCTGCAAATGGAATTGTCCACATAAATAAAGGCTGCAGGACTGGGCTTGAAGTGAGGGAGACTCAGGCTAGTGCAGAGGTTTGCCCTGGGGGAGTCTTTGCAGGGGACTTGACAATGACAATTTCTGGGAGTGCTGCTTTGGGTTTTTATGTGCAGAAAATTCTGTGCACGTTTAGAATACATTATAAGGAATTAGGACTTTCAACATCAGAAACTGTTTGTGAAACAAACATAAGGTACTAGTTTTGCTTTTCTTATTTATTCTTTCATGCCACAGTGAACCCTTGCTTGGTTCCTAACAGTCCAGAAGACCAATTGGATGGGTGCCACACCTCCCTTTTGGGCTGTGCAGTTGCTCAGTGACAGCAGTCTGGGGCAAGACCCTTCTGGACTGGTTTCAGTGTCCTGCAGGTCCTGGTTATTGGTCTGAGCCAACATGTCAGGAAAACTACAGTGTCTTCACTGTGGCAGAGCTGATGCTGTAGGTTCTAGGTCCCAAAAAACCTATATGAAAGGATTTCTGAGCTTGCAGAGTAGTTAGCCACTTTCTGTTTAATTTCACATGGAGGATTGCTGCCTTTTAAAAGTGCACTGTTTCTTCCCTAGTATGGCAAAGTGAAATTGAAGTTACCTCACACCCAGCATTAGAGCTATGAATCTTTTTATCATTTATTTTGTGATGTTCATAAAGCTGTTCAGTATTTGGATGGTATTATCATTAAAATGCGGCTGATACTGTATTTCACCCATTTCCAGTGTGTCAGAGTTGCTGAGATAAAAACCAAAACCAGCCACTTAAAAAAAGTGTACCTTGAATGCAGAAGTAAATCTTCTCCTTCTTGTATCTCTTCCACTGGAGAAATAAAAGCCATGCAACTGAATTATTTTCATTCATCAAGCAATGGACTTTTACCCTTTTGCTTAACTTGATTTGAATCTCAAGTCATTTTTCTGGATGATAAGGCTAAACTTTTGATTTCTGAAATTCAATCACATTGTTCCTATTCGTGCCTTTTGCACAACCCTGGCCCATTCTTCCCAAGGTTTAGTGCATTCCAGAACTGTATTTTTCCTTAGCTGTTGTTCAGACAAACTGTGTGGTGTGTGTGTGTTCACACCACTGAGACTCCCAAAGAAAGTTTAATTCTCCCAGAGGTTCTCTCCATGTTTTAGTTTTGCTGTGTTCCTTTTCTAAAACAGCCTTTCATCTTTGCAGTCAGATTAAAGGGAGGAAACCTCAGATCACAATATGAATGGTGGGAAAGGGCTTCAGTCGTGCAAGGAATGCATTTGGGAGACAGGCAGTGCAAGTTTTATTACAGGAGAGAAAAGGATGGAGAACTGTACAATTTAAAATGTGTGTAGACTGACAGTTTTAGGAATCCTTCTACCCAGGCTCCCCCTGTACAGCTCCATTTGTGATAGGGACTGTGGGAAACAATAAATCAGTCACTAATTTGCAAGTCACTGGATGTTGGGGGCTTTTTTGTGATTCCCTGCAACAGCAGCAGGCTGGTCCCAGTGACCTACAGGTCCTCCTCAACTGGGTTTTGAGGATGACTCCTGTAACACGGTCTGAGTTTCCCTGTCAAATGCTGGTGTAGACAAACTCCAGGAAGCTTGGAAGCTTCCATAGGCAGTGCCTGTTCCTCCACTGCTTTGACCTGAAGGGAGCAAGCCTTTTGCCATGAGTCAAAGAGGATGACAAAAAGGATGCCCAGTAGTTTCACTGTTTAACAGCCTTCAATCTAAAAATGAGAGTAGGATCTGTTGCTGATAATTTTGTTGGTGGTGATTATGAGATTATTGTATTTGTATGTTTTCTTCAGACTGGGGAGAACTGGGAGGAGAAGCAATGGGGTGTTTTGTTTTCTAAATAAAAGATCATGCACCTTAATTAGCACCTTCAGCACTCGTTTCCACCTCCCACAGGAACTGATGAAATCTATTGAACTTAATGTGAATCTTCCTGTTGAATTTAATCGATAGGAGAGCTGTGCTGAGCTGACTTCCCTGCGTGTTAACAAACACAATTCCACCTCCTCTCTCAAGGCTTTGCCTCCCTCAGCTTCCCTGACTGCCTGACCTGCCAGTGTGTACTGTTCTCCTTTCTAATCTCTTTCAAGCAAGAGCTTCTTTTCTTTTCCACGCTTTGGAAAGATAACACGTGTTTGGCTAGAGCACGTATTTTGCAGGCATCAGAAAAAAAGTAATTACATCAGAAAAAAAAAAGTAATTGCGTCAGGAGAAATTTTGGCTTGGTAAGCTTAGTAAGCAAGCTGGGTGGATGCTCTGCTCCCTCCCCACCCTCCTCCTCCTCCTCCTAACAGGGGTAGGTCCAAATCTCACCCAGGGCAGCCAGCAAAGTTCAGCTTCTCTCTGAAAGCAGGACCTAAACCAACCAAGGGAGTGTGGCTGAGGGCAGAAGGGTTAACAGGAATGCTGAGCTTCTCTTCCAAGAGGCTGCTGCCACTAATCACGCTGTTTATATTTACAGCTTTCCCACTCATCCCTGCTGAGCATAAAGACTGTCTCTGAAAACAGCCTGAGCGCTGCTGTATGTTAGTCAGACTGCCTGCAGTATCTGATTGCTGACTGAAGAGTCTGGGAGGCTGCAGAGCCACTTTTTTCGACATGTGGTAAGGCACACACCTGCACTTAGCAAATGCTTAGTAATTAGTGATGCTCTGTGAGCCACCTCCCTGCTCACAAGTGCCCTTAATCTCAGTTTGGGACTTGCAGTCACAAGAGAACTGCATGGATGTGCTGGAGTGATGCTTGCATACCAGACATTCCTTATCAGAAGAGGGGCAAAGGCTTTCTGGGTAGGGGGAATAATGGGAGGGTTGTCCTTTCCTTCAGTTCACTGGGGCCTGCCTACTGATTTAAATTGTAAATAGTGTTACAAGCCAGCTGGGGCAGTTTGCTGTTCCTTAGGAAAAGTATCTCATTTCTACTAATATATAGTAGAAAAGGGAAAGAAAAATAAAAGGATAAATTATAAATCTCTACTAATTTAACATCAATCCCGTATCATAACTTAATAGTTATATTCACCACAGGTAGGTGATATCAATTCCTTTGGGATTCTGTGATTTACTTTTTTAACAGTACAAAACTGTTTCTTTTCCCTTTCCACTACCATAAACTACTATCATCACCATGATGTTTAAAGGCTGTGTAGTGGCATGTGTCTGGTAGGGTCAGCAGGAAAGTTTCCCTGCTATCATGCCTTCTAACCCAGCCAAGCTCACTCTTAAAATTATCTGGGTTTAGACCTCTGGTCTTTTGTGCAAGAAACCATTCATTCATCTGGGGGAAGAAGTCAATTCATTTCCAGCCTGAGTGGGTTCCAAGACAGACACACAGAAGGGCTGAGGTTGGCAGAGACCTTTGGAGTCCATCTGGTGCAACACCCCTGCCCAAACAGTGCAGGTTGTGCAGGATCAAATCCAGATGGCTTTTGAGTATTTCTAAGGATGGAAATTCCACAACCTCCCTGGGCAACCTGTGCCAGCACTCAGTCACCTTCACAGTGAAAAAGTGTTCCCTGGTGTTCAGAGGGAACCTCCTGTGTTTCAATTTGTGCCCATCACCTCCTGTGCTGTCAGTGGGCATCACTGAAGAGAGTCTGGCTCCCTCCTCTTTGCACCCTCCCCTCAGATATATCTATACAATGATAATATTCCTCCCCTTGAGCCTTCTCTCCTCCAGTTCTCTCAGCCCTTGTTCTTAGGAGATGCTCCAGCCTCTTATTCACCTTTGTGGCCCTTTAATGGACTCTCTTGCATGTATTCCTATCTCTCTTGTACTGGGAAACCCAGAACTGGACAGAGAACTCCAGGTGTGACCTTACCAGGGCTGAGCAGGGGGAAAGATGACCTCCCTTGATCTGCTGGAAGTGCTCCTCCTAATGCAGCCCAGAATAAAAAAAGTGTTTTTCCTGGAACTTCAGCAGCACCGTGCTTTTAACTGGCCTGAAAGGAAGCATAAACAGCCATATCCCTTCTCAGTCTTCATTGTGCTAGACTAAACAAACTGAACTTTGTTAGTTTGCTCTTTGATAATATTCACCATTCCCTAGTTCTTCCAGTAACCCTTCTATGGATCTGTTTCATTTTGAACTCCTTTTCCTAAATACTGTACTGAGTTTTCCAGGTGACCCTGCCATCTGTACTACTCTTTCCCTGTAGGAAATAACTGAAGTGGTAAGAGCCCCAACTACACAGGTTTTCCTTATGGTGCCACTTGTTTGTGAATCCAGGATGAAAACCTACAACGCAGCTCTCCCCGGTATGAAAACATTTATGAATATATTTGACTTGGGGGTGGAGTGTTTCCTAAAGTGAAAAAGGAATGGCATACAGATAAATAACATCAAGAGCAACAAAAATCTGAATGAATACACAATTTATTTCCTGGATGGCTAAGGAATGTGAGCTACATAGCACACTACTAGCAGTCAGAGGGGCACAGAACTATGGCTCCTATCTGATGTTACCATTGCAGGGATGTTAAATTCCCTGCCATAAACCAAATCCTTCCCAAGGTGACAGAAAGGCTCAGTTTGGACTCAGTAAAAACTGTAGTCACACCTCCAGAGTGTAGGGACATGTATGTGAGCAATATAAAGAAACTTTCTTGCTACTTTTCCCCCCCGTTTTTACTTTTTTACTCAGTTTCTTTGCTATAGCTGTATTATTCTGCTTCTAAGCTCATTTATTTCTATTAATAGGACTTTTCATCTCTAGGCAGTAATGACCATTAAAGTTCCCGCAGTAATTTGAAACTATTTCTCTGTTCTAAGTGATAGGAGATGGGGAACAGAGCTCCCTGCCCCCTCTTCTTCAGTGAGTGGAGCAGAGATTATGCTCTGCAGAAGGGAGTTAAATGCAGCTAAATTGCATTTGGTATTTTTTCTCCCCACAGCAAGGAACGTTTCAGCTTGATGGATCTGCCTTGGGGACCTTCACCGTAATTGTTCTCCTCTGATCCCGCAGCTGGGTCCACTCTCAAGCACCCAGGCTGGGTGTGGAGGCAGAGGTCAGGACCCCAGCCAGGTAAAGCCAATCAGGCAATTCAAAACATACGTAAATTAGCCTGTAAGAGCAGATTTAGTCTGGTCATCATTGCAGCTGCCTGTTAGCTAGCTCTGTTCAGAGCTGAGAGAGGGTTAAAGTGCAGTGCCTCTCAAAACCAAGATCCTGTGCAAGAACACAGAGCTGTCAGCCACCTCGTGTAGCTTTGAGTAGCACCTGCCAGGTAGGATAATGTTTAGGTGCATGTATTCTGCATTTGTTCTTAACACTAGTAATTCAAACTACTGTGCTTTTTTTTCCCCTGAGTGTCAGAAGAGCATTTGTCACTGCAGCCCCTTTCTGGGCCCAGGCTGTTGCCATAAATATGCTGGACATAGAGGACGATTTTCATGCCTCCTGCACAGCTTTAGAGACAGTCAAAACAGATCTCTGATAAGACAGAGGTGGCAACCATCCAGCCTGACTAACGTCCAGCTTGAATTTGGAGCAAGAAGGAAAGGGAAAAGCAGCCTGAAAAGTGCCCTCCACTGGGTCACTGGCTAAAATCCTGCCTTGTACCCTTTTGTAAATTCAATGTACCTCTCCAGTGGGCTTATTTGCAAAGCCTAGTGATGTTTGAGACAGATATTTGGTTCCCACCGTACACTTATGGGCAGGCACTTGTTTCCCCAGATGCTCTCTAAGTGCATTTTATTCAGTGAAAAATTCAAGTTTGTCTATATAACAGGACACTCATTTGTGTCATTTCACTTTGCCTCTTTCAAGCTGCATGATGCTGCAATGTGTTTGGGTTGACGACAAAGTTTGTCTTGCCTGTTAATTTGAATTTTAAAAAATACCCATTACAAATTTGGAAGCACAAAGAAAGGTTTTATTTTGGTCAGTCTCATGAAATACATACTTTGGGTTAAATTTAGTAATGGAAACATTAATTGTAAGCATCTTTTGGACTTCAGGGGGTATAAAATTAAGCAGTTTTTCCTGTATCACTTTCAGCACCAAAGGACAAACACTTCTCTGGTTCCCATGTTCTCACTGTGCCAGCTCCTCCTCCCCTCTGGCTCTTGTGACACGAGCTGAGGTTGGACATGCTGGTGACAGTGTGCATCAGTCAGGCACAGTGAGACATGGGATGCTGCTGACAAGATGGATATTCTTGGCAGGCTCTGTGACATTTCTCCCTGCCCTTTGCTGAGGAAAAGGGGTCAGTGGAACACCCTGAGGGCTTCAGGCATCAATCTGGGTACGCAGCATTGCCCCCCATTTCTGTGTCATGAAGTAGAGCAATCGATCCTGCTGCTCAGAATATACATGGGAAGACATGGGCATGCCTTCGTGTCAAATCACATTACCTGTGTTATGCCTTAGGAAGATGAGGAGCAGTTGGAACTTCCCACCACAATAAAGGAAGGAGCAATGTTTTCTTTATGTTCTTTGCTGAACTGTGGATCGGTGGACAAATGTATGGAAATGCTTTAAGGCAAGAAAGAAGAATGAAACAGATGGAAAACAAGAAACAGACAAAGATTCAATCCTGGCCCTAGTAAATCTCCAGAATTGCTTTTGACTGCAGCGATAGAGAATCAGAACAAAATAGGGGGTGGGTGAAAGCAGAGACAGGAAAAGGAAATGAGGGGATGGCTTCAGATGATGTTATCCTTGTGTTTCCACCTCAGTCCCCCTCACCCACCATCAGTGTCCACTTTCTCCAGCTTTCATGTTTTATCATTGCTGAAGCAGTAAGCTGTCATTTCTCATCTGGTATCTCCCATCCATCCATCAGCATGTCTGGGAGAGCTAATTCTGATGGGTGAGCAACCCATGAGTATCCCTTGCCAATTCCCACGGGGCATGTAAACTGATCAAGCTAACAAATTCTGACAGGTGAGAGACATTCAGCCATCGTTGCTACCGGTAGCAAAGACAGAGATGTAAAGGCTTCCATATGGTATTCAATGGGAGGATACAATGCCAGAAGAGAGACATCTCATCAGCCTCAATTCACAGATTGCTCTTTGACCTACCTATTGATCTCATGGGGCTTCCATAACATGACCCTCTTCCTATTCTGCCATCATTCCAAAGGTTTAGGGGAGACCAGAAATACATTCTGCTACGTGCAGGCTGCCTAGTAGATGTTGTCAGGTCCTGGTACAAATGTTGCCAAAAGCCCTTTCTCAAGAGGGAAGAAAAACTTGATGAAACCAAGATCTCATTATTAGCAGCTGTTTTTCAGGGCATGTTGATGTGAATGATAGAGCAAAAACTCTTTTCTTAGATACCTAACCATAGAAAAAAAAATCAGAATTTCACAAGAAGTGAACAGCTACAGTCTGCATTAGAACAAAACTGGATCAGATCTGCCTCTTCAAACAGTTCTGCATGGCTACCTTTCTGTACCTGCAAATGGTGGAATATAATTTACAAGCCTATACCAGGCATTTGTAGAAACTTCTTCCCAAGAATCTTCCCACAGCCAAAATCACAGTCAATCTCATAAAGTCTCCCTTCAGCTAATATAATTGTTTTTATGTAATCTTACAATGACGTAGTTTTTCCACTGAGAGGTGGAAAATTGAGACGGAAGGGAGTATTTTCCCTTCCATCTCTTGGCTGTCTTCTCTTTCCCAAGTGTCCAAGTTTCACTGAACAACTCCCTTTCTCCACAGCCATTTCAGACCTCACGCCTTGTCCTGAGCCAGCGCTTACTTTGATCTGGTTCTTACAGTCTACAGCCCTAGGTAGGATGTCTCATTTCAACATCACTGTTGTTCTTTACTCATTGAGCCACATGCTTATGATGCATTTCATAATGAACTTCATCTCCTACACCTCCTTCCACAAGCAAGAAGTCCATGTGCACCATCTTCTGCTGATGGTCTCCAGATGCCAAATGTCAATTTGGTGACATTTTTCTTTTGCCATGCTAAATAAGTCTCCCGTTTCCTTTCAGCATTCCTGTAAGCTGTGCCCATTTGGGGCAGCCAGGCCTCCCCTAGAAACACTCCTCTCAGTGGCTTTGCAGGGCTCTTCTTGTTGCTGTGCTGGCAGCCAGAAGGGACTTGATCTTCTAAGCTCCGTCTGTTGCTTTCACCTCTGTTTTAAATGCCTGCTGTTTCTCAGTGCAGCTATCATCATTTGTTGTTTAATCCATTCTCCCGATACTGATTTAGCCCCAGAGCAGACACAATAATCCCTTTTGGGGTTGAGCCTGTCTCTTCCTTAAAGACAATCTCATAGACATCATCCTTTTGCACTGGGATTCCTGCCATTTAACTGCATCAGTGATAAGGATTGCTTATTTTCAAGATACTCTAGCTAAGGAAACACTTCTGGGGAGAAAAGAAAGCCTTAACAGGACACTTTGGAAAGAAGGCTATCCTGAGATCATAAACCTGTGTGACTAAAACTCTTCCTTGGCTTGCCCACTGGCAGCTGAGCCCCCCTTGGAGCCCGGGGTTGTTCTTTGTGGTGCTTTTCCCCAATGCCGAGCTCGCCCAGGCACATGGACACAGCTCTCAGTGCTGGCCAGGAGGGGATGGCAGGCGGGGTGCAGGGCAGGACCCCTGGCCCCATCACCCCCGGCTGCTTCCAGCATGTCCAGCATCCCTGTTCCACCCACCCCGGCCATCCGAGCCGCGCCAGGCACCCCCTTGGGTTGGAAGGATGTGCATTTTTTTGGTCCACATCCCGCAGCATCCCCTATCCCGCAGCACCCCCATCCCGCAGCATCCCAGCGCCCCCATTCCCGCAGCGCCCGGCCGGGGTGCGGGGGGGCAGGAGGAGGAGGAGGAGGAGGAGGAGGAGGAGGAAGGGCTGTTCCCGGCCCTTTCCGCCGCCTTTCCCCGCCCTCCCTGCCCGCGGGAGGAGGAGGAGGAGGAGGAGGCGGCGGTGGAAGATGGCGGTGGGGAGCGGCGGGGAGGCGGCGGGAGCAGCATCATCCTCATCCTCCTCTTCATCATCATCATCCTCTTCATCATCATCCTCATCGTCCCTCCGAGCGATCCCCGCCGCATCAGCAGCATCCCCGGGTGCGCACCGCGGCTGAGCGAGCAGGCTGCGGGCGCTGCCACCGCCCTCCCCGGCCGCTCCCTCCTCTTCCTCCTCCTCCTCTTCTTCCTCCTCCTCCTCCGTGCCTCCCCCCGGCCCGGCATGGGCGCGGTGTCCCCGCCGCGCCGCTGAGCGGGGAAGATGCCGGGCACCAAGGTGAAGGTGGCCGTGCGGGTGCGGCCCATGAACCGCAGAGGTAAGCGGGGCCGTGCGGGGCTGTGTGGGTGCCGTACGGGGCCGTGCGGGGCTCTGCGGGACCGTGCGGGTGCCGTGCGGGGCTGTGCGGGACCGTACGGGGCCGTGCGGGGCTGTACGGGGCTCTGTGGGGCCGTGCGGGGCCGTGCGGGGCTGTGTGGGTGCCGTACGGGGCCGTACGGGGCCGTGCGGGGCTCTGCGGGACCGTGCGGGTGCCGTGCGGGGCTGTGCGGGACCGTACGGGGCCCTGCGGGTGCGGTGCGGGGCCGTGCGGGGCTCTGCGGGGGCGGTGCGGG
Organism: Xenops minutus; assembly: GCA_035221455.1. Lineage (NCBI taxonomy): Eukaryota > Metazoa > Chordata > Aves > Passeriformes > Furnariidae > Xenops > Xenops minutus. The sequence goes on from JAWWEE010000074.1 coordinate 59,735,614, forward strand.
GCCGTGCGGGGCTGTACGGGGC
>JAWWEE010000074.1:59735735-59826812 GCA_035221455.1 Xenops minutus
GTCCGGGGCCGTGCGGGACCGTGCGGGGCTCTGCGGGGCCGTGCGGGTGCCGTGCGGGACCGTGCGGGGCTGGGCGGGGCTGTGCGCGGCTGTGCGGGACCGTGCGGGGCTCTGCGGGTGCTGTGCGGGGCCGTGCGGGGCTGTGCGGGTGCCGTGCGGGGCTGTGCGGGTGCCGTGCGGGGCTCTGCGGGTGCTGTGCGGGGCCGTGCGGGGCCGTGCGGGTGCTGTGCTGGGGCCGTGCGGGGCTGTGCGGGGGCCGTGCGCGGCTGTGCGGGGCCGTGCGGGTGCTGTGCGGGGCCGTGCGGGGCTGTACGGGTGCCGTGCGGGGCTGTGCGGGTGCCGTGTCCCCGGTACAGCCCCCCGCCGTGTCGCCCCGCAGAGCTGGACCTGAACACCAAGTGCGTGGTGGAGATGGAGGGCAACCAGACCGTGCTGCACCCGCCGCCCTCCAGCGCCAAGCAGGGAGAGAGGTAAGAACCGGGGGGAAAGGGAGTGCTCGACCTGCTGCGGGCAGAGATCACAGCCCTGGCTGCTCCCACGGCCGGCTGTGCGAGAGGGGAGGGCTCCGTGCCTTCTGGGACAGGGCGGGCATCCCTGGGATGGAGGGGTACAGGGATGGAGGGGTGCAGGGCAGGGATGGAGGGATGCAGGGATGGAGGGGTACAGGGGTGCAGGGATGGAGGGATGCAGGGCAGGGATGGAGGGGTACAGGGGTACAGGGATGGAGGGGTACAGGGATGGAGGGGTACAGGGTTGGAGGGGTGCAGGGATCGCTGCATCCCCGGTGTTGTACCCGGTGTGCAGGCACAAGATCCCCCTTGGCCTCCTCAAGTTTACAAGTTGATTTTGGATTGCTCCAAAAATAAGCTGTTCAGTGAGTGAGGTGAGGGCTTGGAGTGTGTGTGCTGTTTGCAGAGATTTCGGGCTGCTAGCAACTTGGGGGAACAACAATCTTGATTTTTATTCTAGTTATATATTCTTTTTTTTTTTCATAAATTTGTTTACTAGGTTTTAATGTATTTGCCTTTGAAAAGGCTGTAATTGCTGGATCCTTTATTAATTCAGCGTTGTTCTGTGAAGTAGCCTATGAGAATATGCTAAAATAATTTTGAAATCTGGCGTTTAGCTATGATGCCCCAGTAAAGAATACCCTTGGAAATAATCCAAAATACCAATGCACTAGACTGTAAAAATAGATCAGAACAGGAAAAGATTTCTTTCCTTTGAGGGAGTGTGGGGAAAGACAGGGAGGTGCAAAGGGAATAGTTACCTTGGTTTGTGTTATCTGTTCAATTACCTGTTGACTGCTCAACTTAAGTTGGTCTGTTAAATGTATTTAATGCCAGGAAGTCTGAGATAACTTGAATGGTTATAGAGATTTTGAACCTGGCACATTTCTACCACTGAAGTTTTTTTAAGAGTAATTTTGATTCGGTTTATAGCAGTTATGAAGAAACTGTAGTGTGAGAATGTTCTTTTTTCCAGAGGCAGTGTTTTATACAAACAGGAAGCTTTTAGAGCTTTCCAGGAGAAAAGGTTGAGACCTTTTCTGTTCCTACATGTCCAAGTTGTGAAGGTGTTTCTCACATGAAACCACGTACTCGAATGTAGCTGTAATCACACCAGTTTGTTTTAAATCCGACTTGCATTGTCTTCAGAACCATTGTTGTGGCTGAAGTGCTGGCCTGGGTCTCGAAAGATCTGTGCTTGTTTCCTACCCCTCTCAAAGATCTTTGTGTCATCTTCTGTAAGTCATGCTGTCTCAGTGGGTCTTAGCATCCCATCTGTGAAATGGAAATCTTGGGGTTCTTAAAAAACTATTCTGTTTTAGAAAGTATGGGTTGTTTTTGTTGTTTTTTTCAACGCACGGGAGTTTAATAAACACTGCAATAATAATAATAATAGTAAATCTTTAAAGTGAGTGGATTTGACAGGTATGAAACATCAAATACACACAGAGTGCACAAGGGAAGAACAGAATTAAGACTTAAAAATCAGTTTCAATAGACTTGAGAGACTGAGGGCCTGTGTGAATTTTGCTTGTTGTGCACACTGGCCTGCAATGGGACTATGCAATGACTCTGTCTTTTGAGAGCCTGCATGTCTCATGTTAATCAAGCTTTAGTATCTATAATATATATGAATTCTTTTGGTTGGGGCTGGCTTCTGTTTCTGTGTCAAGATCCTTGTGGGTGAGCTGTGGTGCTTGTGTGCATCCTCGCTGTCGGCAGCTGTGTTGGCAAGGCATAGCTGTCCTGCTTGCAGCACAGTGTGAGCCTGGAATTTGGCTGGCTGTTAACTTGTGTCTTTGAGACAACTGCCGGATTTATTGGAAATAACACTCAGAAATACTGATTGGAGGCGACTCTCACTAGTGCAAACATATAGTTTGGGTGCCTGTTTAAATGGCAGATGTTGTGTGTAACCTGTTGAGATGCCTAATGGACTTTCTAGTGCCTTGTGAAAATCCTTATGCTTTCTTCAGTGCTAAACTGCTGATGTCTGTTTTTTACTCAAGACACATAGTTTAATTTCTCATGATGAGAAATTAATTCTGTTCTTGTATGTGTACCCACCATAAAATGTCTGTATAAACTGGCTCTGAATTGCTGAGTAGTTGCTGCTTGCACTTGGATTGATGCCTTGGCAGGGTTAGAGATGTCAAATGGATTTTTGGTTTTCTTTGTGTGGCTTGTTTTTATATAGCTTAACTGGATTTTTCTTTCAGAGCAACCATGTCATTGCAAAAATGATTTAATTTGTTAGGGTGATTAATTGATCTTTCTCTACTCTATGCATTGTTTTAATATTCTGTTTAGTCTTACCTCTCCCTTTTTAAGTTTTACCTTTTTATATGGAAATTTCCTTTTTCTAGCTGAATGGAAGTACAAGTTTGTACTGCACTTTGGAATAAGAATAAGTGGCCTTCTAAAGCAAATTTGGTTTCCAGGGCTGCTTTTCTTAATTCAGCTGAAGCCAAGAGAGACTATAGGGTGTGGGAAGTAGAATTCAGGACCACGGTCTTTATTTGCTTTGTTCTCTCAGTTATAATTTAAAATGTAATGGCAGAATTTTCTAAAGTAAAATTAGGTAACTCTTTAATAATTGTAAGATTATAAAATTTGCTCTTGGAAGAACATCCAAAGTTAGGAAAATCAGATTTTACTGGCTTTGTCGATGCTGTAAGGAATTCTTGAATTACATTTAAGTTCAGTTGCATGATCTTAATTAGTCTCTAGGCATTATTAAGAATAGCTCTGAAGGATTTTAGATGGGCAAGTAATGCTAGTTTTACGAGTGGTGTAAAAAGCCTAAAATCCCAGACAGTGCTGTCATTTGTCCAACTTTCATTATTGTATTAGGGTTAAAGCTATAACCATAAATTAGAACAGGGTTCTGACTGCATCTTCTAACTGCTAGACCACACAGCACCGTAACAAACACAGCTACAAAAAGCACTTGTTTTATTAAATACAAGTGTTCTGTCTCTTTATAAGCAGCAGGCCTGCTGCTGCCCACAGGCACATGACTTCCAGCCTCCTAAACTAACTGAGGAGGAAAACCAGCACACAGTAAAAGTGAACAGCCTGTGTCTGAGAGGCACAGAAAAATCTTTATCGACTGAAGTAACAGGAGCCAGAGTTCAGAAAGGAACAATTTTCATTCGCTGCTATCAGGTATAATCTCTGGTGCTGGCAGAGTTTTTGGAAGTTCGTTGTTGGACTTCATACCTTTAACCCTTGTCTTGCTGTTCTGGGTAGCAGGAGTTTCCTTTACACCCACTGAAGTGTGCCCATGTCTTGCTTTAGTTCCCTCTCCTCTCTCTGAGCCATTTCCTCCCCAAAACCAACATAGACTCCCATTTCTTCCCTAAAAGAAAGTTTCTGGGAACCCTCTGATTTTTTTTCCTGTCTTCACCTGGGAGTCTGAATTTCCTTTCTCAAAGAACACTCTTTCCAGAAAAACAACCTGTTCTAACTCAGAGTCTTTTAGAAATGGGTATTATGTTTCAAAGCCAGTTGTATGCGTGCTGCTGTCCTGTGATAAACATTTGTGTTTACTTTTGGCAATAAGGTGCATTATTACAATGTAACTAAGAGATAATTAGTGCATTGAGTCACAGACAATCTTGCAAAATATTTGAGCAACTTTTTACACTGGAAATTTCACTTGTCTCTGTCTACAAAAGACCTGACTTTACATTAGGGATATTTTGTTAGCATGACAATTGAGGCCTTGCCGTGTTCCTCCTTTGTTTTTGACTGTTAAAGTATGCTTTCCTCCTTTGCTTCCTTTCTTTCCTCTCAGCTATGCTTTTTAACGCATAGGACCTGAAAACTTTTGTTTTAGTTCCCTGACAACAGTTCTTCATGACATGATTTTTCCTTTAGTAAGCAAAATATTTGTCTTTGCAGAAATAAACAAGGAACTATGGAGACAGTAGAACTGAAATGCTGTTTCATCTGTAGCTTTAACTGAAACACAGATACATCTATTGGGCAATTTATTCCACTAGGGCACAGTGGCCTGGTGCAAACTTTGCCTATGAAAAAACTCAGGGCAAAACACAAGAAAGAAGTCCTCAGATTGCAGAGCTGAACTTAAAATTGCCACTTTTCTCTTGAAAGTATCTTTCTTGACTGTCTTAACTCTAAAAAAAACCCAAGATGTTATGACTTGCTTGCTGTGTCCTCTTCCATCCACATTTTGATAAGACAGGTAGCACCAAGGCCAGATTCTACTTAAGTAAAACTCTTCTAATAGTTCTAAATTACTAAAGATTTCAGAATACATGGGACCTTTTTTTGTGTGTTTGTGTGGGTTGAAGCTCTTTAATAAATAGGTAGGAACAGATGTGTGTGTGTGTCCATCTAGTTTTTGTAGGTCATAATACTTTCAAAGATTAATATCTGAAGCACAGATTTCATCCCCGGGCAGCTTGTCCTGAAACTTGTTTCCAGAAAGCAGCTGTTGCTCCCCCTGCTTTGGAGAAAACATAATTTTGGATGGTCTTTAGTACATAGTCCTTCACGTGGTGGTGTGGTATTTCGTGGCTGTTGCTGTGTTGCATCAGGGATGGGAGAAAAAGCTCTGTTGGAGGGAGAGGTTGCACATTTCTGGTAATGGTAACTTTTCCAAACTGAAACTTCTGAAAGCTGAAATAGGACAGCTGATAATTATTCCCATATCTGAAGTAATGATCAACAAAACCATGTCTTTGATGTGTGTACCTCAAATTATCACCTGTCCGAGGTGGATCATAGATAACAGAATAGAAGGCAGTGACTTTTATCTTTGCAGGAAATTGTAAAAGTAAGGTGACTTTGACCTGTGTGACTTTCCTGTTAGACACCAATGTTCAGGATGTGAACTCTTAGCTTTGAACCTTTGCAGAACACACATTTGAATTATGAAATGTGTGGCTGGGAAATGTAATTTTGGGAGCTATTTTTGCATCGCCTTAGTCCCTTCCTGCCCCGTATGGGACACTAGATGCAGTTCCTTGAAATGGCTGCTCTCAAATTCCACGTAATTTGAAACAAAATGAGATTTTGTAATCCAAAATACTCTTGGGGGCCGTGGCACTTTGGTTCTTCATAAGGTGGCCTGAACTGTGAGTAAGTGCAACATCCATTCACCGTGTTTATTAAATCCTGACAGCTGTTAGAACCTTGTGCTTTGGCCTGTAAATGTCATGGCCAGAGGAAACTACCCTCGGAGGCTGCTGGGGTTGTGGGTGAGCAGCCTTTTCTGGCTGGCAAAATTTCAGAACGAAAATAGAGAAAGTGATTGAGGAGGAGGAAAACTGTGCTCAGTATGACCATGTTTAGGCAATTGGTGCTTTGTAGCCATTCTCTGCTTTTGGACTACTGAGTGTTATGTTCAAGTATTTCTGAGTAGAACACAGTGGAACGAGGTCCTGCTTCAGACCTGTCCAGTTTTTTTGTTTTACAGTGTTAGAAGTGCCTGTGTTGTGGGATAATGAAAATATGAGTAAAAAGATCAGGCCTTTACATTTAACTTCTGTGTTTTAAAGGGGCAGATATGCATGCACTTGTTTCTTTCTGCAGCCAGAGGTGTTTTTGAGCTCTGGATTACTAATCCATACACCTTGAGTATGTTATCTATTAAAATGAATTATGAATTTTAAAAAATCACAGCTATCATAAAATGGGGAGGGGTGTGTTTAAAATCCTTTTTTGGGCATGTCAGGACTAAAGGAAAAGTTTTATTTTCACGTCCTTTCCCCCTTAGTGTAAATAGAGAGAGATTTCTTGTTTTGAAAACAAGATTCTTTGCTCTGTTGTGCATCTAGCATGTTTATTAAGTGCGTGTATAGTAAGATTCCAGACTTAGATTCACTGTCATTTAATATTTAAAAAAATCAGAGTTAAATGATGCTTATGAACATGTGATCCAGGTGTGGGTGAGATTCAGAATACTTCAAGAAGTGGTTGAGAAGTCCCTGTTGTGCAGAACCTGAGCCCGGAGAGAAGCAGCACACATCAAGTGCCCTTGTGTGTGGGTCTGGGTACCACGCAGAGCTGGGGTGTGAATTTTGGCACCAAGTTTTGGGGACACAGCCAGTCCCTTCCTGGTGTGACCATGCCTGCAGGGCAGTGTGTGCAGGCAGGTGTCTGTCGTTCAGGGAGTCCACATGGTGGTACTTCTAGTAATAAGATTAGAGGTAAATCTTTAATTTGGTGAGTGCACTTGCTGTTGTGTTTGAGACATCATCAGGGTTGAGCTGCTCTGTTCCCCAGCACTTGGGCTGTGGTGCCAGTGTCCCCTGCATGGACAGACTGTCCCTGATGGTGGGAAAGTCATACAGTGCCTGTGCTTATTTGGCCTGCCCTGGGCATGGTTTGAATCTATTAATGGAAACAATTACTGCCCGTTGCAGTGAAATGCCAACTGCTGCAGCACTGCTGCAGATGCTGCTGCTTAACTGAGAACCTTCTCTGATTGCTTCATTTCTTCAATTCTGTGAGCATGGCAGCGTGGAGAAGGCTCCTTAAGGAATCAGTGTGCCAGTGTTGGCTGGAGGCAGAGAGTGCAGCCTGCAAAGGAAAGGTCCCTGCTGTGCAATGATGTGCACCACAGGACTCAACCATCCCCTTAACTTGGGACCCAAAGCATCAAGTTAACTAGAACAAGTTGCCCTGTTGCCTGGAAATAGTGTTGCTGTGTGTCTTTTTACAAGAGACAACATGAAGGATGTAAGTTTGTCAAGTTAGTATCTGACTTTGTATGTTGATATGCAATTGGTCATCAGAGTTGGAGGTTTGATGGAGCTTGGGTTGACTGTGTGTGTCTTTGTGGTCCTTCTGTGTGAAGCACGAGATGAGGGTTCACTGTGGGGGTGACAGAAGCTCTATGTAAGTTAGAACTTGGTGTATGAAGGGCAATCAGAAAACTGCATTGCTGACAGGAGCTGCAGATCAATGACCTGAGCTCAAGTTATCCATGTTGATGAAGAGTAGGAGTTAAACAAGCTGTTTTCAATGCCAGGGAGGGCATCCCTTTATGTCATTTCTCCTTTGGGGTGAAAAGTGAATCAATGCCTTGTTGTGCTTGGTTGGTGTTATCCTCAGCAGTTCTGGCCTTCATTTTTGATAGTTGCCTTCTAACCTAAAAATAATAATTAAAAAACCTAACCCTCAGCTGTGAAAGCATACACAAATGCATAACCATATCCTGAACTAGTATATTCCTTAGTCATCAGCCACACCCTTTATTTGACATTTTGTTACATCCAAAATAGAGACACCCTCAAGCATGTACATGCTTCCCAAATACTCTTACATCTTCTTTGGATAATGGGAAACGAGTGGCTTGTGAGGTACAACTTTTTCATTAGGAGTTAATCTGGATGTTCTGCCTCATTTCTTATAGATCACTATAGGGAAATCTCTATATTGACCCCCTCATGAAATCCTTAATGGCTTATTGTCTTCTAGTGACTTAATTGCTATTTTTAAGTGTTATAACTTGGGACAGAAATTTACTACTCTTTGACAGATCAAGCCATGAATAAATTTTGGTGCTGCCTCTTCACATTTAGGAACAGCACAGACAGCAGGCTGGGACTGACTGACTTTGAGATTCGTGGTGTCACTGCATCTTCTTTTTGCAGTGTATGTATATTCTGAGAATTTGAAGCATTTAACAAACTTGAATCAAAGCAGCTGCTGTGGCTGGAGTGGCATGCTTATCTCTGCATGTGTTTATGAAGATACTGTTCCATATGTTTAAAAAAGTGCCATGGTGCGTTCTGAACTGTAAGCTTTGTATGAAGTAACTTGAGGCTTTGTTTTATAAACACATTGCTGAAAATGTCAGCACTTGAATATTTTTTTCTCGAATTTTTCTGCATTAGAGAATGTTTTAGACACAAATACAATGAAAAATACACATGATACCTTGTTTATTTACATTTTCTTAGTTTATTCCACAGTCTCTTTTTAAGCATAAATGTCAATCCCAAGTAAACAGTGTACAAAAGCCTCTAGGTAAGATTAAATTTTCTTTTAGTGTAAGGCTTCAAAATTCTGTCTCGAGACACTGCAGTAATTTTACTAGTGTTAAATGCAAGTATATGGAGCTGTCCAGTTTGCTTAATATTTCTTACATGATGACAAGGAACAGCAGATCTTAGATAAGAAACTGGAGTATTTGATACTACTTCTCATGTGGTTTCCACTTTCTGTCTGACTTCATGATTAAAATCCTGTCTAGTGTAGCTAAATGGCCTTTCACAAACTTGATTCTTTCAGAGTTGAAGGAAAAAGGATTATGTGGAAGGGGAAATTTATCTGCAAAACAGATTGATTTGTACTCTTACTGGCACTGGCTGCAATGTAATTTTTAAAACTTCAGAGTTCTTATTTTAGTTGAGTATTTAAATTCAGTTTTACTTTGTGATTCAGAAGCCAAGGCTTGTTTTACAGCTGATGAGCTTTTGCTAAAGATAAGTCAACAGAGCATTCCAGAGCTGGTGGAAGTTTTCTACTGGCAAAGCTGCTCTATGGCCCTGGATGAGCAGCATCCTGGTCTGCCTTGGAAAGTTTCCCTGTCAGCATCTATTTCTGTGAGTTTTTTAGATTTGCAATGTGGTGTGAGTCTGCAGTGCTCCAGACTTGTTTTGGCTCAGTAGTGCCACCTCCCTGAATGATGCAAGTCAGAAACATTTGGGTGGGTTTTAGCATTTTTTTCTTCCTGTCATACCCTGTTGTCATTCGCCACTTTGAGATATGTCTGAATTTCTTTTAGACTTTAAATGTGTTTGCAGTGCATTTTATCTAGTGAAACCAGACTGAAATAGAAATGGGCCATTTGGTAAACTAAAGAAATGTTCATATATTCACTGTTTGCAGCTGAAGACTTTAATACACTGTTTATGGATCCTCTGGATGCTTAGCAACAAGTAGTTGAGTTTGAATATGGTTTTTAAGAGGACTTTGTAGTTCTGTAAGGGGGGGTAAGAGCACAATGTGTTTGCAGAGCTCCTACACTTTGCTGTTGTATTGTCTGGAGATGAAGATATGGTTCTGAAAGTTTTGTTAGAAGTGTATAATGGAGCATCATCCCACCACTCAGGTTTTTCTGTTTTGGAGCTTCTTACTGGGACCACAAGCTGTCTGCAAGGCAGTCTGGTACTTTCCATGGTGCCATTTATAAAGAAGGAACTTTGGAATAGTTCTCTTTCTTCTGGTGTAAATCTAGTCCTTGTACTTGCCTTTTTGGTTGGAGTGCCCTTGAGAAATGCTGCTTCAGTACCTGAGAAAAAAGTGCAATAGAAGGAAACACCAAAGATGGCCTGTTAATGGATTTGATGCTGACATAGTAGAATATAGGGAAAGGATACTTGGAGCTCAGGACAGTGAAAGGCAAAAGGAAGGTGCAGAAATGGTTGTCCAACAACATGATGAAACTCCTCCCAAGTACATGTTGGAGAAAATCAAACCAACCAACCAACAACCTCTCCACCCTTCCAAGAAAAAAAACCCAAACCCATAAAAGCTCTTTTCATCCTCCTAGCAATCTGTATGAACAACTGGCATTCTCTGGGATGGTACTGGTCTTCATGGGTGTTCTGGTGGAGATCCAAGCTGAAAACAAAAAGGGAAATCAGTTACTGTAAACACACCATTGAACACTAGACAGTTTGCTATGTGGCTTCCTTGCCAAGAGCTTCCAAGTCCTTAGAATGTTTATTGTTTGAGGTGTTTATAACGTTGTAGCTAAGATCACGGCATGTTTCATTGCATAGTTGTAACCCATATTTTAACACTGCATTTTTATAGCTTATTGCATTCAACATCATGAATGAGAATCTTTGTGAGCTGGCTGCGAAATAATCTAATTGGAAACAACTTGTGTGTCCATCAAAAGGGTGATGAAAGTGCATTTGAAGATGGAGAATTTAAGTGTTCTCCTAAGGTCCCTTTCAATGGAATGGTGTCTGGATTTTTTAAAATAAATTCAGATGTTCTGTCTCTCTCAGCATCCCAGTTCCATCACTAGATTCCTCCTTACTGTCAGAATTGCTGAAGGAGAGGTTGTCTGACCTCCCCATGGTGAAAGTCAGAAGTTAACTCTTGCCACTTCTGTTCTCAGTAGTGGATGAGTACTGAGCTTATGGTTCCTGTGGTGTGTGGTATGACCTGTGTTATTGGTTGCTATTTCGGAATTTCTTACCTGAGTGAGGAAGAAGTTCATGGTTCACGTGCAAGATTGATCAAATAGAGTTTGAAAATACTCTTGTACTCACGTGACCAAGCTGTAAAATGAGTTTTATTAAAATCTCTCCTAGCCAAAGCAATCTTAATCTATCATCCTTTGTCAGGAAGGGTGTTGTAGGATGCCTTCTGGAGGATCTCATGGTTCAAATGTTTATGTTCTTCTCAAAGTGTCTGCATCTTCATGATGGTTCAGGAAAGACAAAGGCGAGTGAGTCAGTGCTTGCCTTTGCTGAGATGAAAAAGGCAAGGTGTAAATGCTGTGTCTTTGTTTGTGGACTTTGGAACGAAGTAGTTCAAAATGGAATTGCAGGACTGAATTTTGAGTGAGGGATTTTTCAGCAGCAGCATGTACTAAGGGAAGAAAACAGAAATACAAATGATGACAAGCAGTTGTCGTGTAGGAAAAGAAAAACTAAAATTAGCTCATTTCCTTAATTTCAAGACATTTCAAGGAGTGCTAAGAGCCTGACAGTCTGTTGGCTGTTAGCTGTAGTGAGCAATGCCAGAGTTCAGTGAGCTCAGGGTGAGTGTTTGATTTGACTAGGAAACTGCCATGATTTTTCCAAATAACGGTGGAAAAGTTTTGTACTTGAATTACTTTTATAATTATCATTCTACTTTGCATCCAAAATAGAAGACAAGTTATAGATTCCCTGTAGAGCTTTTCTTCTAAACAGAAGGAGGAAAGGGTGTGCTGTGTTGGTGGGTTTTGGGTTTATTTTTTGTTTCTTTGGGGTTTTTTGTAGTTTTTCTCTCAAAGTACTGTTAATCTAACAGCATTTGAAATGGGATGCTGCAGCTGCAGCTTCTCTTATAGCAGAGATTTTACTCATGCTCTTTTATGTCTGAGTTTGCTGATGTAGCAGATGAAAATAAATTAAACTGGTGTGGAATTATTAATCAAACAACATGACTTTCAGCCATTTTTTGAGTAGAATTTCTATTAAGCAAAAAAGGAAACAGTTGACTCCTTATTACACTGAAAATTGAGAATTGAGTGCTGCCCTGACTTATTTAAAATGTTAGTGGTAATGGTCAAAGTGGAAAAGCTACACTGAAAAATCCATGTGATAAACTTTTTAAATAATTCTGTATTTGCCAAACCTGAAGTTTGTTTGCAGTATTGCTCCTCACCTACTTTGCTCCTTCACATTCTTATCCTAAAATTAGCAGCCCAAAACTGCTGACCTCAGTAGTATTTGCCTTCTTGGATCCCTAACTCATGTAATGCTTACCAGAGTTCAGAACCTGTGTGTCCTTTTATATGACTTTTCAGGGTGTTTCAGGCTGATCTACTTGCTCAGAGTCTTTCTTTTTCCTTAATACATGGTTTCTCATTCTCTTCTAAGGATTTTTTTCAGCTTTTTGAGAAACCACACGTAATTCTGCTTTATTTCTTCTCGCTTGTTTTGTGGAACTCTCCTCACTCTGCAGGCAGATCTCTGGGCAGATCATTCAGGTTGGGGGTTATTTCTGGCAGGGATGATTAGCTGAGTTGCAGCTCCTGAAGCAGAAGAATTGCAGCTTGGTGTGGTGGAAGTTTAGCTGATAAGCTCTGCAGGGTCTCACCTCCTCCCAGACTCAATGTGGGGCACAGTGCAAAACACTTGGGGGTCTTGCAGGGCTTCATCACCCTCTGCTTCCCATGGTGTCTCCTGCAGCCCTTGGGAACGTGGGGAGGTGGCAGAGGGGGCATCAAGAACATCTCCAGGGACAAGAAAGGACAAGAAGTGGGTGGATGTGGGGTCTCTGCTGTGGTTCTGCTGGTTCAGATGCAGGGAAGGATGAGCACAGGTAATGAGGCAAAGCTGATGGGGGTCTCCTAAAGGGAGGGCAAGGACTGGCTATACAGAGATACCCTGGCACCAGTTAGTTGTTGGTTTGGTGTTTGGGAATATCTGCGAGGTGCTTCTGAATGTGCACTCTGTAATCTGGCATTTTCTGTTGTGCAGAGTGTTTCAGCCTGCTCCCATCATGTAGGTCTGACTGCAGATCACAACGCTGAGGGTGCTAAATGGAGCTATAAAGCTGTGTTTTTAGTAGTATCTAAAGTATTCCATTGAATATTAGAAACAAAGTAGTTGGAATACTCTGAAAAGTGGGGTTAAACACTCAGTGTGATTTAAATGCACCTGTTGGCTTTACTGATTGAGCAGAATGCCAGATTTAAAGCCTGGTTGTCTGCAGGACCAGGGAAAAATCAATCATCAGGAAAGAATACATTTTTCACTGTTCTCTCTGAGCTTCTCCCTGCATTCTCCCATGCTCTTTAAACATACCACTGAAAGTGTGATGTCCAGAAATGATGGTGTTTCAGAATAAAGGGATGGAATGCTGTTAGCAGCTCCCAGCAGCACTCTGCTGCTTGTTCTGAATTGGAAGCCTTGATTAAGCTTAATTATCTGCAGTTGGGGTGGTACCGTGTGTGGTGTTTGTGCCTCAGCTCTTTTGTCTGCTGTGTGTCACTCCTCTGAGTAACCTCACTTGTAGTAAGTACTCACTGACAGTGGTTGGGGTTTTTATCCCATTATTAACTGTTTTGTATTTATGTTTCTGTGTGCTAATTGCTAAATATCCTTCTCTTGTTCTGAAACTTGTCAGGGCTGGCAGCTTGATTTCATTGCAAGATGTTTTCTCATTTAGAGAGTGGGGTTTTTTAATTTGGCTTTTTCCCCCCCTTTTCTTTTTTTTTCTGCTGCAATAAGACAAATCTTACAAGGTTTTTTCCCCCAGTGCAGCTGTGCTCAGTGTGCTGCTGCTGAATGGAAAGGCCTCAGTGAATTTCTGCAGGGTGGTACAGACTCCCACCTTGTCACAGTCTCCCTCTCTTAACCCAGGGTGCTCCTTTGCTCACTGCATCCCTGCTGGGGCTCTGCACTCCTCTGGTACCTAATCAGGTGCTCTCCACCACATCAAAGTGTCCATGCACATTCTCTATTTTTAGGCATTGGCTCGTCTCTTTGCTGTTTTTTTGCTTTGTTTTATGCCTGGACTAATAAAAACCTCAGTGTTTGGGTTTTTTCCTGCACAATAAACCTGCAACATGGGCAAAATTCTCACAGGGAAGATATTTCAAAAAATTTGTACCTCTCAGTGTGATAATATAGTAGTGATTCACTCTTTGTAAACAAATGTTCATGAAAAGATAAACCTGCCTCTGCAGTCTGGGGTCACAGCTCAGAAAACATTTTGAGGGGATAATACTGTTAGCTGCAAGCTAGTGAGAAGAAAAGATTCTAGTAGGAGTAAAGAGGAATGACCATTTTTTTTTTTTAAGATATTTTTAAAATATTTGAGCTGTATGTAGACTTTGGGCTATTTGAGTAAAATTCAGTTGAGAATACTGCATGTGCATGTTCTTTGAACACGTGTTTTAAACATCAAAGTGTATGCAGAGAGAAACTAATTGTTTAAGGCAAAAAACTGCTTTCTGACAGCAGGTATGCAGAGTTCAGGATGTCTCCCCTTGTGTGTTTTGTAAAGATTTTTCATGTGAGGATGTCTGCTGTCAATAAATGTGAGAGTTATGTACGTAGGCAGTCAATTTGGGAAGGTGATTATGATGAGTGGCAGTATTGGAACTGTCTCAAGAATTAGGTAGCAAAGTTGTTCAGTTTGTCAGTATGGCCTTTAAACTATGAGAAAACCTGAAAAGATGCAAAATCAAATTTTTGTTAATGATTATAGACCTCTGGAATTTTTAGAGAGTAGATTCTTCATCTCCTTATTTCCCTTGTCAGATAATTGTGTCTGTGCTATCCATCTCTGTGTCTCTTGGAGCTTAACACCAGTTGTTGTGTTGGAAAGGAGCAGACATATCAATATTTCTTGCAGAGGTTTAGAATATGGGAATAGGAATTTTGCCACCAAAGTCAGCATGTTTATTTTTTGTAACCAAGATTGCAAAAGCTTAAATACTCAGAGTTGGTAAGTTTACAGGTCAAAAGCCAAAATGAAGAATCCAGATATTTTAGCAAGCAAATGCTGTGGTAGGTTACAGATCTCTGTAGGTTGTATAAAAGTTTTGATTTAAAAAGATTGTAAAAACAGTGCATTTCTGGTTTTTGTTGCAGGGGTTTTTTACATGATACTTGGTGTAATGTTTTTAAAGTAGACATCAAATACCTCCTATTTTCTGTCGCTTTGCCAGGATTGCTGTTTCTGAGAACTTAATTCCCTGGGACCTCCAAGGCAGGTGAAGAATAGTCAGTTCTGAGCATGTTCTTGCTGTCATAAGGTTATTTTTCATCACGTTTCCTATTTCCTTGAACAAAGTGTTCCAGCTGTCTTCATTCAGTAAAGATACCATCAATTACAAGTAATTAACGGGTCAAATCAGATTATGACCTGTGGGTTTTCTTTTTGAGAAGTAAGATGATTAAAATGTCTATTGTAATCTAATAATTCTGCATATGGCAGATCCAACCTGAAGTTCTGTTTCCAAAGAAGAAAAAATGTAGTGTGGATGCCATTTCATGTTGAACATTGCAGTTTAAAAGGTCAAGATATGAATGAGTGGTGGAATTCAAGAAGTTGAGGAGAGGGTGGATTACTTTGAGCTAAATCTCTCCCATGCACCTTCTTACTTCTACCTCTCTGAAATGAAATGCTGCAGAAATTAGGACTGAAAGTTCTGGGGTTTTCTACAGCAGAGGGATCAGATGAGGTGACATCAGGAGTTACTGCCCTTCAGCACTTTCATACTTTCAAACCCTGAGAGTTAATGCCAGGGTTAGGCATTTCTCCTCTTGATAAAGAGGTTCTTGGTAGCATTTCAGTTAATTTTTTTTCAATAGTGATACTTCCGTTTTAAATTATGATATTAAAAATTGGATATTTTAGTATTGCAGTGGTAGATGAGTAACTTCACAGGAACAGAAGGTTTCTTAATGTGCTAAAGACTAAAAGCTGAAAGCTCAAGTGCAGTGAAGGGGGGGAGGGCAGAAGTGCACGGTAATTTAATTACTGGAAGAAACTGCTAAAGGAAAGAGAATATATCTGCTAACTTGAGGAAACAAGATAGGTCTTCCCTTTTGCCTTTGATCACCTTGTGCTTCTCCTGTTTCTGGGTGAGACAAGTCAGCCTCCTTTCTGCAGTGTGGAAGACTTTGACCTCGTGCTGCTTGGACAGAGCTGGGATGGTGGTTACCACCTTCTGAGTTTCTGGTGGCACAGAAAATGTCTTTTGTCTTCAAAGCCTGCACTAAGAACTACACCTGCAGCGTTTTCTTTCTTTAATACTGTGTCTCAGGTGCTGCTGGTGCAGGTATTGGCCAACCAGGAGAGATACTGTAAGAAAATTTAAAAAATGAATAGTTTCATCTGAGTCACAGTATGGGATTTCATAGGTTTGAGAGGAAAATATGTGACAACACATTTTGGTAACCATCAAACACAAGGTGGTTAATTAACCTTTCTCATTGTCCACATCTGTCAGCTAGTCCCACCTTCTTTTAACAATAGCTTTTTCTTTGCTGTTTGCCTGCAAATGGTGTTTGTCTGCCCTGTGTATTTGGGCTCAGCAGTTTATTGAAATATATGAATCAGAGGTGGCTTCTAAATATGAGAAATGGAAGTGCCACGCAGGCAGAGGAAGGTTGGCTGCTCTGAGATGAGTCCTGCTTTGGACAGAAGGTGCTGAAGGGCAAAAGAGCATTGTGGATTATGAGCTGTGCCAAGAGGGGCTCTTAAAAAATGTGTAGGTGATGAAGAGGAGTTGTTTAGTTTTGGGGAGCACGACAGATTCAAAAGCTGGGAGCTGTTGATGAGAGAATTTCTACTGCACTTGTGCATTTAATAAGTTAAACTGTTCAAGTTGTGTTTGCTTGAGTTTGGTGCTTATTGATGCCTACAGTAACACTGCTGTGACTTCAGAAAGAAGGGAGAATGGAAAGCCCACTAAAATAGTGGTTAACTTTCATATTTGGTATCTCCCAGACTATAATCCCAATACTCTGCAATTTGTAAGCAGAGGAGCATAAAATTCCCCAGTGTGTATTTAAGGAGACGGATGGCTCGAGTGTTCTCCAGGAGTTTGTCTCTGTTTAAAATACAAAATGACATGTGACATCTGAATCAGTGTTCAATTACGTGCTGGTTGAGTGGTAGAAAAACTGTTTCCTGAACACTTGTTTCATTGATGCTCATTCTCCAAATGCCTCTTGCAACAATAGAGCTATGTCTGATTTTAGATATTTCAGTTTGTAAGATGAAAGAGCATACTGCTTTGATAGAGCAACTTTACATTTTTTTAAAAGTAATTTTAGCCCAGTTGATAGACATATTTGAGGGGAAAAAAAAGATAGTAATGCTTTTTAAGTTTGTTATTAAAAACAGGTGCCAAATAAATAGTATTTTCTTTTTGAAATGGTGAAAAGGTTCCTGGAGAGTCTTAGTGGCTTCTCTGAGGTAAGCAGAAACTTTGCCATGCAAGGCTGCTGTTAATGAGCTTGACTTTTATTATTACCAGCTGAATAAGCAGCTCAAAGCAGCTAACAGAACTTTATATTAGTCTGATACCAGCTGGAGTCAGCACAGATGGCAGTAATAGTTTCCATTGGTGGGCAAAGATAAATGCTCTGCTGTAAACATGGAGAAATGCAATAGAAATCTCAAGTAATGTATTTGCTAGTATTTATTAAGACATATTGAGTATCTGTAGGACTAGTCCTGAAGCAGTGTTAAAATTTCTGTGAACTTCATTATTATGGACAGTCTTGATGAGAAGAAAAGGACCTTTTCAATAAAAAAAACCTATTTTCTGCAAGGCAGTGAAGTGTTTGTAAAGAGTCAAGGTTTATGGATCAGATAATGAGCATGTGCAGTTCCAGTAAATTAGAATCATCAATGTCTTGGATTTGGAGGAGAAAGTGGCAACTGAATTGTTGGGAAATATCTTTTTCTCAGCTTGTGGCAGAGGTGCAGAATAGAGGCAACGTTTCCCATAAGGGCTGAGGAGGTTGGGAATAGAATGGTCAGTGTTTAGCATTGGAAGAAAAAGAATCCTGGAGCTTAGATGAGATGATTTAGTCGGAATTGGGTCAGAAAGCACTGCTTGCTGTTGGGAAGGGAAAATTGCTCTAAATCCCTTATCACAATTTTCTGAGATTATGGAAGTAATTTACAGTAATGAAGAATAGATGGCTTTTAAAAGCTCTCCGGGAATTAGTTTGGGGGGGAAAAAAGGTTCATGAAAAGAACTTGTCTATTCACTGTGGCTTTCAGGAGAAACTTGTGGCTTTCAGGAGAACAACTCAGGTCTGACATGAAAGTACAATTGGCACTTGCAGATTGCTGAAGTTTCTTTTTTGTGACTTTTTTCCCTTTTTTTATTCACGTGAGGTGTGTTTTTGAAAGAGAGTTGCTATTGAGTGATGAGGAAACTTCTAGGAAAAGCTATTTTGAGACAGCTCTTCAAATGAGCCATATAATTCAATTTTTTATTTTTTTTGAGAACAAGCTGAGCAAGATTTTAGGTTTGCAAAATCTGATTTCAGTCTGTTTGGTTTGTTGGGAACAACCGCTTCACCCGGATCTTCCTGTATTTTTTTTCCCTACTGCTGCCTCCCCCAGTTAAAACATACATTTCCAACATCTCTCTTGCAGTTGTTTGCTTATGTGTCCCTTTGAAAGCTTAATTAGGAGCTGGCTACTTGTCTTGCAGTAACAATAGGTTTACTTTAGATATACTGAACTGCTCTCTAGGACTGGCATTGGATGGATTTTATTCCTCCTTTAAAAAATTAGTGACCAAGATACCAAGTTTACCAAGGGTGCTGCTGTTTGTCCATTGTAGTTATTTGTCCCAAAGCATGGAATTGATAAAATGTGACTTTAATTTAAAATTCATGCTGTTATGGGATCTGATACATTCATATAGAGCTTCCTCCTCTTTTGCAGCCCTGTAGTTTTGCAGACAGGTGTCTGTGTTGAAAGACAGCACAATATAATAGTAATAGATTAATTAAAAGAAATAACGTGTGCCCATACTTGCACTATTCAGAACTTGGACTTTTTCCTGAAGTTCTTTACTGTTTGTTTCTCTGCCTTTGAAACAGAGAAATTAACAATCTCTGGGTTTTTTTCAGGCCTTTGATAGTAAATATTCTTGAGTTGTATCACTTGTTTATACAGGTCTTAGGACTTTTTCCAGAGGTTTGCTGCATTTCCACAGAGCTTCCCCTTTACTGTAATTCAGTGTTGTGTTGGGCATGAAGTATGAAACTCAGGGGAACAAAAGGTCTAGAAGACTGTCCAAGGATTGCTTTTGAAACAGAATTCCTGGTTAGTTTTTCGTGACAATAGTTAGAAAATGCCAATAAGGAAACGATTGCTTTTGTTGATAATTGTTCCTTCCAATGCTGGTTTGAGGCTGTTCCTTCGGGAGGAAGGCACATGCCTTGATGGAGAACAGCAGATTGGTGTCGTGGTTTTGCTGGGGAAAATCTTTTTGGAAAAATATGACTCATCTGCAAAGGATTAGTACGGGGTAAGAAAGAAGAGCTGCTCTGCTGTGCCTGCCATCTCTAAAGGATGCTGACGGTGCAGTTTGGGGGTTGTTTGTGCTGTGGGCTGAGCATTAATATGCAGTGTATACACATAAGGAGCCCCAGGACACAGACACATGAGCTGGTTAATCCACAGCATTTCAAGCCCTCTGTTTTGAAAGGCTGCAGACACCTCGTGAAACCCCTCCAGGTGGTTTGTCTATAGATCCATGACTAAGTGTATCTCTGGATGAATTCAGGCTGCTTTGCTCAGGATTCAGTTCCTGCCTTTCAAGGCACAATCCTCTGTTTCTCAGATTGCTCCCTGTGTCTGGGTGGCACAGACATCTGACATGATGTAGGGTTATTGCTTAGACCTTGCCTTTCTGCTCTGGATTCATAAAGCATTATTTCTTGGAGTTTTTGGGGAGTCTTGTAGCCAAACACTGGAGGATGATGAGTCCAGCCAGCCATTGGATTATCACTGACATCATTGCAACTCTTAAGTGCTGTGTTACAGCAGGTTTTTCTGCTTGGGTTTTATACATCATATATTTCCCCTGTGGAACAGACCAGATGATTTGCACATTATTTTGGAAAAAAAACCCCAAACATTCTCTCACCTTCTATTTCTTTAAAGTTGGTCTAAAGTCTGATCCCATTCTATGAAGATGTTCTTGCAGAATATGAATTTCAGAATGAATTTTGCAGAGTGTCCAGTTTCCCATCAAGATCAGTGGTGGGTTGCAGCTCTCCCAAGCACACCCTTATCTTCTGCTCATCACATCTGACTGGACTGTTGCTCTGGAAACCGCTGTAATGTCACAAGTGACTTCATTATGATTAAATGAGGGGAAAAAAAATAGAACAAAAGAGCACATTCCTGTTTCAACATGCAACTTGGAAACTGCAACTGTCTCACATACATTCCCTGTATTTCAGAGCACTTTTTGGTGACAGGGCGCAGATCTGTCCTGCTAGTCAGGAATAAAATCTGTCATTTGAAATGCCTATTCTTTATTTTCTTTAAAAAGAATCTGTAATCAGCTGATATGGTTACAAGGATAGCTGGTTTAGACTCTATTGAAAGCTGTGTATTAGTGTATACACTTCTTTGTCCATCACAGGGACTTAATTAGTTGTCTTTAACACTGAGAATGCTTTAGTTTCCTATTCTAGCTGGGCTTTATTTTCTATTGATTTCTAGTATCTGTGTAAATATTTGGGTTTCTGAAGCAGGTCTGTAGCTGCAACTAACCAGAAGATT
The DNA here is from genome assembly GCA_035221455.1 of Xenops minutus. Taxonomy (NCBI): domain Eukaryota; kingdom Metazoa; phylum Chordata; class Aves; order Passeriformes; family Furnariidae; genus Xenops; species Xenops minutus. Next base: position 59,756,234 of record JAWWEE010000074.1, read on the forward strand.
ATAAAAATGTGTCAGGATGCTGCAAAATTATTTGGCACCATCTCAGCATTGTTACTGATCTGAAGAGATTTCTGTATCTTTTGTGGTTTGTGTTGGGGTTTTTTTATCAGTTCACACTTAACAGCTTGTCTGATAAGTTTAAATCTTCAATGCTACATGGCAAATAAATAAAACTTAGTAGGGACTGAAGAAGTGGAAACTAGAGTTACGGTTTTCTAGACCTGCCCCCTGTCCTTTTTTCCCCTTAATGTGCAATGAGCTGCTTGCTAAAGGTTACCCAGTCTCTACTTTTCTAAATAGCAAAGTCTTCTATCAGCTTTATATCAATATGAATTGCTAAAATTGGCATTTACAGCCATTGATAAACTTTAAAGTCATTAATACTTTCAAGGAGATGGTCCTTTTCTTCCCTAGCAGTGTCCAACACCTTCCTTTTTTTGGCAAAGCTAAATGAATAAGCCTATCCTGAGTAATACATGAATTATCTTTTCCATTATCTCTCAGGAAGTTCTGATTGTTTCTGAAACCCTGTGTGCTACTGATCTGCTACCTGAGGAATGTGTCCACTCCCTCTATTGTATAAATACGGGCTGGAACCATTAATATGAATCTGTTTTCTGGTGCTCTTTCTGGAAAAATAATTAGGGGTATCCAAATAGTATGTGTTGTTTTGTACAAAAAAGAATAATTTTCTCTGAATATATGCTTTTATAATTTTTTTTGGGAAGATGTAGATGAGCATCTTATCCCTAAGAATTTCGGCATACGATCGAGTCTTTTTGCTTTTGTTGCTGGAATCCTAAGTTAATTACTGGATCATAAATTCTAATCTGGGTGTTGATCAAGACAGCCACTTAGTCATGCTGTTTCTGAAGAAGCTCTGAAGTAGGACTTTATTATCAAGGAAAGTATTATGAATTTATCCTGCATAAATCAAATACTGGTAACATTAAGATGCAAAGTGTACACTTGTTCAGTCAGAAGTCCATCACAACAGTCCCGTGAATTATCCTCAGTTTAATAAATGGGACAGAATGTATAAACAGGTATTTAATTCACAAAATTCAGGCAGACTTAGGTTCCTGAACATATTTGGTGATTTTTAGCAGATACACGTTGTACTGAAGCACTGTATTTGTGAGAGGCCAGTTCTGTGTGAATTCTATTTATAGCCTGGCCTGGAATGCTCACATGATGATATTGTTTGTAATCTTGGGTATTTATGTTGCCAGTGATGCTATGGCAAAGAGCTGCTCAGTATTTCCATTATAGCATTCTCTTTCCAAGCTGTGTACCTGCTGCCCAACATAAAGCTTGGCTCAGAGGCTCAGGATGTGCCTCTTCTGCAAGTGGAACAAATCCTGTCTTCGTATTTTTGGAAGAGTTCTGCGATTGCAGTGACTTGCATATCTCATTATCGTGTTGCTACAACAAATGGTAAAACACAGGGAATTTAAAACAGGATCTGAGAAGTATCCATGGAAAGTTGGTCAAGGAATAGACAGAGAACTGAAACTTAAATGTTACAGTTTGTGAGTTTGCTCTGGTACAGTGGAGTTTAATCCAAAATGTCCAAGGCACAAATGATTCTGAGCTGGGTTAGTGAAACCCTGTTAACAACACAGGCCAGAATTGATGTTGGCAATATGTCAGCATTTTGTTTCAGTGTTCTTTTGTTTTATTTGGTTCACTCCAGCTCTTAAGCACAGTGATTGGAAAAAAAAAACCCAAACAAAAAACAAGCTTTGAGGAGACTAGAGAAGGAGGAGCAGAAAACAATCAAGTGGGCAAGAAGAGAATACCACTTATGTGTAGTTGTAATAAAAGATGTCAAAGCAAAAAGATAAAAACTTTTTTTTTTTTTGTCAGCTGCTTAATGGAATTTTTCTGTCTGTCTTCTGGTTTGAATGGCTTATTTTTCACTTCAGGATATTGGGTTTTTGTTGGTTATGTGAGGTAAGGCCTGGCAGTCTTTGTCCTGTAAAGTATCTGGAGCTGAATTTTGTATCCTTTATATTTGCTAGCCACCTTCTTTATTCTCCAATTCCATTTCAGCAGCTTAATTTGTAATCCAGCAATGGGTGAAGAAGCAACTCTATATAGCAAAGAGTATTTTTGTGCATTGAAATTTGGGCTTTACAAGCAAATGAACCTGGTCCTTCGTTAGTTTAACTTTTGAGAAATCTCACTGGTCAGCTTTGGGATGCTGAGCACTTCCTATTATAAAGAATTTGTCTTAATTGCCAAGGTAATCTTAATGAGAATGAGAGGGAGGAGTTGAATGTTTTTGTGGAGTCTCCTATCATCTCTTCTAGTTGGTTTTTTTTTATAAAGCTCTAAAAGCATCTTTAAATGTTCACCTGAATTAAAAAAAAAAAAAAATTCCATTTAATATACTTCCTCAATTCTCTGTTAGACAAAAGATGTTTTTTCCCTACAGGTTAGGAGGAGAATCATATTCTCAGAGTGGTGTATTATTACAAATAATTACACTGAACAAATTGTCTTAGGACAACAGCCAATGTGATACTTGAAAAAAAGAGGGATTTTAAGCCCACACCGTTGCCTTGTCTGACTCCTGCTTGGTCTGGTATTTCTTCTTTTGTGAACATGGGCAGGATGGAACATCTGGCTGTTGTTAGAGCCACAGGGAGTCGTGGGAGGACCTGCAGGTGGATTGTGGCTGGGACATCAAAAGGTGCATGAAACTCAGTGTGGAACACAAAGCTTTTCTGACCTGACATACCCAGCCATGGTTTCTGGACTGCCCGTTCTCAGGTGGATCATTTTGGAGCTTTGCTCATGCAGGGGAAACATCAGCTCAGTGCTCAGCAAAGGGGGCAAAATGGGCAAAAGACTGGCTAAATTACCTGCTGTGGAAACATGTTGGGAAAGAGCAGAGAATGAGGGAGGAAGCTTCATGTCTCTGCTTTTGATGTCTCAGCTGCCAAGTCCTCTTGACTGTTGTGTTGTTTAATTCTGGCCCTCCTGTCTCAAAAGGGTATGCTGGAATTAGGAAGAGCTAGAGAATGGCAATAATGGTGACCTTACTCTGTCATATAAAGCCAGAATAAGAACATGATTTCAACCATTTTGAATTAAATTAGAGCTAGCAAAAGAATTTGCTTAATACTGGATTCAAATGTAACTTGAGCCTTTTAATCTATTACTATTTGCTAATATTACAAATATTATAATATTATAAATTTATTAATTTATTATCATTTGTTATTATTATTTGTTAAGGCCATATATTCCAGTTATGAGATGTCCTCGATTTTTTTAGCCCTGCAAAGATGTTAGACTCCTATTGTTACTGCAGGTCAAAATATTTCCTATTTTGTTGTACATAAACAGTGTGTACTTAATTTTTCAGTCCAGGAAGATTTAGGGACCTTTTTTATTTTTTCCACTGTGCTCCTTGCAGTGGTTGGATAAAAGTCTGGTGTGTTTGTCCCTCCTGTAATTTATGATTTACCATATGGCATCTGGCAAGGAAGCAGCTGCCATTTCTACCAAGTACATGTTACATCCATAACACAGTGAGTGCTGGAGAGGTCAAATGAACATGATTATAGAAATTGCCACAAATTCACAGCTCCTTGGAGGAGGAGGGAGCCTGTTAAATTATTTTCTTTCCTCACCTCTCTGTTGTGTAGAATATGATATCTTTTACCTCTCTGGTGTCTATTAGAAAGATGAAAAATGTGAGTGCCATTGCCACCCTTCTCTGCTGGGAATGATATTCTCAGCTTCCAGAAATGAGTTCAGATTTTACCTTTCCATGCTGGGTTCAGTAACTTAATGCTGTGAAAATTGTTACCTGCCTTGGCAGTTGTTCTCTTTGTGTTGACTGATAAACCTGGAGCACACACTCTTAGGAATTTTCCTAGCCTTTGGGTAACTTTTGTGGTTCATTTGATGGTTACTGGCACTGACTTGGTTACTGCCTAAGCTTTGTAGAGGTCAGTGATCTCTAAAGGTCCTGTTTGTATGAGTGCTGTACAAGACTCAAGTCTCCTATTTAAGGTGTTGGTACTTCAACAGCTCAGGAGATCTTATTTTATATCCCTCTGTCTCTTTATGTAGAGTTGATTTGAGTTTGTGTTCCTGCTATATTGTTCCACACAATAAACCTTATTTATCCCATGAATCATCATCTTTTCTGCACGGGGTTCACTTTCTGGCAAATGGTAGCAGTTGTTAATGATGTGTTAAGCAAATAATGTCATCTCAAAGTCACCAGAACAACTGGTGTTGCAGCCAGCTGAGATAGAAAGTGGTTTTGGTGAAGGGATGGAATTGGCTCTGCTAATGTGTATTGTCATCAAACCTAACTTTTAATTTTAAATACCAATTAATGAACAGTGTTTTCTTTCTGATAAGCTCATTTAATATTCATGCCACTAAAAACACATGCTAGGAAGAAACCAAAATAGTAATTTGTGAATTCTGCTGAATCTCAAACAACTTTTTCATACTGCAGTTTCGTTTAAAGAATGCTAACATACGTTTGCAAAGCTGTGTGAAAGGATGAAGTGTCAAACATAATCAGGATCTCTCTTGAAATCTCATTAGTAAAATGAAGTAGATGACAATTGAATGATAATTTTCCCTGTTGTGATAATGTGACAGTGAGACCTGGGGGTTCTTGTCCTTTGTCCAGCCTGAACACATGGTCAGGGCTGGTGCATGTGCAGTTTCAGTAACTTCTCAAATACATCCTTGCCCTGCTGAATAGGAAAGAATATGCTTACCATCCAGCAAAAAGAGTGATTATTTTTGTCTCTTTCTTTCCATTTACTGAGGAAAGTAAGGTGTTGAAAACAAGGTTCAGACCCAGTTACTTGATTCTTTCTAGCACACAGTCTTGTCACTGACTAGAGATCTTCTGTCTCGACCCTTCTCAACAAAGCTGTTGATCACTCTATATCTTTCTAGCAAATTTTAATACCTGGGTTTTGAACCAGCAATCTAACAAAGGCAAATTGAATCTATGGAATGCTTTATGAAATTGCCTTCATGTGCCCTTGGAAGTGATTTATCTTGGATTAAATACTGGATATAGTGATAAAATAGCAGTGTATTTTTCAAATAACTTGGAGCACTCCCTCAGCAAGGGGAGTATCTTCACTGGTGCTTTGGTGGTTCTTACAAGCAGTGTTTCTGAAGGCATTTTCAAGGAGTGGTAGTGTTGAAAGGGAACATTTTCCATTGACTCTGGAGACTTAGGAGGTGGTTAATAGCTGTGAGGAGCTGACTCCAGTGACTGGGTGGGTGTGAGTTTGTGCACAGAGCTGAAATGCCAGTTAATGCTTGGGGTGTTTTCTCCTCAAGAGCTCTAGTAATAAATGCCACAGGAAAGGAATAATGGGTGCCTAATAAATGCCACTGTAATTTTATTAACACTCCTAGAATGTGTTCTCACATACTTTCCATAACTAAAGCATTCATTCATTGGAGATCAGCCTGAAATGCTAAGAAATCTGGGGTGCTGAGATCTTTACCCCTCCCTCATTTCCTCATCCTGATTAGCTAAACCTGATGAGGTAGTAAAAATCTCCTTGCTTAGGTCCTTGCACACTCAGTTTTATTGAAAAAGAATTGGTTGTAGAACCATCAGAAGTACTTGGTAGTGTATCTACCATTGGTGGGAACATTAGATTTGCATTCCTGTGCCTTTTTTACTAAGAGCCTGGCTGGATGTTAACAAGAACAAGCTTGATACACTTGTGATTGTGGCTAATCTTTACTTGTAATTGGGGCAGCAGGTTTGCATTACGATAACTAGACTCTTGAATGAGTTTTGAATGAGTGTGATTAAAGTCTTGGGGAAAATAGATTATTTAATGTGGTGGGTTCTAGATGGAGTCTAAGGAGTCAGGATTGCAGTAGAGCTCTTTGACCTCACAGCAGAATGACAGTGTTTGCCTTTTCAATTAAACTGAGCAAATTAGCTGAAATAGGATTTAAAAAAGAGCAGGACAGGTATCAGCCCTTTTTTGGGCTGTCACTAGAAGTTGTTTTTAGGTGGCAGCAAGACTTCTGTGTAAAGCTTAGAAACACTTGAACTTCAAGTCAACAAATTGCTGGCATTGGAACAGTAATGCCTTGGGCAGTAAAAATAGTCAGAACTTGGGAACAAAGGTAAGTTAGCAACTAATAATGTTCCTGGACAGTTGTCTCTTTCTGTTTTCCATCTTGTAAATGTCAGAATATAATGCCTTTCACTTCCTTTAACAAGCTTGTGTTGGTTTCATAACCTGTGGTTTCATTGCTGTAGTGAATGAACCTCAGTGCTTGGAGTAGAACCCTGTTGTGGTGGAATATCCAGGCATTTTCTTGGTTGCTTTTGTGTCATGGAATTCACTCTGCTGCTGTGATGTCTATTTTGTTTAACTTTCACTGCAGTGTTTGCTGTCTGACTTTCCTCTTTGCATGTGGTAGGCTTCCATAAAGCATGTGAGAACAACTTATTATTAGAGTGTGCATCTGTTTCTCGTGGTGTTTCTGATTATCATCAGCTACTACCTTATTATGCAGGCCCTTGCTCAAATTGCTTTACTTGTTAAAGTGGGTTTTTTTTGCTGTTCTTCTAAGGATTATTTAGTCTACAGAACAGACTTTTGCTGGGTAGGAGGATTAAACAGACACAGGGCATGTACTGCTCACCTTATGCAAGAATATAAAATAACTAATTATGTGCATTTGTGTACGTATGTGTGCTCACACAGTATGGAAAGTAACTGTTCCAGGAATCCTGGTGTTGAATTGGTGCCAGCTTCATTAATCAGCTATACAGGAGGTGTCCCAGACAAGCACAAAGGTGGGATGCTGTTCCCTTTAAGGGCATTGCCCCTGCCATTTACTTCTGTGGGTGCACATGAGATGAGAGCAAAAGGCTATTTCATTTCAAACCCAGTGTCTTAGATGATGACTTTCCATGTAGTCAACTTACAAGAGCTGCAGAGTCATCTGGTTCATTCATTCATAGATACTACATGTGGTTATTTAACATAACTGGTTGTGATTGCTTCATCTTGATTAAGTTATGTGAGAAAGGAAAAAGAAACCACCAAATGCTTTCCAAAATCTGAAATAATTATAGTATGATTGTGACCTACTTGGCTTCTTAGTACAGCTGAATTGGAGATGAATTTGCCTGTGTGAATGTCCCAAAGAATCTGAGACCTGTTTTTCAAAGATGCCCTGGTCCTGTGTCTCCCTTAATGTTTTACACCTACATCCTTGCTTTTGATCATATCTTGTCCCTGCTGAAGGTGACTTTCTTGGCTGGAGTGGGGTAATGAAATTTTGTTACATGGAATGGAGAGAAAAAACAATTTTTTCAAGTTGGGGTTTTTTTTGATTTATAAAGTGTGTTTCCTTCTGGTGGAGGTGACATTTAGTTGGGAATGCTGGTAACTCTCACTAAGGGACAAAAAAGGTCTTGTTCTGAAAGTTATTATCTCTTTAAGAAGACACTGTCCCACACTTCTGAATGCACATAGTGCAAGAGTGTCTTCTGTTGCTTCCTATTGCATGGGACAGAATATGCAATGCCAGCTTATATCAACCTTCTGTATTCCTGGGAGAGAATGTAGGTAGTTAAAAAGACAAAAAAGAAGAAACAACCTTTACTGTTGTTAAACTATTAGGAAAGTGCACCACTCTCATGGTGTGCTGTCACAGGCAGTGGGGTAGTTCCTAGGGAGGAAATGTGAGTGCAGTCAGGAAGACTTTTCATTCCTGTCCTGACACAGAACATGAGAACTGACTTCTTGTGAGTCACTTGTCTTGGCAAGTGTGAGTTTTAGCAAAAGACAACAGGAAAAAAAGTTTACAGTCACACAGACCTTGCTATAAATTGATTTTCTTCATCTGGCTTAAAGTCACGGTGGCTTAAGGATAAAGGCTGGAGCAAGTTCAGCAGCTCAGTGGGCTTTGTGGTCATTGGAATTCATGCTTTTCTTCTGGCCTTTGAGAGTATTTTTCAGGCTTTTGTTGGTATTTGCTTGGGTTTTGAGTTCCAGGCGTGTGAGAAAAGTCTGAGTTGTGCAGACTGAAGGTGCCCATCAGGTTAAACCCAAACCTGCTGGTGTGCAGGTGCATTGCAAGGTTAGCTAACTGATAATTTGCTGAAGTGTGTACTAGCTGTCCACTTCAGAGGAGATTTTGGTGTCACTCAAAAGGTCATTGACACGAGGATGCTCAGACATGGAATTAAAAATTACTGGAAATAAATGTTCTGTTTGTTGTATCTCTGCTCTGTTGTCCAAACACATCTTGTGTGTGTTTCTGCCACTCTAACCACGTCACTGTTTGGTAAAAATTGAGACAAATTCAATTATCTTTGATGCTGAAAGCTGCTTGTTTCTAGGAAAGGAAAGAAGCAATGAAGCACATACTAAAATTGAAAAAAAAAAGGCAGACCAAAGAAAGGTGTGTGAAAAATTGATTGAGACTAATGCAGGGGTTTATAGCACATCTTTAAGCTGCCACAGATGTGATTTCTGGTTAACTGTAAATAATTCTTTATTTATTAGTCTGAATCCTTTGATTGAAATAAGTATTTTGGAGTGTCCCCACCTGAATCACTGCAAGGACAATGGTTACACTGAGTTGGTGAGCTGGAATTGCCAAGTAGCTTAAAAATCTATCCTGTGAGTCAATATAGCTTAGTCCAGAAGCCTTTGCTCATATCACTGCTGGTGATGCAGGGACTTGTTGGGGTTGCTTAAGTTGGTCTTAAGAGTTTGGAGCTGCAGGATATGATATTATGGTAAGAAGCTGCAGCTCTTTGAGCTTTGAGACCCCCAAGATCAGTGATGCTACTGGGAAGTTCTGCTGTCCACCAGGGGTGTAAAAAGTGCCTGTTATCCATTTCAAGAAAAGCATATCAAAGTCAAGTAAGATGAGACTTCCAAAAAAGTGGTGGCTTACAGTGTTTAAGTAAATATATTAAGAAATTTGTCAAAACAGTTGTTTACTTCAGTTGTGTTCTGTACCTTTGCCAATTAGGGCTTATTTGAATGATCTCAGGAAAAAAGAGCAGTTGACAAACTTTGTGTTGGTTTTTACTTCAGCTGAACTGTTCAGAACTTCTGCTGAACCCATACAGCAGTCTGTCAGGAATTCTCTGAGAAAGCTCATGTATCCTGGAATTATTTTTCAAGATACGAGTGTATTTAAAAGCTTTCCAAAAAAACCCTTGGATGACTTCTTTTGAAAGGAGCTTCCCTTGGAAGTTTTGAGCTGGTGCTGGCACTCTGTCTAAAACAAGCTGATAACGCTGGGCTTGCACCATGGGTGAAAATGGATTAAAATGAGAATATTCAGGGTACAACTAGATATCTTTTTCCATTAGGTTAGAGTGCTTTCTGAGCCACCTGTCCCTGAGCTCACCATGCAGCCTGTGTAGCCAGCATTAATTACAGGGTGAAGCTGCCCAGAGTGGTTTGGCTCAGAGGTGAATGATGCTCACATTACACCATGTCCCATGTCCCAGCTCCCTGCCACTCCTGGTCCAGGCAGTGTCAGCTGAGGTACCAGCTGCCAGGAGGCAGAGCACATTGCATAAGCTGTGTTGGTGCATTTGTGTCCCTTCAGCATCTCTTGCTGAGCCCTTGTGTTGTGGCTTGCTGAGAAAACTCACAGTGCTTTCTGTCTCCCTCCCACCTCCTTCTCCTGGCGTGGTGGAGTTGGGATGCACAGTCTGGGGGATGAAAGCAGGGCTTGGTCCCACGTGTGTCTGCACTGAGAGTGGAGCCTCTTGATGCCCCTGAATTTGGTGTAGTGTGTCTGTTGCTATACCCTTCATCCACACCCTTGTCTTAACCCTACAGCGTTCTCTGCTTGTGCTGTTTGGCTGTAGACCTTTCTGGTTGTGCTTTTTATCTTCAGCCACGTTATTTTCCCTTCCTTTGCCCATGCTTTTTTTTTTTCCCTTTTCTATGAAGAGCAACTGGAATTTTTTTTCTGTGTGTAATTTCAGGCTCATTTCAATATGTAGTATAAACATACAGCCAAGGTTGCAGTTTTGATGAATGGCCTGTCAGGCTAATTCTTCACTGTCTGTTCACCTCCTCTCTTGCACTGTCATTAATGAGCACAGGGCTGCAGTGAAACAGGGCAGTGATCTCACTTGAAACCAATCCTACCAAAAGAAATCCAACCTGATTTAATGGACAGTGTGGCCATATGGCTGCCAGCCTAAGCATAAATGCATTTAAGGACAAGTTAAGGGCTCTGAGCTGGTGTCTGTAGGCTGGGGGTTTGCCATCCCTGTTGTATTTCTGGAGCACTCACTGGAGTTGTGTGTGAAGGGTAATGGTGCTTTTGCACTGGTTTCTTGTGCTCTGGGTGGGCTTTCTGTGGCCAGGGACAGCACAGCCTGCACAGCTTTATTTTAATTCACACCTCTGTAACCTCTGCAAGAAGCCCTGGTTGGACTCTTGCCTTGGCCATCACTGCTGAGGTCAGTGGGGCACCTAAAAATCTGTGGTGTGTCATTTAAATACCTTCTCATTGTTCTTTAAATTTCATTGTGGATTAAAACAAAGTTCAGATTATAGTGATGGCATGCACTAACTTTGTTTCTTTTCCTTTTTTTTTGCTCCCTTCTCTTTATGTGCATGGTATATTCACACTTCTCATCATTCTTGCTGGGGTTTTTGCCAATCATCTAGAAAACCACCCAAGGTAAGTATTTTGTATCTTACTACATTTTTACCTCCTTGAAAATGTTGAGCAGTGCAGAAGAGTCAGGCATATTGCTGTAGTATTGATCAATAGAGCTTTGATATTTAAAAAAAAAATAATCTGTTCCTCATACTTCTGAGTTAAAGACTTCATTTCAGAAAAATATATTTTAATCTAACTGACATGCAGGCAAGGCACTTCACTTGTAAAAGCTGTGACCAGGGCAAGCCACAGTTCTAAAGCATTCATAAAAATATTTGAAAGAGTAAATAAGGTTTATAAATGGTTTTGTTGCATGCAATTCTGCTTAAAAGTTAAAATACTGTTTTTAAAAGGTGTCAAAATGCATTTAGTAACAAGCCATTTTTGTTTGTGCTGGATGATGGTCAGGAATTAATAATTAGTGTAAAAGTTGCCAAAGAACACCAGAATTCACCTAGAAAAAATGGTCTGTGTTGTTTGTAGTGCAGGGGAAGGGCAGGAGTAAAAGTGTTATGTACCTATTATGACATTTAATAAAGTTCTTCTATCAATGCCAATTGATATATTTAATCCAAGAGAGTTTGATCACTGTTAAGTAATTTTTAAAAAGGAAAAAAGCCTCTCCTTTCTTCTGTAATTTCACCCAACAAAAAAGCATTTTTACAAAAGCCTTTATTTTCTGTAATGCATCACTTGTGTTCCATTATAGGCAGATGAAGTTATTCTTGACATTATGTAAAAGCTCAATTATGGCCTTGTATTTCTCTGACAAAGCCAGAACAGCTGCATGCTTGTGCATAAATGTCACATTATCATTAGATATAGTTGGATGGCCATTAATATCCCTAAGCCATAATGCTGAAACTTGGGATGTTGGATGAAATGTTTTCCAGTTTGAGACAGAATAAGGTTCATGCCATCAGTGGGAAATAGGCTTTGTTGAGTTTGGAAAGCTGTGATACGAGATTTGGATGCCACTAATTTATACAGTTTTTAGGGGGCTGCACGTAGTTGATCTTCAAATTAGGATTTTCTAAAACAACATTTTGTAAATACTGGAATTCTGTGCCCTAAGCCACCTTCAGATTTCCTGTCCATCCTTTTTCAGCCCTGTCCTAGGTCTTGTGTTTGTCATACAGTGACCAATATTTTTTTTTAGTTCTTTAGTGGCTTCCATTTTTACATTAATCTTACTGGTGTAGACTCTTTGCCATTTCCTCATGGGTCTCCTTTACTCCTTCTCTCATCAGGAGTTGTAATAAGCATGTAGGAACAGCTGCCCAATGAATGAAAATTCCTTTTCCTCAGTTTTCCCTTCTTTTTCTTTTTAGGTAGCCCCATAAATCACCCAACATGCCAGACTGAAAGCAGAATGTGATTAATTGGCCATCTCTTGGTCAGATGGAAGGGGCTATTAAACATCAGCCATACATTTGCAATATTTTATAGCTGCATGGACAATATGTTAGGGATAATGTTCAATCTGGGTAATGCATTGCTAAATTCAGAGCCCGAGACTCTGTCTAACCTATACATTAATGAATGTGAAATTAAACTGCTTTTTAAACTAATTATGTAATTTGGCTCGATCTGGCATGCAGTTAATAGTGAATGTGGTACTGATTACTTATAAGTAGTGAGCACTTACAATAAATTTGGATGCAGTAGTACCAGGATCTAGCACTTCCCAGCTCATTCTTTCTCATAACTTTCCATTTTTATGTTTTTGAGATAAAATTCTTACAATGAATCTACAATGAGTACACACTCTAGCTCATATACTTATTTTTACTATGGACTTCCAGTTGTGCAAGATTGTGCCCTGCTGAGTTGTGTTGCATTACTTGTAGCTCTGCCTGCTACTTGATTGTTCCTAAAATGTCTAAAATGTGAGTCTAAGCTTTTTTTACAGCTGTCTTACCACACAAACTAAAAATCCTGTGCAATGTCAAACACTGGAATAATAGAGCTGGGAGAAAACCTACCCTGTTCATCCTTATATTCAAAATTCTTGGTTGAGAAGCTCCTAATGTGGCAGGTTCCTGCCAGCTTCCTTTTATCTAGCTTTGTCTTGGAGATGCTAGGAGGAATGATGAGGTATAGAATCTTGCAAAAATAAGAAAAATAAGAATACTTTGGGGTCCAGTTGTGAGAACTGGCCAACGTGTGTGAATCTGCTTCTAGTTGAATGCCAGCCACTGCAGACACATGGGAAATATGTGAACATTGGCCATTGATTCTGAGATTTGAACATTAACAGCAACTCCTGATAGCTTGGATAGTCGTATTGACAGGGGATTTAATACTTTCTTCAGGGAGATGGATCCTGGGGAGAAAAAATTAATAAGAAAAAAACATTTATTATTCTGCATACTTCAATCAGAAGAAAAAGTAATACCCACCATTTATGTACATGTGGAAGAGCCTTGCTGATTGGGACCAAGTATTTGTGCCTTATTTCTTACTCTGTTCCTTCTTGCCTTTGCAATCTGCTTTCCCAAAGGTCTGAGTTGTCCAGAAAATTCTTTTGGTTGGCTGCTTCCTTAAAACAGGGTTGCTGGGAATGTTCAAGGTTGCTGTTTTGTCATCACTAATCAAAGTGATTAATTTCTTAAGTGTTCACCTGCCTGTTTCAATGGAGAGGGGAGTTTTGCTGCATGTTTTGCACATGCCCCAGCAGTTTCTGCCTTTTTGCCTGACACTTTCTTAAAAAAAAAATCTTGTTATTTCTGCTAGAAGGATTTGGCAATTTTCCAGAGCAGATTTTATAAATAGACTAAGTCCGTGCCCTGACTTTTTATGTTTATTATGAAAACATACTAAAATGCTATATTTGCATCTGGTTTATCTTGAGGCAGAATTTTAATCTTCCCTATTGCATAATCATTTTTGACCTTTAAAAAAAATCAGTCTGACCAATTTTTATCTCTTAGAAAAGCAGCTTTTATTGGGATTTTTTTTATGAGAAACACTTGGCCACAAGCACATATTTTAGCTTTAAGAGCCTCTTTGCAAAATCGGTGTTTAAATTAGAAGTCACTGAATGGTCCTGACATGATTTTCCGTGTTAACCAAGGGGAAAACGTGTAGGACAATAGATTAAATTGGCCTGCAGTACTGCTGTATTGACATTTAATTCATTACACACGAGCACGTGGAGCTGGGTAGCCTTTCTAACTGGTCTGTGTGATCCATTGCAGATAACACTTAATTTTAAGGGGCAGAATTGGCATCTGGTAGGTTTGGATCCTTACAATAGGGAGTGTTTTTGGAATTGAACTGCTTGCCATTTGATCATTGGAGGCATTAGGTATTGTTACTAAATCCTGTGAGGAGAACTTCCATAGAACTGGAATATGAGAGGAGAAACAATAATTCTTGGACTGCAGAAGTTAGAGAAAGAGTTAGAGCATTCTATTGATGACAGGGTTTTATACTTAGATTTGAAGCATAATGATCAAATGCATAGAAATAATTGAAAGTGCCCCCTGCTTATGTGAATTTCTGAAGATAAAATGAAGTAACTGCTTCACAAGCATTTTGCTTGTGGTTCAGTGGCCAAATTACATCTTCAGCTCAGTCACATCAGGGACCATCCTGACTCATGAGGTTGTTTCTATTTGTGCTGCAGTCATGGCTCAGGCCTCCTTTTAGATTAGTAGTATTATTAGCATGGGTTTGTTTGTTTTCTCTTCAGAAGGGAATTCCAGAGCTCATTTCACTCATATGGACTAAGTGTTGTCTCAGTGTTGAGTCTTCTCTTGTCCCATTTGATGTGTTTTTCATGGAGCTGGAGGAAAGGGAAGAAGGAGCTGAGGTTGCTTTGCTAACCTGGCTTTATCATTCTGGAATATTTGCAGCAATAGGCATCTTGTGAAGATGTGAAGGTTACAACACATCTGTAGGTTAGACTGCATGGTAATTTTGAATAGCAGAGAGTTCAAGATGTGTTTGATCCCCAAAAGCCAAAAGAAATTACCTCTCTTCTTTCTCACCTCAGGATTTCTCTCTAGGGAGTTTGGGTGTTTCTTCTAACAGAGCCTGTGACTCTTGCTCTACACTGACATGTGTGGTTTGTCTCAGTAAGGAGATCAACTCTTGGAAGACCAGGCAAAGAAAATCTTGACCCAGGCCAAGTTTTATTCAAAATGTGGTTTGAGATTTTTCCCTCCCATTTGTGCTTCCAAAGCAAAAAACTAAACCAGAATCTGTATTGCTAGCCTATCCACAGTCAGTTTATCATGGCAAAATGTGGAAAATACACTGCAGCTTATGTGTGTTTATGCAGTTTATGTGTGGCTATATAAAGCTGTAAAAAACCAATGTTAAATGTCTATGCCCTGGTGTTGCCAAATGTGCAGAGAGAGGACCTTGGATCCAATCCCAATGTGTTAAGTAGTTTTACAGGACAGTTCCAGGTCTGCGAGCCCACTGAGCACAATATTGAACCTCATTCAATTTCTGCCTGGCTGCAACTCTTTAGTGAAGTGATATTAAGTCTTTTCATTAGGGCAGGCTCTGATGGCTTGTTTCTCTAATAGAGCTTCATTTTCTGTTTGTAGTTTCTGAGCTTCCTCTACTGAGATGCAGTACTGTGCTCTTAGTTTAGGCAGGTAATCTGTTTATTTGCTCCTTAGGGGCTTGTAGGTAGTAATGCTCTTCATTGACTGTTAGAAGTCCACCCCATGGTAAAACTTTTGTATATATTGTGTTGATATTTTGTACATATTGTTGTCTTCTGCTGAAGAATCATCTCACCAAATTCTATGTGTTGAGTGCTTGTGGTGCTGTTGAATTTCTGTTGGCAGAAATGTTTGTCAGTGTTAGTGCTTCGAGAAGTCAGCAGTTTGTTGTTAGGTGCTGGCTGTGTTTTGAAATCTGCATTAAGGGATAGAGTAAGGAGTATTTTGTATAGTGCATAATACAGGTAGGAAAGAAGTACTGAAGTTTACAGCTCTCAAGATTTCACAAAGTGTTCCTGCTGATGAAGCCTCTTCAGGGTCCTGATTTAGGATCTTCAGAAACAGTAGAGCCTAGTTACACAATCATGGATATATGTACTGCTCTAAAAGAAATGCCTTGTAGCCAGAGGATCCTGATCTGTCTTTTTCTGTACTTCTACAGGTGTTTGCCTTTGATCACTGCTTCTGGTCCATGGATGAATCAAACACCACAAAATATGCAGGTAAACTATTTTCTATACGTTGGACAGTGTAAATAATTTGAAAATGTGAGAGTTTGGGCCTTTGTTTTGTGGAGCTGGTCTTGTTTTGCTCATTTTGCATTTTGTACTGTGATGCTCAGGTGACTTTTTCACAGAAGCAGGCTGTTCATCTTTTCAGGGGTGAGCCATCTGAGTGCAAGCCCCTCAGCTCAAAAGGAATGCAGGTTTTAAGGTGCCCAACACACTCTTCAGGAGGCATGCTTTTACATCTAAGCTATAATGTTCTTTTTTTTTTTTAATCACCTGGAAGAGCTTTCTGTGATGATTTGTTTCTGTCACTTAAAATGTCATTTCTGCATCAGAAATGTCTTCTGACTGATGCTGGTGATGAAGGTGTGTGTTTTCAGTGCTTTGCATGAGAGGGAATAAAGTGTTCTCCTCAGACAATGTGGTTGTTTCAGGTCTTTTAAATCCTTCGTAGTCTGATTGTTCAGATCCCTGGTGTGTTTTGAGCCATCAGCTTTGTGACTCCTTCCTTCCAAAAGCTGGATAATCCTTGCAAGGTTGTAGTTTGCTCATAACTGGATTTGAGTATTAGCATATTCATATTTTATTACTTCTTATGGTAGAGAGAGCTCTGAACGCTGGAATCTCAAGGCTGTGGTACATGGAAAGGATAAAAACCCCAGGATTCAGCTTAGATATTCTTATTATGGAGTTTTGTGGTCCATAAGATCTTCAAGGTTGATAGGGTTAAGTACCTCAAAGTTTGAGATTGATGGTCTCATAAACTCAGTGGGTTCTAGGTCTGCTTATGTTTAATTTGAGTCAAAACTAAATCTCTCTTGAGCCTGTTTCAGAAGTTGTCATTGAATTTGTCTTATCTGAAGTTTTATGATCTGTATATAGATCATCCTCTTGTTGGTCTCTGAAAAGTTGTGGCTTGCATTTCTTTCCTTTTTCTTACTGTTCAGAAAGCTGTGAAAAGTGGTTTTGCCTATTTCAGTCAATGTTCCTACATGGGGGAAAAAAAAAGAGAAAACCAAACTAGGGCTTTTTTTGTTGTGGTTTTTTTTTGTAGTATTTTGTTTTTGTTTTCTTGGAGGGGAGGCTTTGTTGGTGTTTTTTTTCCTATTTAGAAATATGCTAGGAATGTGAGCTAAAGACTTGCCTACAGAAAACAATGCTTTCACTGATCTTTTTTTGGTGGTTGTTGTTGTACGGTCTTGAAGCTGGGTTATGACTTCCAGCCCTCATGTTCTAGAGCATAACAGATTTGACACAGGATCAAAATAAAAGTAATTAGAAAAACAAACCACCAAAGTGTTTCAGGCCTAAGTCACTGGGTTTTTGGCTTGTTCACCTGTTTGTGTGTGAACTGATGCTATCCTGTATTACCATTTCTTGGTTTAGAGCCAACAAACCGAATGCTGAAATGGCAATATTTCAGTTTTTATATATTATAATATTACAGCTCCCTAGGTCTGTCTCACAGCTTGGCCTAAGTTTTGGGTTTTGGTTGGGGTTTCTGATGATTTCTTTGCCTTATGGAACAAACCCCCATTGTGCAAAGCACTTGCAGATATGCACATTGTCTACACCCAGAGATTGTACCAGGCACTGTTAGAGAATTATAAACCTTAAAGAGTTCCAACAAGCCATCTGAGCCCCTGAGTTTTTGAGCTGAACTCTAATCTCTTGGATGCTGGACTACAGAAGGGGTGCTGATCTGAAAGCTAAAATCCCTGCCCAGAATAACTCTCTGTGGATGTGTAAATCTGATGTCATTGGCAAGAGCAGGGATTAGTTGCACAATTAAAAAGAAACATGTGTAAAGGTTGGAAGTGAAGTCCAAAGTGCTTGAAAATGTAAGTTGTGCATGAGCTTCAGGCTGAAGTAAAATTCTTACAATCAAAAAGGTATGTGCAACAAATTTAATTACTTGAAAAATACCTGTATCACAGAAATACAGTGGAAGATGTGACAGTGAAAGGTTTAACAGGAGATTCTCAAGTATTAGGCTGCTCTCTGTGCAGAACCTACACGTGTTCATCCTGCATTATGTTGAAAACATGTTGTGTAGCTCATACTGTATGACACATGGACACACCTGACATCAGAAAACAAATAGAATGATGTGCACCACAGACAGCACATCTCAGTCCTGTCTTATGTGGCTAATTCTTCTATGTTGTTATTTTTTTTTAATGCAAACCACCCCAAAGTTTGTCCACTGCTGGAGATGCACATTTGTTACAGGATCCTTTAAAACTATCACACGTGATTGGGCTGGGTTTTGGCTTTGTTCACTTATCTATTTTACTACCAGCACTTATTAATATTGTTTACTCCATAGGGAGATTCTTGTTTGGATAAACTTAATTATGAGGGTAATTGGTATCAGTTCTCAGGCTGTGGGGAGGCAGGGCTGACTCTGAGATGGGATTACCCATCTCTTTCTTTTACACTGAGCTTATTCTGTGAGGTATCTTCAACTTCTTTGGCTGAACATCAGGCTTTTGTATGTATTAATTTTCTTTCTGTACTCATGTTCAGGAAGTGCAAGTTTGAAAGTACTTACCTTATTTTTCCAGCCCTTGAAAACATGGGTATTGTTGCTGTTGGTAGCAGAATTGCTTTTTTAGCAAAAGCTTTTTTCCCACTGCAGTGGAAACTGGGTTTTAAAATTTGGGGGGTGTTGTTTTCGTTTAGTTTGGGTTGTTTTATTGTTGTTTCTTTATAGGTTTTGTTTGGTATTTCTTTAATCCAACAAGGTAGCAGGTAGAGGGGGGATCACTCTGGATGCTGATTCTGTGTGTTTCTGAACACTTTGGGGCTGTCATTCCAAGCAAGGGGTGGTTACAAACCTCTGTGTGCTGATCATCCTGTGCTAGCTTCTGCACCTTTTTTCTGATGATTTAATTCTGAAAGACATAGTTGGGTATTTGGTAAGAATGTGGACCTCTTCTTGGAAAGGGGCAAAAAAGGTTTTGAGGAGGGAGGAGAATTTGGTAACAGGACAGAATGACTTTGCCTTGATCTGCAAGAAGGATGAGCATTGTGTATGGGCTATAGTAGAAGTGTTTTGAGAGTAAGCAAAATAGCTTATTACCATTTGTTCTTGACTTGAATGGGTCAAGAGTCAGTTCATGGATAAAGGACACACCTGCTTGCCCTGAGAAGCTCACGGAGACAAATAACTGCTCAGCATTTTGCTGAAGAGGGGGATATTGAGAAATTCTCAGCCAGGGGAACAAAGAATTCCTTTTACAAGCCTGGACAACAGTAAGGGCCTATTGAAGTCTGCAATGAAGTGGATTTTTAAAAGGAAGAAAAGAAACCCTTCAGCTGGGGAAGGATTCAAGAGATGGCATAAATAACCCCTGTAGCACTTAGGCAGGTCCATTCCAAGGACCCCACACTGCATCAACTTGCCCTTGGATTTTTCATGAACTTCCTCACCTGCATCACATTAGGCTTGCCTGGAGTTTGGACTAACATTTAAACTGTTTCTGGTCTGCAAGAAAAATACAACAGGTTTGCTTCCCTTTGCTCCAAGGGGTGAGCAGACAGGAGATCCTGGATCCTGTGCTTATCCTGGGCTCCCAAACAGCCTGTCCATCACCCAGGGCTTGCCTGTCCTGAGCAGAAATGGGAGAGGGGATGGAGTGCCCTCTGTGAGAGCCTACATGGTCTTAGCCAGCTGGAAAAGTGGGGCTCAAAGTCAATAAGGCTTGGGCCAGGGGAAATCCTTTTGTTAAATGAACAAATTTCTTTTTTTTTTTTTCTGTATTTTCTCAGTTTTTGCTGGAAATTAAGTGAGAATTGAGTTAAAGCATCTGCTAACCTCTTGAAGCATCTGTGGAGGAAAAGTCCTGTGAATAAGCAAAAATATGCATTGCACGCAGTATAAGTTTATTTAGCAAAACCAAAACACAGCAGTGTAGACAATGGATCTGCATTGTTCCTTTTGACAATAAGTGCACATGGACATAATTCTGAATATTACAGATTTTGTAGTCAGTTTGCAAACCCACCAATAAAATTCATGGGGGGAACAGTGAGATTTAGCAATGAAAAATATCAAAATCTCATGGATGAAAAACTGTTGCCTTCAACAGTACACTGCATTAGCAAATTAATAACATATGCATAATTGAAGTTTAGCACTTTGTGTTCTTTTCTGTGAGTGCACTTAAAACCAAATCGTATTTTATTCCATGATAATTTGACTGGTTACTACAAACAACACTCTTTAATGACCCATTTATCTATGGTGGTGTTGCTGAGTTCTTAAAACCTGTCATAAAAATACCATTTAAAAATTAGGTATCAGTGTCTAATTGGCGTTCAGTTTGCATTGACAGTTGGAAAATTAAATTTCTTCTGAAAAATTAATCCAGCTTTGCCTGTGAAATTCAGACTGGATTCTTTCCCAGATATTTAGCACTAAGGGATTCTGTAGCTCATGCTTATCATGAGCATGCACAGTTTTATAATGTTTTGGTATCTGCTTTTTTCCTTATGAAACATGGAGGAGGTTACTGTTTAGTACTTGCCAGAAATGGGCAGTAAAAGTTTTTCCTCCTCTGACAAATGGGTTTATTCTCCATGCACAATCACTGTGTAATATACATAATTTTTTCCCCTCTCGTAATAATTATACTCAGCTTCAGTCTTTGCTTGATTTTGTGTTCCTGCTCAGCAAAATAGTCTGTGGCCTTTTTCGTGTTTGGTAAATACAAAACAGGCCCTCAGGAGCAGGTTAGAAAGCAAATTTTTGTGTATTTTATGTTCTTAATAAAATCTTCTACTGATATATTTACTTCATTCATTCATCAGTAGTTGAACATTCTTTACAGCTATTTCCAGGCTGTTGAACAGTGTTTTCTCAACATAGGTATTATAAAATACCCAAATGATTCCTGGTTGAATGGAAAGTGATTGGATGTGGTGGGGAAGGAGATGGAGTTATTCCAGAGTACAGCAGATTCTGTTTTTAATTCCTGTATTCAGCATTTCTGAACTCTGTTAATCCCAGAGCAGTGGCACTTCGAATTTTAGAAATTCTACTGGAAAGGTACACATGGAGAATTTGATAGTTCATTGCTGCCTTAGTTTTCTCTTTACAGCAGAAAAGCAATTAGGTATAGTTAAAGGGAAATACAAGTAATGTACTTTCTTGTTCTGTTTACATGCCTCTAGAACATTCTGCAGCCATTCCAGAAGTTGTTCTGCAGGAATTTTCTGGTCTACCAATTACTTGAGGATCATGGAGTGTAGATATTCTCATGAAATGTATAATTGTGTAGCTGAATGGATTTTTTTTTATGCCAGTACATTCCATTTTGAGAACTACAAAAGTCACTGTTGTGTGTATTAATGTCCACTGTGAAAAAAGGAATCTCTTGTCACTGACAACTGCTGAAACTCCCATAGCAGAATGAGAGCTGCAGCTGCTCACAAAGTCACCAGCAGTGAATGTGAGTTTAAAACCAAACACCAGAAGGTGAACAAATCCTGTTCTTAGCTCAGCTCTGCTTGTCCTGGGTGTGCACACAGCTGGTGTAATTCTCTGATCAGAACTCAAAGCACACGACCCATTGACCCTCTTTGTGGTGTACAAATTCTGGGCTTTCCTATTAAAAAAAAAAAGGCAAACAAACAACAAAAAAAACAAAAACAAAACAAAACAAAACCCAAACAACCAAAATCTGCCTGGCACAGGGAGACAGTTTTCAGACTCTGAAATTCTGCAGCTGATGTTTTCAGCTCTGGATTTGGCAGAATATACCCTCAGACAGCTCTGTTGAAGTCTGACAGCCTCCTAATATGCATTTCCTCCCTGAATGTCACTGGAATGCTTTTATCTTGGTTCCAGTATCACCTTGCCACAGGGTGAATGGAAACTTGAGGCCAGTTCCCAAGAGAACCACTGCTAATATTCCTAGCAAGGTATTTGTTGTGCCTCTAATTTCCCAGTTCACTAATGGGTTTCATTGCAGTCCTGTTGCAGAGCTCTCTTGGGTATAGTTTGTGATTAAATAATGCATATTACTTGCAAAAACAAGGCTTAAATAATAAAACATTTAGACACCTATGTTATTTTCTAAGCATTCAACTTAAATGACATCTTTTGAAGAACTGCTTCTTTCACAAGATAATCAGCAATATAATTTTACATGGGAAATTGTTACTCTGAGTTCAGGCAACAATTTATCACTCAGTTGTATGTCAATCACTTGTTCATTCATCAGTGCTCTCAGTAGGAAAAAAGCAATGTGCAAACCTTTTTTTATTCATGGTTTCAGTCAATTTTAGTATGTTACCCAATTTATAATAAACAAACCCAATTATTTTCTAGGTCAAGAAGTGGTGTTCAAGTGCCTTGGAGAAGGAATTCTTGAAAAGGCCTTTCAGGGATATAATGCTTGTATTTTTGCCTATGGACAGACAGGTGAGTGTCCTGTGCTAAAGGGGAAGTGACAAGAGCAAAACATAAACATTCAGATGGATAACATTTAAAAATTGTATTTTGATATATCATAATGTTACTTATCAAGCATTTGGCACAGCCAGTGATAACATAGTTTTAAAAGCACCTCTGTCAGTAGAATCCTGGTTGCTACCTGTTGGAGTTGCTTTCAAAGCCTAAAAGGAGTAGTTCCTACTGAAGGCTCATTCAGTCTTGTGTGTTCCAAGGGGTCCCAACTAATGTTCCTGCTGAAAAAACCTATAATTTCTCTTTTTGTTTGCCTATACCTTGTAGTCCAAAGAGCAAGCTATGTGCCTGGAATAGCCTGTCATGTTGTTCTGATATGTGCTTCTGGGGGAATAAAAAGAGAATTAAAACATGTGCTTCTTGAACAAATGAGTAAATCCGAAATGACACTCTAAAGCATTTTCCTCTCCTTTTTTTTTTCCTTTAGGTTCAGGAAAATCCTTTTCAATGATGGGCAATGCAGAGCAGCTGGGTCTGATCCCACGGCTCTGTTGTGCTTTGTTTCAGAGAATCTCTGTGGAAGAAAATGAATCTCATACTTTTAAAGTCGAAGTGTCCTATATGGAAATCTACAATGAGAAAGTCAGAGATCTGCTTGACCCAAAAGGGTGAGTAGCTTCACTCTCTCTCACAGCCTTCTCTGTTTTTGGCTATAAACTATAAAACTAGAAATGAGTTTTGGAAGTCCCTGAGAAGGTTTTTTGGGACTGTGTGTTTATATGACTTCTCTGGAGAGGATTAGATACCAGACACCAGAGAGAAGAGAATATTCACGTAAAGCTTGTATATAAAATAGTGACTGGTGTGGATCATTTTCAACATCAGGATGCAAACAAATACTGTATGAAGTAGTTTACCACCAGAAGGCAAGACTACAGTACAAGTAAATTCTGGGGTATATTTGCCATGTGATACAAACAGCATTCAGGTAATAATTTTCAGCAATTATAAGGAATTTGAAGTTTATTTACAACGTGGATCTCATGGTTTAGGTGTTGAACTCTTTGGATATGGAAGGGTGACACTTCAGAATATACTCAGGCATTTCTTCTGTCTACACAGAAATACTGGTTAGGCTCTTTGGCTTGGAGATTTCTATGTGAGAGATAGTTGGACAGGATTTTTTTCAGCTGAGCATTGATATATGTGGTATATATTCTGATTCTTGAACTTCATTGCAGAAGGTGGAGAGGTATGCAAGGTAGTTTAAAAGGTAGAATTGAGACTTACTTGATATGTGTCAATAAAATGTAGAAAATGCAAGAAGAATTGAAACTTCTGAGGGGAGAGTTTTTAGTTTCCTTTTTATTCTCAGCATTCTTTCTGCCAAGTAAGGTATTTCAGGTTTTGTTCCAGCCACAGATACTGGGGTGGGAGGATGCATTAAAAATAATTCATGTTTATAGATTGAAACAGGTTAGATTGGTTTGAGCCTTTACTGTCACTTTGTGTTACAAATTCTGGAATGCTTTTTTCCTCCTGCTGCAATTAAAAAGCACATAAATTGCCTTCTGCTCTAACCTATTTCATACAACAGTTTTTGGATACCCCCCAGGAATCAGTAGATTGTCCCTAAAATCCCCTTTCTTCCCTAGGAGTCGTCAGTCCCTGAAGGTTCGAGAGCACAAGGTGTTGGGCCCCTACGTGGATGGGCTGTCTCAGCTGGCTGTCACAAACTTCGAGGTAAAGCTCAACCCCTAGTTCAGTGTTTATGGTCTCTGGCAATTGCAAAGATGAGCTCTAATGCTTCAGTATTCATTTCATGGAGCAGCACTTAAAAATATACTAGTGGTATCTCATTATTTTGCAGTTTTCAATGTGTGTAGTATATGCCACCAACACAATGGTTGCTTGACTCAGGAAATATGAGGCTTCTAAAATAAGAAAATTAGTCTTCCAGCATGAATTTCTTTGATTTTGTTGTTGAATATTACCTTCTGGTTTATATAGGTATGTATATAAGTAATTCATAACTTAAATCATAACAGCATCTGAGCCCACTTGATTTACCAAAGCACATTAAAATAAATCATTATTGTAGGAGCCAATGCACCTCTGTAGCTGATATGGAAATAATTAAAGCAGGGCAGTTTTATGAATTGCATAGGCCTTTCTTTTTATGAGGCAACTGATTTGGAAATCTGATTTGGAACTCTTTTTTGAAAAAGAAGTTCATTCTCTGTGTAGTATTATGTGGGAACCATTCTGATTTTTTTCTGAAGCGTCTGTGCCTACTACAGAGTTATAAAACCAGCTTTTGCAGTCTCTATGATGAATGGCTTACTTTGAAAGCACACCTTCTTTGCTCAAATTCTAGTAAGTGTTGTTCATGCTTAGTTTTTGGCTGATGACTCCTGAAACTGTTTTGGAAGACTCAGCAAGCACATTTATCAGGCTCAGCAGAGTCACCTTTGTTTTACATGTGTGGGAAGGTACAGGCTCAAGTGAGGTAACCTGAGCCAATTAAGTGAAGATAGTATTAGTGCAGTTCAGTAAAGAGATGCCCTGTGTTCTGGAAACAGATCTGTGCTGGCCTGATTATTGGCATTAAAAAATAGGATTTTTAATGTGACTGTAGTTGCTGGGCTTTTAAGGGCAGCACTTTAACATTGTTCTGTGGACTTACCCTCTGTACCACCTCAAAAAGTGCAAAGGACTTTCTCATTGCTTCTACCTTCCTTTCTTCCTCTCTCTCACATGTACACACCCTTCCACCTAGGTGGGAGTTCTGTTCAGCAAGCACAATGGTTGCTTTTATCCTGGGCTCACTTTTGCCTCTTCTCTGCCCTAGGACATTGAGTCACTGATGTCGGAGGGCAACAAATCACGAACAGTTGCTGCAACCAACATGAATGAAGAAAGCAGCCGCTCTCATGCTGTGTTCAATATTATAGTGACTCAGACCCTTTATGACCTGCAGTCTGGGGTGTGTATTTTCTGTCAATTCGTCTCTGAAGTTGTGGTGGATTCTTCTTTTTAATTCCTCTTTTACGTACGTTATCTGTTTTGCTGTGCTTTGACCTCGTGCTTGATGCTGTGGGGTCCAGTAATAAGGACTGGGAGTACCCTGGAAGAGTGAGGAAGCACACCAGATAAAGCAAACATTTGGATCACTTTTTAAGGTTCTATTGCCACCAGGAAACCTTCATGGGTCTGAACTGTTGCTGGAGTTGATATATTTTAATGTCCTACTTGGCCAGAAAGGTTATTGATGTTACCACAGCTGATTCTGCTTCCTCACTGCTTCATTCCTTTGCTATAAAATATATGGGTGGCTTTTTAAGAGCTGTGAAAATTCTGCCAATTCCTTCTCTCATATCTTGAATTCGATACTTTAACCCACATTATTATAAAGAACAGTGTTTCATGGTGCCAGTGTCACATATGTGAGTGCTTCTTCGTGCCAGTCTTAGCTGTTGTTCTCCCATGTCCCATTTGTGCAGAATTCTGGAGAGAAGGTCAGCAAGGTCAGCCTGGTGGATTTGGCTGGGAGTGAGAGAGTGTCCAAAACAGGAGCTGCAGGAGAACGCCTGAAGGAAGGCAGCAACATAAACAAGTAAGACATCAGTAGATGCAGGTTGTAAAGCCTAATCTTGAAGGAATCACTGTTGTTCCCTTGGCCTCCTCTCCTGGTGTGCCTGTCACAAGTCAGCTCAAATGAGCTTCCCCAGAAGCAGCTAACGTGGCTCTGTGTGCTGAGCACCGTGTGTTTCCTGCCATTGGCACAGGGATCCTGATTCATGCTTGACTCACATGAGGGCTGTATGAATTTTATCTGGAAAAAGTGACAGCAGCGCTCTTTAATTAAGGATATACCTTTTGTGATTCATTTCTACACCCTGTCCCCAGGCTCATGTGTTTGTCTCATCATCTGCTCAAGGAAGAATGCAGAGTTGCAGAGCTGAATGGCTTTGTTCCAACAGGAATTAAAATATATGAGGATATAAAGCATAGTTTAAGAAAGTCGGATCACAACGAAGCTGTGTTGGTTTAGCATTGCCTTGGGCATTTGTGCTCAAGCAATGAAAAGTTTCAGAGCACTTTTTTAGCCATAATTACTGTGTTGTTGTCCAAAAGCAAGAATTTAGCACACAATTACTGCTGTCTTAAATATACTAATCTTCTGAGAAAGGAAGAGACTGACTGTTGCGTTAAACGCTACTGCTTTTCCAATTTAATTTTAAAACGTTACAAAATATTTTGGTATTTTAACAATGACAGCACAAAGTGTGTATGGACAGCATTCATACTTGGAATGATTTAAATTTACTTCTTTACTGAGTTGGAACATGTTTGTTCCTTCTAACTTAATTTCTAATCTGCTTTGTGTTTAATGCCTCATAGTCGTAGCCACAACTGGTGTAGTCCTAGTGAAACAAAATTATGTGGCTCTGTTTGCCTAATGGCAGAGATTGTAACCTTATGCCACAGGTTACTAATTATATTCACGTTGGTTTTACTAGAAACTCTATTTGTATCTTGCATAAACAAAGGTGAAATTAAATGCTTCTTTCTAATTCTTGGGAAAGAATTCAAATGCCAACTCTCCCAACAGCAAATCACAAGTGTAGCTATAGATACAGAAAGACTTCAGGGTTTTTTCCCTATTAGGGTGTTTATTCAATGTTAAACTTGTATGGTATCAGTGCAGTAGGGGAGGGATGTTTTGTCCATGCTGAACCCCTTTGACAGTACAGGACTTAAGTAAAAGCACCAAATCTTTCGAGAAAAGAAAATATTTTAAAAAGAAAACTGGGCAACTCTACATTTTCCATTCAATTAAATTCCTATATGGTATAAATCTGTATTACTTAGTCCATTTATTAAGCATTCTCTATGAAATATCTTTTGGAACTGATGGGGGGAAAAGGGAATTCTTAGTGCAGTGCTTGGTGTCTTCTCTTAGATTTTTGCTGTTCAGGCTTTAATGAATGACTTTTTAAGCCTCAGAATTGATGGACATATTTTATCAGAGCAGTTTTTCAGAGAACATTGTGTGATCTTCTTTAGGGTGTGATGCTCTTTACTTATTAGGGAAAGGCAATAATCTTTACTGGAGTGATATAGTATACTTAAATCATAAACCTTATTATGTCTGCTTCTTTTTTAACTATTTTATTATATATAAAATCAGTGACATGTATTGGTAGCACGTGTTCCATTTATTGAGATCAAAATTGAAGCTGCTGGCAGGTAAATTTGCTGCTTGTGCTGTGTTTTATTGCCTTGAAGAAGAATGTGGGAATAATGTGCCTGTTTATTTACAAGACAGGGAAAACTTGCACTCAGCTGTGTGTCCCCAAACTGTGCAGTGTGACATTTGGCCAGTCTCTGCAGGTGTCTGTGCTGTTTGTTTCTGATGGACACTGTCTAGAACTGTGGTAGATGCCACCTTGGTCCCACAACTTACCCTACTGAAAACACTCTTGCCTGTCTTGGTTTCAGCACATTGCAGAGGGGGCTGATGGATTCTCTTCCACTTACTGGAGGGGAAGGTGTGAGGACACTGAGGGCACTTGGTGTGTCCAGCTGGAGAAGAGGAGACTGAGAGGAGACCTCATTGCAGGAATGGCTGGAGTTGTGTCAGGGCAGGGTTAGGTTGGGTATCAGAAGAAGGTCCTTCCCCCAGAGGGTGGTGGGCACTGCCCAGGCTCCCCAGGGCAGTGGGCACAGCCCCAAGGCTGCCAGACCTCCAGGAGGGTTTGGGTGATGCTCTGGGGCACAGGGGGTGACTTTGGGGATGTTCCTGTGCAGGGTCAGGGGTTGGACTGGATGATCCTTGTGGGTCCCTTCCAACTCAGCATATTCTGGGATTCTGTGAAACAAGGGAGAGCTATGTCATTTTGTGTCAGCATCTTCATAGTTGTAATAGAGATTACTTCTGGGGTTTTTTTCTCAGAGCTGACACAGAGTTGTCTTAATAAAGGAGTTTTTTGGGAGACCTGCCATGCCTTTTTTCCATGAGGAAAGCAGGTTCCTCTGCAGGATGTGCTGGTTCCCATACCCACTGTAGAAAAGGAGGTGCTTAACAATTCTTTGTGGTGTAGGCAAAGAATTTCTAGAACACAGTAGTAGGAGGAAGCAGAGTAAACAAACTGTCAATTAGTGCCTACAAAAACCCCACTTTCTCTGAGCAGTCTGCAATTTTAACTGTGATTAGTAAAATCATGGCTGTTCCCATTTTAACTTGAGAATGCAAAAAGAAGCGGGGGCAAGGAATGGGTTGGGACAGGTCTGGCTCCAAACTGATTTGAGAGAGGGTTGTTTTTTTGTATTCAGAGTTAACTAACAGAAGAGTGGATTCTTCTCATTGCAGGATTTGGTTGTAGACTGTACAGAAGTGTCTCGAGTGGGTGTAATTGAGGGACAGAGATGCTCCCCTGTGCTGAGGAAGCACCACTTCCCTTTGGATGCTGCTGAGCCAGGGCACTGATGGGGCTGTGCAAGTTCCCATTGCTCACCAGCAAGGGCAGCCTGCTCCTGCCTGGGGAGCAGGGCCAAGGAGAGCAGACAGTGTGTAGGAATGGCATTTTCCTGTAATCTTGCACCGTGTAAGTCCACCCTGCTGCTTCTGAGCTGTCTCAGTGTGCTGTGCACTGTGGGCTGGGGCCTCCTGGTTGGTTCATTATACATAAGTAGCCTGAGATAGGATCAGAGTAATGACAGATCTCTGATGCATCATTTAGCACGAAGCAAAGCAGCCTCTGAGTCCTGTAATTATTTTGGTGGACAGCCATTTGTTTTGCTGCTCTCCTTAGTGTCTTTACACAGCTTCGTGTTATGAAAGCTCAAGCAGAGTGCATAAATGGCTCCAGTTTGGCTTTTATTGCAGATGTTAACAGTTAGTCTTAAAATAAAATCAGGATTATCACATTGTTTAATCCCATGTTAGCACACTGCAGTTTATAATTTCCTGTTCATTAAAATGCAGTGCCCATAACTCAAATTGGCATTGCAGCCCTGCTGGGAAATAGTTTTCAATCATAGGTTCTTTTGAATCCCTGTTCTTCCTATTTCTCTTTTGACAGTGCATTTCTTCCCCCACCCTCAGGGTTTGGCTTTGCTTTTCACATTTCCTTTATGTAAAGAGGGAAGGAGGGCTCAGAGGAAGATAGTCCAGGGTGTTGTTTTTTTAATTTATGCCCCTTGAAGGTGCAGTGCCCTGGGAGTGTGCTGGTTGTGCTGGAGGAGGTTGCTGTTTGCTCTCACAGATGAATTGGAAAGTTTTCCTACAGACAAATGTACAGAATAGAGTGCTCTCTTGGGAGATCAGATTACTTAGCCTTCCCTTAAATTTCTTTTAATTTTCCTCTCAGGTCTATGCTATATTTATGTGCAATATGGGACATCTTTTGTGACACATGTAATGGGTTTTGTTACCTTAGCCTCAGACATTTTCCTTGAAATATTCTTCTGCAACATTTTTGTCATGTTGTGTTATATCTGAGCCCCTGGCAGTTTCAAGCAGCACTAAGGCTCAAAAATTGTGCAAATGCTGCCTATTAACTAAAATAGTAAAAGAAAACTCAAACAGATGTAGTGGAATGGTACAACTAAAGATTTATTTGACTATCTAATTGCAATGCTGATGAAGTTTTCTTTGGTATTTATGGAGTAGCTGGATATTTGAGCCTGAGTATGACAGACCAGTATTTTCTTGGGCTTCAGCAATGTCTGTTTTAAAACCCTTTAGGCGTCTGTTTAATGTTCTCAGGCTTCTCAACCAGCTCATTATCTTAAACATACTCACCCCAAGAGCCCTGATGTCACCTAAAATTTACACAGGCTTGTATAAGAATTAGATAACATAATGCACATCTGCTTTGCACAGACTGCTAATGCACTTACCCCTGGTGGTAGAAGTTGTTTATGTACCAAAATGAACGAGTTAGCTATTTTTTTAGTCCTGGAGTGTTGTTTGGGGTGTGGCTTTCTGCTAAGCAGTTTGGGGCTTTTCTCTTTCACACTTGTGCAGCACTTTTGTGTCTGGGAGGTTGTTTGATCTATTGCCCCCAATAGAAGCTAGCGAGGCTCTGCCTCAATGATAAGCCAATTTATCAAGGGACCAAGGCAGTGGTTCTCCATGTACTGAAGCAGGGTATTTTACACTTTTCAAACTACTTTAATTATTTCAGCATAGTCTGAGTCTTTCTGGAACTAATACCAAATGAGATGAGACACTGTAGATACCAATTTTTAATTCCAAATATGCAACCTTAAAGAACTACATTGCCTTGTTTGGAGCAGGGCAATGGGCTAGCTGATCTATTGTGGTCATTTCCAATGTAAATTATTCTGTTATATTTTAAAAATTGGATGTGAAGTTCTGCAGAGCATTCCTTTTTTCGTGTGTTTTATTAAATCTGTGTTTGGAATATGTGTTAAAGTTGTTCTGCTGTTCTGCATTTATAGATCACTTTCAACGCTGGGCTTGGTTATATCATCACTTGCTGACCAAGCAGCAGGGAAGGGGAAAAACAAGTTTGTGCCTTACAGAGACTCTGTACTCACTTGGCTTCTCAAGGTAATGTGTATTTTCTGTTCACCATGTTCATCAGGTGTCAGCTTACTAGTGTGTAGGATCATTGTAGGATACCTCTGTGTACATGGACTTCTCATCCTTTTTTCAAACAAGTGAGGGGAGGAACTTGTAACTTTGAGTTATTCCAAGTAATATGGACAGCAAAGTGTGTTAATTCTGTGTAAAATCCTATTTGACTCTTTTCAGTTGTAACAGAATCAAAGGTGGTAGAGGCAGCTGGGAATGTCACAGTACTTATCAGTGCCTAAACTACAATTTTTAACCCTCCAACTTTGTGTGGCTGCACTGCAGGACAACTTGGGAGGAAACAGCCAAACTGCCATGATAGCCACAATCAGTCCAGCAGCAGACAACTACGAGGAGACCCTCTCAACTCTGAGATACGCAGACAGAGCCAAGAGGATAGTCAATCATGCTGTGGTGAATGAAGATCCAAATGCCAGGGTCATCAGGGAACTCCGGGAGGAAGTTGAGAAGCTGAAAGAACAGCTCTCCCAAGCTGAGGTAATATTATTCACAGTACAGTGGAAACTCAGTTTCCCAAGCAAATGGCAAATTCTGTCTGGAAAACCAGCTTTCTTACAAAATGAGGGAGAGTCTGGCAGCCATTCCTTTTATTTATTTATTAAATAGTTAACCTTGTTTCCTTTATCCAACACAATAAAATTAACACATTATTAATAGCTTTTAAATAAGGACAACATTGTAGTGATGGTGACCCACGTCAGACTAGACAGTTCTTGAGGAGCTTCAGGTCAAACAAGGATTGATGCAGCACAGGGCAGGGCTAGCCAACTTCATTGTGTGGACTTGTTAACAGACTTATTTTGGGGGTTTTTTACATTGGTCCACTAAATATGTTGCCAAGTGGAAAAGGGTGAAAGGTCATAAATGTGGTATTGGGCCGGAAAATATGGGACATTTCTCTCTGGCATTTGTCAAAATCTATTTAAAAAACTGGCAAAAATTCAACACTGGAAACCACCAACAGTTTACTTCACTGCCTTAATAGTTAACACCGTGTGATTGATGCTTATCTTAGATTTATACTTCTAAGTGAAGAGTAAAGTATCCAGGCAGGATAGTTTACTTGGTGATATGTGGACAAATGAGGCACTTAACAGTTAGGAAAATATTTTTATCTTTTCAGCCAAGACACAAAACACTGCTGGAAAAAGAACAGCAGTGTGTTTGAGGGTAAATTTGTGTGGTGTTTAAACTTCATGTTCTTCTGAGAAATAGTGTTCCTCATGAACAGTTCCTTATAGACAGAAATGGGATCATCTGCTTTAAGAAAAAGGAGCCATTCACTTTTTTCATAAATAAAAAAAATCCCTTATTTTAACTTGGAAGAAGGCACAGAGATTATGTCCTCTTCCTTTGCAAGGGACCTATTTCTTTATCTCCTACAATGAAAAACCTGGGAATATAGTAGAAATCTATACTTACTGTATTTGTTATTATGCTGATATGTTCAGTTTCTTTGTGCAAGCAGGCTCTGCAGTGGGGAGAGTAGCTGAGGGTTTTAGCTCATTTCTGTCTTTTAGGCCATGAAGGCACCAGAACTGAAGGAAAAATTGGAAGAATCTGAAAAACTAATAAAAGAGCTAACAGTCACCTGGGAAGAAAAGCTAAGGAAAACAGAAGAAATTGCACAGGTATTTCAGAAATTTTGAGGAGATAATCATGCAGTGCAAGTGAATTTCATGAGCTTTTGTTGACTGTTTAACAGCTGTTTTCTCCACCAACTATTTAAAGTTCCTCTGAATTTTTGTCTTTTCCCCTTGTTTCTAGTTTTGGAGTGGGTTTGTTTGTTTGTTGGGGGTTTTTGTAAGTCTAAATTTCCTTAGAATAAATCCAGCTGTGCCATGATATAATTGATAAGAGCAAACAAAAGACACGTGTGGTGTGACCAGGTGGATGCTTTAGCTGAATTAATTATGAAACTGCCAAAGAATAAGCAGTGGTGTGCTATTTGCTAAATTATTTATGACTATGATTATCTTTGAACTAACTGGAATGAGATTCATTTTTTACTAACATAGAGACTCAGAGCCACACTGTGTTACTTACAAGTAGCTCTAATAAGCCTAATAAATTTAATAGGACTGCTTAGGGTTGCACTTTGGGGAAGGAGGTGTTTGAGGAGCAGACCTAACTTTTTATGGTTGATGTGTGAAAATAAATTCTGTTGACCCTGTGGTACTTAACCAATGTGTGGTGGTGATAAACACAGTGCATACTCAGCATGTGCATCTCCAGCTTTAGTTGCTCTGTGCTTGTCTCCACATCCTGCAGCAGGCAAGGTTAACCCATCTCTGTGCTTGCAGGAGAGGCAAAGGCAGCTGGAGAGCATGGGAATTTCCCTGGAGTCTTCAGGAATCAAGGTTGGGGATGATAAGTGTTACCTGGTGAACCTGAATGCAGACCCTGCACTCAATGAGCTTTTGGTTTACTATTTAAAGGTAAGGAGGTGGAAAGGGTAATAAAAGGACACTTGAAATTCTGGCTCAATTTGTTGCTTGGAGTGTGTGTAGACTTTTAAGACAAGATGCAGCAAAATAGGATAGGCCTCCTACTGTTTAGGCTTTTGTTCTCCCTCTGCAGTTCAGCTTTGCTGTTTTCCTAATTGATCTCCTGACTGCCAACAGTGACAGAAGTGTTCAGTGTGTGCCAATGTTGAGATCAATTCTAGTTTTTCCAGACAGAATTGCCTTTTGGGCTGAACTTGAAGCAAGAGCCTCATGTTAGATGTTTCTTTTTGTTGGGGAACTGAGGATTGCTTTAAATATTCAATGATTTTATGATAAAGAGGTGATGTTTATGAATAATCAGTAAGAGTAGCATAGTCTTCAATGACAGAAAAGCTTACGAGAAAGGGGGTTAAAAAAGCACTGTTAACCATTTATAGAAATGTATTTTCCTGGTATTATTAGCTCTCATATCATTCTGTTTAGCACAGTCTCCTGTCAGAGTGAAGTAGGGTGAAATACACACCAAGTAAGTTTGTAAGGAAATGTGAGCTGCTTGTCAATAATAAATGAAAGACTCCTGTCTATTTTTATGCTTTAGTGACTGTGAGATAGGGCTTCTGTATTTGAATACTAGCAAATCAAGCACAACTTCTCAAACCAACAGCAAGATAAACTATTTCAGCAGAACTTAAAATATGACTTGAAATTTTGTAGAGAATGTTTAGTTGAGTTTCTGTATAGATGTTTCCTGAAAAGCAGACAACTCTGCACCTTGTTTCACTACCCCTGCTGTCCTCTTAAATATGCCTATATGACATGACTGGTTTTCTTCACTATTTTTGTGTTTATGACTTGTATGCAGGCATAGTATGAGAATATTTTTAAATCAGAATTTGTGTGTCAACTGCTTTATTTTGCTTTATCTAAGACTGTGTGAAGATGAAGTGAAGAGCAGAACACCAATTCATGTGTGACTCTTTATTTTTCAGATCTGCTGTGGCACTTCTGCTCTACAGAAGTGTTTAGCCAAGGGAAGCACTGCAGGCTGTGCAGCTAAAATATTAGCTTTAGCTCATATGTTCTTAGCTATATCAACAGTGGGGGTTTGCTTGTCTCTTAGTAACAACTTGCTTTCCAGGATCACACAAGAGTTGGTGCAGATACCTCTCAGGATATACAGCTCTTTGGTATAGGAATCCAACCAGAACACTGTGAGATTGACATTGCTTTAGATGGAGAAGTTACGCTCACACCAAAAGAAAACGCCAGGTAAGGAGGATCAGCAGCACTTTCCACTGAAGTCTTTGCTTTTCTTTGCCAGGAGGTAACTTTCCTGCATCTTTATTGTGCACAGACAGAAGTGTCTTACATTCTGGTCAATGAGCAGCTTCAATATAGTTGTAAATGTCTTTGTCACGTCACCTCCAATGGCATGTGATAAGCAGTGCCTTTGTCCTAGTTAAGAGTCATGCTGCTTGCCTGAAATGTGAATATCTAAATAATGTAGAGATTAGTATCAGAATGAGAAACTAAAGTTTGAGAGACACCTAAGAATCCATTCTCTTTCATTCTGCCAGTAGTAAAATGCATTTGTATTTTTCATCTGCAGCCTAAGGTACAAAATCTCAGACAGATGGGATTCAGACTTGTGATAGAGTTACTGTACTGGCAATCAGTCATTTTGACTGGAAAGAACACAGGCACATGTTAGTGGAAAATACATATTTTCTTTTAGTCATGCCTGATCTGCAGTGATTAAGTAACTGTTCTTAAGATACTGGTGTCAGCAGAAATTGAGTTACCCGAATTTCTTTGGAAAAAAAAGTTAAATAAAAATCTGGTTTGAAATGAAATGCTTCCATGTTTGTGTGTTGACATTGTGAGAGAGACAGCTGAAATGAGAGCACTGCATCTGAAAAGGCTTTTTTCATTTTCCTGAAGTTTTTTCTCCTTTCAACTAAAATGCTCTGCTATGTGACTCATGTATGCAAAAGTTCAACAGCTCCATTTTTCCCATCTTGTGATTGAAACTTAAATACAAAGAAACCTACAAAGAAACCCAGCAGTATACCAGATGTTCACAAAAATAGACCCTTGTTAATAATAGAGACTTCATTTGTTGAAAGAATAAAACTTGGACCTAAGAATCTTTTCTTATGCTTGAATGCCAAATATGCTAACAGCATGTTTTACAACTCTGCATTGACTAAGTTGTATCTTGGAGAGCTTTATCAGTAGAATTTGCATGCAGTCAAGTTTACAGACTGCTTATAAGAAGCAGGCAGTGACCCAGTTTGAGAAGTGGGCATGTAAAGAAAACTTTGCAAACAAAAGCAAGCCTGTCTGTATGTTTACAGAGGAGTTGTACCAGCCAGAGCTGGAGGGGAAAGGTGCTAATTCTGACAGTAGAAGTCAGAGCAGTGCCTTTCCCATTGATCCTTTAATGAGAACCTGGCAGATTTGTGCTTCAGATGATGCAAATGACTGTTGGCACATGGGAGAAACAGTAGCTCTTCAATCTTTTATTTGTAAGATTTCACTGACATTGTGTTTTCTTCTTTCAGATCCTGTGTAAATGGTGCACTGGTATGTTCTGTCACTCAGTTATGGCATGGAGATAGAATATTATGGGGAAACAACCACTTTTTTAGGTAACAGTTGATATTTCTATTCCAGGCACTTAACATTCAGCCCATTTGTTTTTTTCCTTCACTGTTCCACATAACCTTGTTTATAAACTGAATTTCCATTTTCACACAGAATCAATTTACCAAAGAGGAAACGTCGAGATTGGCTGAAAGACCTTGAGAAAGAAACCTCTTTGGGAGAGCATGATGTGGATGCAGCTAGTGAAGCTTCTTCAGAACCAGACTACAACTATGAGTTTGCACAGATGGAAGTTATCATGAAGACACTGAATAGTAATGGTAAGGCCAGATAAAAATGTTCCGTTGAATTGCCTACCAAATTCAGCAGGGAACTCAGTTTCTGGGTAAAACAAGCAGTACACTTGTTTCCAGGGGCCTTGGGAATATTTTTAGGATATTTTGCAGAAACCACGTTAGGTGTGTGCATCTATATAAATGAAACATATATAAATGTATATATGTAAAAGAATGTGTGCACCTAGGTATAAATACACAAGTTAGTAGTTGATTTGTGCCCTTACACACAATTCTAGCTGTACCTTTGCTCTCCTTTGGAGTGCAGCTGAGTTGTAATCATATTCCTGTCAAATCAACATCCAAGTCTGAGCTCTTGGTTCTGAAAGTTACTGCAGCCAAAAGGGTGCACCAGATATGGCTCAGATAGTTTCATGCTTCCTTTTGTATCAAACATTACTGGCACCATTTTAACCTTAGCAGAAAAAAGCACTGAAAGGATAACAAACCAATAGTCAAATGTCAGCTAGCATGGTTTTCAATTTCATTTCACCTTTGGTAAAACAAATTGGAATGGCTTTTTGGGACAACACAATAAAATACAGTATATATAAAATAATGGTATGGGGTGTGTATATATAAAACAATATGGTTTGCTCATGATTTCCAGAGGGCACGTCATAGTTCCTATGATACAATACAATATGAAGAAATGCTGCAAAAGTTGGTAAACTACTGAATGCTTTGTGCAGTTATAATACACAAAATTTGAGAGGCAAATACCCTGAGTTTTGGTCTCTGACCAAGACACAGTACATGGTGTTACTTTGCTCCTGTTCTCCCTCATATGTTTGCTGTTTTCTCTTTGTTTACTTTTTTCTTGATCTCCCCTTATTCTTTAGCTTTGTCTGTTTTGCTGTTGAGTGCAACATGATGGTTTTGTACGCTCAGTGTTGCAGGATTTTTGCAGTTTTATCTTTGTGTGAATGAGTTACGGGGTCAGGTCACTTAAACTGATGTGAAATTGCTGTTTGATAACAGAAATACTCTCCTTATGGTTCACTTGTACCAGGAGATGACTTTCAGATGAATCTGCCATCCTGGTGGTCTTCAGTGTTGTCATCCCTCGTGAAGATTCTGTTGCCTGTGTTAAGGCCTCAGACCATCCCATTTCTGTGCCAGAACTGGGACAAAGGTTTTGACCTCAACTGGCTCGTGCATGAGGCTGCTGGAGAAGCCTGAAAGCATTAATTGATGCTTGATCTGCTTGCCACTAACCAGGGATTTGACTGAACTGTAGCAGCCTACAATGAGTCAGTGTTCTTTGAACAGGGGGTCACATTTGTGGTTTTCATGTGTTGGTATCTAGCTGATTGAAACTATTCTTCACAATATTCCAAGTGCCTTTGTATTTTATTTCAGAAGGCTTTTCAGATTGTGGCCCAGGCCAGTTTTTGTCTTGGTTAGTTGCTTTCTGCATCTTGGTCAAGAACAGTGCAGACCTTGCTGTTCCCTTGAAGCTCTTTCCTCCCTAATGCCCAGCAAATGTTTGCAGTCATACCCATTGCACCATTTCAGAGGTGTCATATCCCAATTCTTCTGCTGCTTTGCTCACTCCCACAGAGGTGCTGCTTAACTAAATTGGAGTACTAAGTGATAATAAAACACTGGCAAAACAAGTGACTGTGAGGATCATAGCCTTTGGTTTGAAGTTAGATGGTGCTGTAGGTTCTGGTCCTCTTAGTGGTAGCTTAAACACCTTTTTCTCTGACAGGTGTCCAGTTTGTTGTGTAAGAAGTAAAGCAGCTTTGTTACAGTTCCATTTATTTATTCTTCTTCAAAATGAATAACAAATATGGTCAAGGACCAATAAATAACTAAATGACTGAAGACAGTTAATTCTATTGTCTATATTCTCTGGAGAAACCCCAAGGGGGGAATAAAAGGGTATTTTAACAATTTTATTAGATAATTATTTTAAAGGCATGTATAGATACAACCCAAAGCAAGAGGGTTTGGTTTCCTTTGTTTTGTTTTTGAGAGAGGATTTTTTCCCCCCTTGATTTGTTTGAGAATTGTAATCCTCTTTAAATAAACAGCCTGGCTTGTGCAGGGTGCAAACACATTTGTTTTCATGGCATGTGAGCAGTAGAGCAGTGCCACAGACTCCATCCGGCTCCAAAGAACCTCTGAGGAAAACGTGGGACTCTGAAAACTGCTGCAAAGAAAACATCCAGATTCTTTCCTTCCTTCAGCATGTTAACTTTCTTTGTGGGATTCTGTCAGATCAGCTTTGTGCTGCTAATTCGTGGTGCTGGTCAAACACAGAATGCATCAAAGAAGTTTACTTTATTCTTGTATCCTGTGCAGTGGGTAAGTAAACAATGGGATTAGGTTAGGCAGCTTCTCATTGAAGCAAATAAAACTGTTACAGCCCAGGGAGGGCATTTGGATGCAATTTAGCAAAGCAACCTGTGTCATAACCCTCTTCCAGCTTGCTTAGAAAAATACACTTACATGAAATCTTAAGGACTTTACTCAGCACCGTTGTTACTGGATTGACACATTCCAGATGTGAATTAAGTGACACTGCAGCAAGGTAATAAATGCTGTTCATCCTATGAAGAGGATACATCTTTATCAGTGTCAGTATTCTGATTTTGCAGAGGATTAACTGCACATGAATATTTTTTTCAGGGTCATTGAACTCTTGTGGTATAAATATGTAAAGAATTGGAGCTTGGGGCTTTTAGCACTCGATGGAATTTGTTGTGTATTTGTCAGGTGATGGGTAGAATCTTCCTTAATTTATATGATTGTGCATGAGGAATCCAAAAAAAGGGAACATGGTGTTTAAGTTCAATTTAAACAATGTAGTTATTTTGAACTGTGAAAAACTTAACTGTTTATTTCTTCATATTCTACCTAGGCAGTTTATAATTCACACCATATTTTGCCTTTTCCTTGTGACAGGCTTAGGGTTTCCTGTGCAAACTCTTTCAAAAATTAAATGAAAGCGTTTTCTGGAAGTGTAAATCTACCTTTTGCATTTCCCCCAAGTGGTAGAGGATTATGTTGAAATTGGGAAGTTTTAGACTAGGTTCTTGCATCTTACTCCAAATATTTCCAATGGTATAATTCTATCCTGTGGTGGTTGTAATGCTGCAATTAGGTGGCTGAAAAGATAATTTCTATTAAGGAAATCTGCTCCTTGAATTCATAGCTGCTTTTTGAGCAGTTTAGTAAAGTCTCCATGAGTCAGCCTTAGCTTCATTTCCTGTGTTTGCAAACACAAAAAGGGCTTTTAATTTCTTCCATGTCTCTTCACTATCATCTGTGCAATACCTGATTTCTCAAACATTCTTACCCATAACTAAGGCTGGCTTGGGGATTAAGCAGCAAAACCTAATGCATGTGAAGGTAATTCTGGCATTATCTGGAGGAGTTAGGAGGATGACAATCATGCAGGTCAACATTAATAACTTGATTTGTAGTGTAGAATATTAAACTTGGTTCAGCCAGGGGGTTTTGTTGCACTGTCTGTTTAAAAGCTAATAATGGCTAACTTCTTTCTGAGAATGTCATGTACTAAAACGTAATATTTCTGGTTATTGTAAGGCTCTTTTATGCATCACTAGTTTTCTACTTGGTTGCTGTTTATACTGGTTTTTAACTTTGTGCTTTATACTTACCATTGTGGTGGTATTTTATGATGCCCTTGTGTGAAGCCAGTGATTTTTTCCATGGATAAGGGTAGGACCAAAGTAGCAACTTGCAGAAGTATTTGCAAGAAGTGAAGGCAAGAGGGTTCATAACTAAATGACAGCAGCTCTTTTTTTTTTTTAGTTTACTTGTTTTTTGTTTATATATCGGTGAAATGGAAGAGGCATCACAAAGAATTATTTTAGAGCTGAAATTTTGTGCATTTGAAAATCCTGGTATGCCCTAGAGCTGCAGTTGCTTCCCCTGATAATCCAGCACTCCAGCTTCAGAACTCCCTTCTCCTGTGGTGTACAGAATAAGCAGTGTGTTAGGTGGTTGTATAGACTGGTCCTCTTGAAACCCACTTTTTTGCTATATTTGAGCTTTCAGATATGAAGTAGATATATATATATATAGGTAGTATATAGAAGGAGCTTATTCCATTAAATGGTTCATTCAGAGGCCCAGTCTGTCACTGGCTGTAAATCCAGGAATAAGCAGAGTAATGTTTCTCTAATTTCAGTGCACTTCAGGTTTATCTACAGCCAGTTGACACAAGCAGATTTTTTAGGACAGAGCAGCCAAACTTGTTCTGGGTTGCTACTGAGATGAAATGTGGTTTGTAGAGCTGATCACAGAGTCCCCTCCAGGACTTGCTCTGCCTGCCCCAGTGCACATCAGTGCAGTGCCATGTGTGACCACTCAGGCAATTGGTTTGTCTCCATTTCCATCTGCAGCT
Organism: Xenops minutus; assembly: GCA_035221455.1. Lineage (NCBI taxonomy): Eukaryota > Metazoa > Chordata > Aves > Passeriformes > Furnariidae > Xenops > Xenops minutus. Next base: position 59,796,922 of record JAWWEE010000074.1, read on the forward strand.
CCCCAAAATGTTTCATCCTCTGCCAAAATGGAGAAAGTAAATCACTTTTTACTTCCTTAAGTAGTTTCCTTCTCTGGTTAACATCATCTTCCCTTTTGTTGTGCTTTGTTCTCATACTCATTTGTTTCCTTTTCCACCTATTCCTTTTTTTCCTACTGGGGTTCTGGAATATATTATAAAATCACAGCACTGAAATATGCCATAGGCGAGGGTCCTTAGCCATTGTTGTAGCCTCTTTGCATGCCGTTTGGTTTTTGATTTCTTGTTTGGATTTATCTATTTAATGCAATATTTATTATTTTGGCTCTTGTGCTGGGGGGACAGTGGTTTTCAAAAACTCTGTGCTGTGTTGACTGCTGTTACCAACTAAATAGCGAGCGTTCTGTAATACCAGAGTGGCATTTTCTCACCATTATTCTGGATTTTTTTTCCCCCTCTTTTCTGTTGTTTTGTTTTCTCCACTCCCCTCCAGACCCGGTACAAAACGTGGTGCAGGTGCTGGAGAAGCAGTACCTGGAGGAGAAGCGCAGTGCCCTGGAGGAGCAGCGGCTGATGTACGAGCGGGAGCTGGAGCAGCTGCGCCAGCAGCTCTCCCCGGAGCGCCAGCACCAGCACGCCGGGGACAGGCTCTCCTACACGGCTCAGGCTGCACAGCAGAAGGTCAATCTCTGGACAGAAGAGAGGTGAGAATGCTGGGGGTAAAGCAGAAGGGTTCATGAGCACTGCAAAGGGTGAAGGAACCCTCTGTCTCAAGTTGATGCTGTGCTTTGTGGAGCTGATGTGCAGCACAGGATCTGTTTCCACCCAAAGGACTGAGCTCTGATGTGTGACATGTGTGCAGGGTTTAACTCACAAAACAGAGCTTTTACTATTACCAGTGTGGAGGGTTTTGTTTGCTTACTTTTTTTTTTAACTAGAACAGTGCTTATGAAATGTTTGGTTTAGCAATTATTGGTCTGGTTCTTGGAAGAAAGGAAAGGATAGTGCAGAAAGGCACATTTGTCATCCAGTACTATAGAGTCCATTAAGGAGCATTGTGTCTTGAGGGTATGCCATGAGAGCATCATATTTTTCAATCTACAAAGTACAGAAAATGGATGTCCATATACGTTGGATTTGTTTCTAAAGAAGAGAATTGCTGTGTTTGAGCTGTTTAGGAAGTTTAAAAGTTTACTTGATGTGAACAGGCCTCTTTGCAAAGGAATAGCACGGCACCTGAATGAAGCCTTGGGGAAAGATCATCATGAGGTTTGCAGGGAGAATTAAAATGCAGATTAGAAAGATGTGAGCAGAGTGATTTTGACAAAGAGAAAAACTTGTTCTTGGTATCATTGAGAAGAAAAGGATGCCAGCTCCATGGAGAGCACTTTGAGGGGCAGCAACTAAGATGATTTAAGTTTTCTGGGCTAATTCAGCAGGAAGAATACCTAGATGTGCTAACAGGTTTCTTGTAATTTCTTTCAAAGCAGAACCTTCCTTTTTTTTTCTATATGTAGTGATTTGAGTGCTCTTTTCTTTGTAATTATTTCTTCTTTATTTTCCACCACCTAAAAAAACAAATCCATTCATGAGAGGAGTCTAAAAAAAGATAGCTAAGACTGTGTTGCAGCTTTCAAACTGAGAGTGTTAGAAATAGAACAGAACAGACCTTGGTTTAGTTTTTGTGCAAGATTTTGTTTTGTAATTTCTTCCCAGTTTGGCCTGGGGGAAGAAAAAAAACCTAAACAAATAGCTGACTGTTGACCAGCAATGACTAGAATGTTTTACATGGCAAATACAGGGAGAAGTAATGCAGTGATTCAACATTAATTAAAATAATTGCTTGCCCCTCTAAGAGCTAAAAACAGAATCCCTGGGAACTGAATGTGAAATGCTGCAGAGTTGTGGCTGGGATTTGCAGGCTCCTTTAGGGCTGCCCAGGGAGTGCAGAGTGAGACACGTGCCAGCTGGAGCTTTTGCTGTTCAGAACTGCTGTGAGCACAGCAAGGCCAGCAGGAAACCAGTGATGACCCTCTACAGCAGCAGAGATGAGAACTGGCCTTACTGGCAAGGGAGAGGCAGTACTTCTGAAAAGATGCAACAGAAAGGGAAAAGGAAGTAGCAAAAAACTTCCCTGTCCTTCAGAGCTGAGAAGTAGTAATGGTAATTGATTAGCTTAAAATTAACCACCATAACCACGTAATCACTTTAAAAAAAGAGAGAGTCTGGAGTGATATCAAGGCTGAGTGTTCTGCCAGCCTTCCCTTCTCAGTAGTTGTTGGATGCTTCTTAGGAGGGGCTGTGCTTTGAACAAGCAGTTTTGCCTCTGAACTTCATGTGCGAATGCCTTATTCCCTGTAACTATTGAACTACTCGAAGCCTGTACTTTTCTGCATTGTAAAAAAGAGAAGGAATGCTCTTTGCAGAAATCAGTGAGGAATCTGATAATGTTTTGGCAGCACTGCCATTGAATAGGCAGTTTTCTGGAATAATTATCAGTTTCCTGTCCTCCAGAAGATCCCCTTAGATATAGTTTTTATTTATTTATAGCCCTGGAAGAGGTTTGAACTTCTGAAAAAATGGGGTGAAAAATCTGAATCTTCTTAAATAAGAAACCAGGGGGGAAAAAAATCCCCTCTTTGAGTGATTAGTGCTGTAAATGCAGGGGAACATGTTGCTGAGAGGATGTTTACCAGCCAAGTGGCCAGACGGCAAGAAATCCAGGACAGAATGGGAAGACTGGACGTGAAAAATGTGTGGAGCAGCCAAGAGTCTGGATTGTCCAGGATTTGATTAGTGCAGTTTTAGCTGCTGCTCAGTTGCTGTTGCAAATGAAGCTGAACTCCACCAGATCAGCCAACAAAATGAACCTGGGAGGTGTTAGATGTAGGCACGTGGTTTTATCTGTCACATCAGCTGGAACACGTTGCACAGAGTTCATTCCAGCTTTCTGCTGACTGTGGAAGGACAGATGATACCTGGCCTGCTGTTAAATCCTGTTGGCATGAAGTTAACCCACTGTAACTTTGAACAAATTTAATTTGTTGGGGCAGAGGTGTCTTGGGCCAGAGGTTTAGTTCAGCTTGTTCTGTATCTGGCCTTAGGAATCCCAGAGACTTCCAATGATACCTTGTGAGTGTCAGGTTTTCCCTTTTTTGGCTTAAATGATTGTTTCAGGGTTTCATGTTCAATGACTATTTGTTCTAGTCCTAATGGAGTTTGTAGTAAGAATTAAGAAATCCTACCTGAAACTTTTCCTTAAGTTTCTGGATGGGTACTGCCACAGCTGTACACAGACAAACACAACTCTAATGACAACTGCCCATAATAATTGGCTGAGTTGCTCATAAATTCTCCCTACAGTCTGAAACCATTCATTTCTCAAGAATCTAGCCAAGATTGGTATGGGAGCATCCCACAAAGCTTGACAGGTGCTGGTGTCCCAGATCAAGGAAGGGGCTGGCTATGGCTGGATCCAGTGGCTCTTAACAGCACTTAAATACAGGTCAAAGTTGCCTTCTCTTTCTCAGGTTAGGCAGCAGTCTCACAGGGCTTGCAGATGTAATGCACTCTCATTATTTAGTACATTTCAGTGAGTAATTCTTGACTCTACCTTTGTTTTCTGGGTGAATCCAAAATTATATCTGCCTGGGGAATGTGTCACTCCATGGTCTGGCATTGCTTGTCTGATCTCAATAGCCTGGATCATGGAAGCAAGAGGCAGAGGAGAAGGAATTTTTCATGTAACACCAGGAGCAGATATGGAGGAGGCTGACTAAAAATCCACTGCTAGGAGCAACTATCCAACAAAACCCACCACTGCTGCAAACCTGGGCCAGGCAGGGAAGAGACACAAAGCTGCATGTTTTAGCATGTTGAAGGCACTAAAATTTAGGGCTGCCTGCTAATGCTGCTGGTTGTTTACCATTTGGGTATGGTATCAGGGGACCAGCAGAGTGCCATTTGAATTAGCCAGGCTGTTCTCTGGAATATTTTGGAAAAAGATAGCCACTCAAGTAGAATTCTGTTGGTGACTGAGAGGCATATTAGCAGTTGGTTGTGGTTTGTACTGTAAAGATATACAAAAGATCTAAGCATGTCTGAATAAAGGCAAGTATGCAAACTTCGCCTGTATTCACAGTTTCCTTGTCCCTCCTATGCTTGCTCATGATGTAGGGTGTTTTGTAGGAATGGAAGGTGTATGTGCACAGCACATACCATAGTTCAGTAGCTCTTTGTATAGAAAAGCTGAAAAATTATACAGGGGAGCACCAGTCACTGAAATATCTGAAGTCTGATCATGAGTTTTATGGAGATGATGAGACACAGTAAATGTTGCTGGGATTACAAAGAAAGGCAGAATAGACAGGGGCATTTGCTCAGAGGATAATCATGATACTTCTAAAAGGTAAATTAAAGTGAGACTGCCAGGTGAGAGTGTATCTTAGTACACGGGTGTATGTGCACAGTATGTGTCACAGCAGGTTTGCCAGGTGTTATGTCAGAATAGATTTGCTCAGACAGGCCTTAAAAACCTTTCTGGAATTTGTCCAGAGCCTATTAACTGTGCAGAGTGCACAAGCTTCAACATGTGCTGGTTGAAAAATTCTTTGGGTACAGAGGATTGCAGATTTTTTTATTTGTGTTTCTTTAATGTGTATGCTTGAGAATGCCTGAGTATGTGGAGGGAGGTCTGGGGGTCTGTGGCACTGCACAGCCCTGGTTGGGATGGAAAGCTGTGGCCTGCAGTGATTGCAGGTTCCAGCAGCAGGACCTGAGGAAAAGCAGGTTTTATCAAGATGAAGCCCTGCATGTAGGGACTGGTAGTTTCTGTGGAACAGGACTCCAAAGACAAAGACAGCTGCAATTATTTCATTTCTTGAAAATTAGGAATGTCCCTAGGGCTTTAAACAAATCATCACTGTAACAGCTCCCATCTTACTGTGTCCTTTTATTTGGGCATCACTGTGCTAGACTTGCCTTGACAGTAATTTGCTCGTTTAATATGCAGTCACTGCTTTTTCTCAATAAAATTGTCTGACAGTGTTTCGTGTGTGCTGACACAGTGCCACACAGCATTTCCTCCTAAACTTGTTCCAGAAAAGTCTGTGTTGGCACCTTTATTTGCAGCTTTCCAATAATAGAAATAGGTTTCTCTGTATTTTTCATGTTACCTACTGCACCACAGGGATGAATTGTTTCGACAGAGCCTGGCTAAACTTCGAGAGCAGATAGTGAAGGCAAATACTCTGGTGAGAGAAGCAAACTTCTTAGCAGAAGAAATGAGTAAACTAACAGATTATCAAGTGACACTTCAGATCCCTGCTGAAAACCTCAGTGCCAACAAAAAGGTAATGATAATAAAGCATGTTGGAAAATGTAGCTTTATGGCTGAACTATGTAGAGGTATATAACATTCATCTAATTTGAGATGATGAAATGTTCCTTTTGTTAGATTATGCATAGGCAAAATAGGGGCACTACCTGACTCGTTACTGAAAGGGAATAATTAAGTAAAAATGGGAACACGACATCAAGTATGACTCTTGCTTTTTTCAAGTGTATAATCACCATATTGTGACTGTGAATGCACATTGTGAACAGACATTTGTGTTCTGTTGCTGCAGAACCTGCATTTTAGTTATGTTTTCAAAAATTAATGGGTTTTATTAGAGTTTCCTCCAGTCTTTGTGTCAGAAGGGTTTTACAGTGCTGCTGTAAATATAACAGCACTTAGGATAATATGCTTGTCATAAAGGATTTGATTGTGTTCGTGTTCCTGTGGGAATGGTCATTGTTTGAGAAGAATAAAGAGACCTGGATGTACAGGCCATGCTGTGTCTGAGGACACAGGGAGCATGACTGGCATGCAGACAGAAGCTGTGTGTGCTGTATTTTATTCCATTTTAGGAATGCAATTTGAGTGAAGAGTTAAACTATTTACATGCACCTTTCCTGCAGTGATTGTTTTTCCTTCTGATTTAGAGGGGTGCAATAGTAAGCGAGCCTGCTATTCAAGTGAGAAGAAAAGGAAAAGGTACTCAAGTGTGGACTATTGAGAAACTAGAGAACAAATTAATTGACATGAGAGACCTCTATCAAGAGTGGAAGGAGAAGATTCCTGAGGTACTTTATATATTTTCTGAAACGGATCAAAGAATCTGTTGACTTTTAACCTCTTGTAATATGTTGTACAGAGCTAATGCAATAACTTTGTGTATGAAAGGTTAGGGTAATGTGTTTTATTTTTAAAACCCCAAAACAAATAAACAAGACTCCCAAACCAAAACAGTACGACCATTGATACTCTAAATGCCCAGGCATAATAAAACACAGCTCTGCCCTCTCTCTCCTGTGTTCTCACATGTGAGTGTGCTGAGGTCAGATATAATTGTGCTGAGGTGCTGACTCATGATGCCACCAAGAGCATATGTTTACCTGGCATGATAGAGGTGCCCTGAAAGTGGCCACCAGCTCTGCATGGAAGCAGCAAGCTTCATTAGAAATAAAATTATTAAGTCATGGTCAGTATCAAAGCTAGTAAGGATACACTGCTTATATACACTCAAGGTGCAGAACATATTAGTGGGGTATAACATGATTTTGAAATAGGAAATATTCTTCAGTTTCATTTGTATATCCCCCAGCTTTAAAGCAGTGAAGAAATCAATTGAAAATACTTAATCTGCATCAGGGTTTCCATCAAAACCAAGTGGTGTTCTGTGAGAATTTAAGTAGTACATTAACCTTGGCAGATAGCATGAGACTTGTCAAAAGCTTGCTTGTTTACTGGCAAGAGACATGATATTTGGTGTTCCAGCAGACATCTCCTAAGTATCCAGGTAGAAGTGCATAGGAAGTGTATCTTACTCTCTTGTGGCTGATAGGGAGCACCTAAATTACTTAGGTCAAGAATCATTCTCAAATATGCTTGAACAACTGTTGTGCCTTTGTTACATGCTTTGGACGGGACAGTGGGGATCTCTAAAATCATAACACAGGGGAGGTCAAGCACTTCATCTGTGCCATTGAAGACAACGATGATTTTGCTGCTGACTGTAGTAAGAACTGATAGCACATCCTTTGAATACATTCTGTCTGCCTGAGCCAGGATCATCCTTTCCATGACCTATGTCATCCATAATGCATGTGTTCTATGTGCTGCATAGAAACACGTGGGTCAAATGCATGTGTTGAGGATGAAAGAGGAGAAGGAGCTCACAAATCCACTGAGGAGTGCATACTGTGCTAGGACTCTGCATGAATTCTTTGTGGCTGTGTTTGGGGTACGTGCACAGAAAATGCTGCAGGGGTGATCTCAGCACTATGGGAGTTGTAAGAACACTTGTAGGCTTAAGTGGGAATCATCCTGCACTTTCCCTTTTGCCCTTGTAGTGGTACCCAGCAGCCAGATCAGCTTGGCAACCTTGGAATGATTTGTCCTCTCATTTAAAAAGTATAAACAGAGCAGAAAAGTAAGGTGGAATGTCTTGAAATTAACAGCTACTGTGCTTGCTCACAGTAACATCTGCTTTGTCTTGACATTACTAAAACACGTAGGTCATCATATTACTATATCCCTTAATAAAGAAAGGATTTTATAATGCCTTATTTCAGAGATTTCATTTCAGATTTGCAATATACTTCCAGTCTCTTTCTACTTGCATAACAGGAAGGAACAGACAAAAGAATGAGTAGTGCCATGATCTTGTAATGCTCTGAGGTTCTTTGCTCCCCTCTTCCCACTCCGATGACTTTGTCATGGCTTTTCCCATCCCCAAACCAGATAAGGAAGCTGATTGGCAAGAGGGGCGATCCCTTCTACGAGGCCCAGGAGAACCACAACCTGATCGGCGTGGCCAACGTGTTCCTGGAGTGCCTGTTCTCCGACGTGAAGCTGCAGTACGCCGTGCCCATCATCAGCCAGCAGGGCGAGGTAGGGCACACCTGGGCACTGCCCTGGGGGCTCTCAGTGCTGGGAGGGCTTCCTGTACACCGAGCCTGTAACAGCCAAATGGTGCTTGCTGTCTGGTTTTCCATATCTTGCATTTTGTTCTTTACAACTGCCCAGCTGCTAAAATTGTGGAATAAAATTCCTCCTGTCAATGCAGATAACTGTGCAAAACCCAATATTCTGAGGTTCTGATGTACAGTCCTTACACCGTTTACCATTTCTGCTGTGTGTGCATTAAAAATTTTTTTTCTGATTTTCCTTTTTTTTTTTAATTCCTTTCTCCTCTTCCCTAACCTTGCTGCTTTTTGTGTGGTAGCCAAGAGCTGCTCAGCTCTGTTTCTGCACACTTCCCAGAGTCAGACATGAAGATGGCAGATATCTTACACTTGTCTTGCTTGCCTTCAGGTTGCAGGGAGGCTGCACGTCGAAGTCATGCGAGTCACTGGCTCTGTCCCAGAGCGTGTGGTGGAAGGAGATGACTCGTCTGAGAACTCCAGTGAGAGTGGGAGTCTGGAAGTCATGGATAACAATGGAGAAATTATTCACAGGGCAAAAAAGCTCTCCTGCAGGGTGAGTGAGAGCACCATGAAGTGAAGTTTCAGGCCTCTCTAAGTGTGTAGTCAGTCTGAGAATTACCAAGCTATAGACTGCTGAAAAAGCTCTCAAAACAATTCCCTTGTTCCAGTTCAGTGTAGATCAGTCTGTGGTTGCCAGTGGCTGATATAACTTGCATTAGTTTCTAGTATATAAATACTGATACTACAAGGATTGTCCTTGGCAGACTCAGAGGGGAAAACAGTTTTCCCCTGTAACTATCTCCTGTGGTTTGTTTGATCATCTAATATAATATCTATGGGAGGTGTATGGATTTAATTTCTTCTGTGATGAAGCATTTCATGCTCCACTCAAAGAAAACATGCACATGGGTTAGATGCATGTAGTTGCTTTCCTTGCATCTGCATGTCTGTCAGCACAAGATTTCCTAAATGAGGACATTCTTACTGTCCTTTAAAAATTCTTCTTGGCTGTTGGTTTTCAGTTTGCCATTGATGAAACAATCAGATTTATGACAACACCTGTTTTGTCTCCTCAGGTAAAAATAAAAGAAGCTACTGGACTGCCACCTAATCTCTCCAATTTTGTCTTTTGTCAATACACATTTTGGGATCAATGTGAGTCAACAGTAGCAGCACCAGTGGTGGATCCAGATGTGCCTTCACCTCAGAGCAAAGATGCTCATTTTACAGTGACCTTCTCTCACTGTAAGGTAAGTATTGTTATTATGAAGCAGTGTTACCACAAGGAGGGTGTGTTGGAGTTAAACTGTTTAGGATTTGAGCCTATTTTGCTGGGGAAAAAGGAGGGAGTCAAGTCACATAACTAATGCCTTTTGATTCTGTTTAAGAGTGCCTTAATATTTCACTATATCACTTATTGAAAATGTAACAAAGGGGAAAAGTGTCTTTTAATTAGTGATCTTTTACATTCAGATATCATCTTTAATGCATGGAGGAAGCTATAGTTTATATAATGACATCTGATTAAATACTTGTTTGGTAAGCTGTGACATCATTTTAAAATGCATAAACAGGAACTGCTGAGATGAGAAGGTTTTACAACTTTCTTGTCCAGAGTCGAGCCTTGTGTTGCAAACAGTATTGTCTTACCATGCAGGTAGTAAGTTGTTTGGCTTGTCCTTACAAATTAGTTGAGAGGAGATACAATTATTTCATTTGACTGAGTGTGGTTTGTTTTTCCTCACTGCCAGGACTATGTGGTGAATGTCACAGAGGAGTTTTTGGAGTTCATTTCAGAAGGAGCACTTGCTATTGAGGTGTGGGGTCACAGATGTACTGGCAATGGCAGCTCTGTTTGGGAAGTTGATTCTCTTCATGCTAAAACTAGGACACTGAGAGACAGGTACAAATAAATTACAAATGAATGCTCCCATCGACTTTCTAAAAGCTTTCTAGTGCTTGTGGTGCACAAAACAGTTTGAGGCAACCATTAGTTTTTGTGGGGGTGTCTTTTTAGGTGGAATGAAGTAACTCGAAGAATAGAAATGTGGATTTCCATACAAGAATTGAACGAGATGGGAGAATATACTGCAGTTGAACTCCACCAGGCAAAAGATGTAAACACAGGGGGAATTTTCCAGCTTAGGCAGGTGTGTATCTTTTCATTGTCATCCTATTCATGCTTAAATTGATTCTTAATTTTATTCTTAGTTTCCCTCTCTCTCAATGTCCCATTCAGGGTCATTCTCGCAGAGTTCAGGTGACAGTGAAGCCTGTGCAGCATTCAGGAACGTTGCCTCTCATGGTGGAAGCAATCCTTTCAGTCTCTATAGGGGGGGTGACTGCCAGATCAACCAAACTGCAGAGGGGCTTGGACAGCTACCAGGTAAGGCAGCTCATTGCTCAGTTTGGGGGCGTAGAACACCATCATTCCAAAAGGGAGCTTAGCACGCTGGGCCATGGAATGTTATTTGTAGTTTTACAGGTGTTTGAGGTTAATACATACAGCACGAGCATATGGTGCTAAATCTGCTTTTTTTTTTGCTTATAGCTCAATGTGTAACTGTTAAAGTACTGAGTGTGGTATTTTAATATATACAGAACAGCAAGAACATGGAAATTGTTTTTATCTTTCTGTGTACAGGTGATTAATACAATTAGTATCCCTCCTTTCCAGGGATGGTAAAAGTTGAGGAGGGGAAAAGCAGAAAAAAACCCTCTGAAATTTAGTAGAGAAAATGTCTTGCAGTGAGATACAATTTACCTTTTCAAAAAGCACTGATTTGTTAATTTGGTCAGAATCAAAAACAGTCATCTCTGAATATGAAAGGGCTATTTCACGTAGCAGAAAAACTCCTTAAGAAGCATAAATGATTTCAAGCTGATACTGGACAAATTAATATTGGAAATAAAACATTATTTTAAGAGTTATGACAAAAAACAAGTGGAATGGGCCACCCAGGGAAGCAAAGGTGCCTTTTTTCAGAAGGGCTGCATTCAGTACCACAAGTAATTCTAACCTGAGATACAGATGAAACTGTAAAACTTGACATTAGTGATCTGCTTTCTCAGTCCTTTTTCTGGCACTTTATTCTGTAGGGTCTTTTAATTGATGGTGGTTTTTTTTTTTTCGTTTTTTAATAAATATATTCACTAATACTCAAATCAGGACTTAAATGAAAAAAAAAATCTTTTTACCTGATAATAAGACTTTGGTTATTTGAATGTTGTAATTTTAACATTCAGTTAGTGGCAGAAACACTTGTGTTGGTGTTCTGGGTTATTTCTGTGAGTTTCTGTTGAGAGAAATGCATGGTGTTTTTTGTGTTTTACAAAATCTATTTTCTCCTACCAGAAGGAGGAGGATGATGGTGGTGATATGGATAGTTACCAGGTATTGCTGCTGTTGCTGTCAATCCTGCGGCATGGGGCACAGCTAATGCTAATAGCCAGAAACTTTCCAATGGACAAGCCTAATGGAGCAAGCAAAAGCTGCTTTGAAACACACACGTGCTGTGCATTTCAGAGGCTACCTGGGCTATAAAACACTGCTGGTTCAGTTTACCTTGTGACTTCATGCTCTGAGTGTCCTCTCTTCTCTAGCACTCAGCAGTCAGCTCTCCTAACTGGCTACGTTAATTCCTATGGGAATGAAAGCTTAGAAGCTTTGATTTAGAATGAAAAGACATTACAGTGAGTATCACAGGGAAAAGAACAGCCACCTGCAGCTGCAGGCATCTTTTCCAACCAAATTATGCAGCACAGGATATTTTGTTTGTTTTGTAAAGTAAACCGTAACCTTTTGAGTTGTGCAGTTTTCTGAAATGCTTGTTGGGGCAGAATGTGAAGCTTCAGTGAAGCCATTTTTTTTTATCTGCACAAAACTCAACCTCGAGCCTGTTTTTCTGTATGATAAGACGGTGACAATTTAAAGAGTATAACAGAAGACTCATTTTAAAAGGTGACAAAGAGCAGAAGAAGAAATGCCCAAAAAAGTAAAATGCATTTCAAGCTTCTTCATGGGGGACTTATTTCTAACAGGCAGTGTTAGAGAAGTCAAACCAGTTAGGTGAGAATGCTGGCATCCCTTAAGATAATGTACTGGGTTTCACAGCAATCTCCAACACATCATCTAGGGTGTACTAACTTCTTGCGGGCTGTTTTTGCGCTTCCTGCCATATCACAGAGAAGAACAAACCAGATTTTCTGTGATACCACAAAGCATGATTGCATGATGGGGTCTGACTGCATGAGAAACCTTTTAATTGCACCCATGGCAGCTGCTAGCAATGGAATTTTGGGCAGGTTTGAGGGAGTACTGACCTCGCTAATCTTTAGGAGAATTTATGATCAGCTGATGATACTTGATTTTCCTATTCCATACATGATTCAAAAGTTTGATTGCCACTTCTGTGAGTAATTAGCCCGTGGTGTATAATCTGTTCAGCAGCAGAGGCAGTCACATTTTCTTCTCCTTCTCTCAGAATTTGCAGCTTGAGAGCAAATAAACATCTACTCATGGGTGATGAGGTACTTAATCAGTGTGCATGTCATTTGGGGAAAAAAGTTTTCTGCATCATGCAAGGCATTTAATATAAATTCTAATTAAATTACCCCAGAGTTCACTGCCTTTATTCTTACCCACACAGCCTCATGACTTTCTTCTCTCTTTCCATGCCAGGAGGAAGATTTAAACTGTGTGCGAGAAAGGTGGTCTGATGCATTAATAAAGCGCAGAGAATACTTAGATGAGCAGATCCAAAAGATCAGCAACAAACAAGGTTTGCTGCTTGAAGTCTTTGTCAGAAGTACTGTGTGCCCTATGCCATAAAAACTGTGTCTCATATGTAATGCTCCTGTCTTGGACTGCAGAGAAATCGGAGGAGGATATAGAGCGGGAAGCCCGGCTGGTGGAGCAGTGGGTAGGGCTGACAGAAGAGAGGAATGCAGTGTTTGTTCCAGCACCAGGCAGTGGAATTCCTGGTGCCCCTGCAAACTGGTATGTTTGGAAAAAACCATTGGAGCTCTGAGCTTCTTGTACATAAACACTGCACACTATGAGCTTCCTCTGTTCTCCTGTAATGCTGTGAACTACACTTAGTGGCAGAAAGCTTAGAAACTCAGGTGCTGGTTTGAATGTAGGAAAGGTTTGCTCAGGTCACATATTGCATGAAGTAGCTTTGAAATAGCCTCCAAGGTTTGGAAATCTCTTTAGAATGTAGCACAGTATTTTGCAGCTTTATGCAATTCTGAGAAAATTGCTTTGTGGTTTGATTCCATTCAGAAAAGGAGTGATTCAAGAAAGAGTGGTAGAACACATGATAACTTCATTGATAAGGGGTGGGGAGGGAAGAAACTCTCATTCTCATATGTTCTCCTCTGATTCATTTGAATTGATAATATATTTACCTTTTAGTTTCAATTAAATCTGTTTTTTAATTAAGATCAAATCTGTTTTTTAATTAAGATCACTGGAACTGACATAAAAAAATGAGAAATGCAACATGTTAGATTTGGGAAAGCGTGGACAAGAAACAGTTCTAATGAAGTGTACACTGATGTCTCTGATAACACCCAGTATCATCTTCACTGGGTGAATGATGCAGCAATACTCTTTTTCTCCCATTTTTTCCCCTCATCCACCTGAACTGGGCTATGGTCTTGTAGCTAAAGTGTGTTTATGGCTATAAAGATATGCCTTGCCAGTAGTTACATATCCAGTTGTTGAAAGGTATGAGATGGCTACAAACAGTTACCTTTGTAAGGAACAAAACAGGATGTTTAAAACTCATCCTCACAGCAACCAACATGTGTTTTGCAGTGTGAATTCAGTTTTGGCAAAGCACTCCATTTAGCTCTTTGTGTAGATAAACAAAATATTGTTCATGCCACACAGACACTTGAGAGTAGCCATGAAAATGTTGAAAGCTTTGGCCATTGGTTACAGTTAATGAATACTGCATTTTTGCCCAAATTAGCTCAGGTATGAATTTGCCTGCCTTGTTGCCAGCAGTTTGTTTTGTTTCAGGATTCCACCTGCAGGAATGGAAACACATATACCTGTCCTCTTCCTTGACTTGAATGGTATGTTGTAACAGCACATTGAGAAACTTGGGGAGGGGGAAGTGGGGGATTAGTTTGGGTCGATAAATTGCTAAATGGAAGAATGAATCTGAAATGTGTAAGAAATCAATCAAGTCCTGGCAATGGCACTGTCTTATATGGCTTGTAAAATGCTTTCTCTTCTGGTGCTGTATTTGGCATAATTAAGCACATCTATTTTAAAATAAACATAAAAATCAGGGAATATCTGAGGACAGAGATAGGTTCTATATTAACAGAAAGTAGTGTAAGAAAGCAAGCTTGGTTTGAATCAAACAGCAGATCAGAAAATCCTGTGAACATTTTGATGTACAAATTCACATGTCATTAAAGCACTGATGGAGAATCTTCCAGTGCTTTCAGAGCTCCTTTCACCAAGGTATCTGAAGAGTCTTAAACAGCTGGTTTAATGAAGAGCATGTTTAGGACCACAATGAGCATTTTGTTAGAGAATCTCAATGTGCTCCCTTTGAAGGTGTTTAGTTTTACATGTGAGAAGACTATTGATATATAATCTTAAGACACAGATACACAGTGTAAGCAACAAGAGACGAGGTAGCACCACGTTTGAGGGCTGTTTGGGAAGCAGGTCTGAAATTACAAACCTGATCATAAAGCAGAGGAGGATACACAGGCCCTGTCACATCCAGCACTGAAGTGGGCTACTGGACAGGTTTAAATAGGCAGTGCATTAATACTTGCTTTAGCAGATGCTTTTGGAAAGTGAAATAACCTCTTCCTTCATCTGTGCTCACAAGGAATGTTTTTATTTGTTATTGGTTTTTTTTTTCATTATCAGTTTAGATTAGCAGCAAAATGTCAAAGAGGGTGTTTAAATAGATTGATGGATCATGGCACAACTATTTTGTTTGTTCTGCTGAAAGCCTAGTGTAGCCAGAATTGCTATTCTCAATCTCTTTTGTATACTGAAATCATCTTCAAAATGCTGCATAGTAATGACTAATTAGGATGAAATGTGTTGTGAAATATGGGTAGGGCTTTACTACAACTTTGTATTACAACTTTGCCTCTATATATTAATATCCTTTGGTATAAAACTATTTCATTCTTTGCACATTTGTCTCATTAGCTGATGACCTCAGTGCCAATGAACAACTTATAGGTCCCCATGCATCAGGAGTTAACTCAATCCTACCAAAGGAGCATGGGAGCCCATTCTTTTATCTGCCGATCATAAAACACAGTGATGATGAGGTAAATTGTTAGCAAGCCTCCTTCTTGACAACTGAAGCTTATGTTAATGCTCTTTTCATGTGTTTGATTTTCTACTTCTATGTATTAATCCTTATTAGTAGACCCTTTTTGTCCCAGAAGTGCCATCTGTATCTAGTGCTGCCTTTATTTTCTGGCCTATTTATTGAGAATTTAAGAGGATATGACTTGTTAGCTCTTTTGCCTTAATTCGGAGATTACAAGTCTTAGCTCTTCTTGGCAAAAGAATAATTCAACTGCCTGACTCAAAATCCCTTTTTCTGCTTTCCTCACCCCTTCATCGTTCCTCTCACAGGCTCTTAATTCCTCAGAGAAAAGTACTTTGTGTATTGTGCACACTGGGCAAGGCTTCGTACTCAAATAAAACTTTCTTCATTTGTAGCACAAAATTACTGGTTTTTAAATATATGGTTTGGGAAGTGTTGGAAATTAACGGTTCTGAATCCATTTGGGGATTTCAGGACTTGCATGGTCTGTGCCCACTCAGGCCATTGCTTAAGAGACCATTTCCAGAATAAATGGAACACCAAAGTTGGGGAGGAGGTGGGGGAAGGAGTAAATCATTGTACCAAATGGGATCATGTTTATTCTGTATGGGCCATTTTAACCTGATCCAACACAGATGGGAGATTATACATTGAAATCAATAAACTTTTAATCCAGTAGCCATAGGATTTGTATTCCTTCTTGCTTCTGCTTCCTTTCCTTTCCATCTCCAGCTGTGTGAAGACTTCCTTTTGGGGTAGGGTTTGCACAGGGCAGGAACTGTGGTCACGATTGTTTCCCCCAGTATCTTAACCCCTTTTTTATTCTTTTTCTGGTAAATTCCTTACTATGAAAAGGAGTTTTGACTCCCCTTCGATGATGCTGATTTTTCTCTCATTAAAGAATTGTTTTACTTCGTGTTAAATCGTTGCAAATTATACCTGGTTTTAGAATAATTGAATCTTTGATTTCCCTTCCTCCCTTAATTTCTCTGCACAGGTTTCAGCCACTGCTGCCTGGGACTCTTCTGTCCATGACTCAGTGCACCTGAATAGGGTAACTCCTCAAAATGAGAGAATTTACTTGATAGTGAAGACCACTGTGCAGCTCAGTCATCCTGCTGCAATGGAGCTGGTATTACGCAAAAGGATTGCAGCCAATATTTATAACAAGCAGGTAATAAGATTATATTTCCTCTTTATTCCTTATTTTGTTTCATGTTCTTAATTTAATGAATGTGTTTTCTTAGCTGCTTGCTTCACTTTTCAAGTTTGGTCTCTTTAATGCTTGTGAAAGACAAATCAAAACTAGGCTTTAGTGGCAGTGAGGCTGTGTACTTCTGGTCTATTCCTTTGAATTTCACAACTGATTGAACTTAATAGCATTTTGTACTGAGCACAGAGCTGTGAAGAGTACCTACAGTATCATTAAGGTTGAAAAGGAACTTAATAAATTATGGTCCTGATTGCTTTTGCAATTAAATTTTGCATTGCACCCTTTTATTTCTTAGGATGACATAAATAATTATTGAAACAATAACTGAGAATCACTTTGTTTCTAGAGTTTTACCCAGAGCCTGAAAAGGAGAATATCCTTGAAAAATATCTATTACGCCTGTGGAGTGACCTATGAAATAGTATCCAATATACCAAAGGTAAATTATACCATATTTCTCTGGCAAATTCACAGAAAGAAACAGAATTGACTTGATGCAGTGAGTGGTACTTATTAGGAAGTAAATGTCCTGAGGCAGCTTGCCAAGGTGTCTGTAGTGAAGTTCAGGGGTGAGATCATGTTTATCTTCAAACAGTTGTAAACTGTGGGGCTTTTATTTTCTCTTCTACTGTGTTTAACTGAGGGGTTTGTAGTAGTTATTTTTGAAATCACATTAGTGTCTACAGGGAGAATAGAGAGGGTACTCAGAGTGAGTGTTCGGGTCAGTGAAAACAGAATAGCTGGGAAGCTGAGTTTGCAGGAATATAAATTGCTTTTTATAGAAAGAGCTTGTACAAGCTGTAAATGTACTGTAAGATTTATTTTAAAGGTAAATAGACTGGACAAATGAAAGCATAAATAGTCTTGTCACCATGTAGCTGTCGCTTTTTTGCAGTAGTGCTTAAATTTGAAGCTCTGGGGAAATCACAGCATATTTTAGGATTCAGAAAGGAAATTACATTTCCTTGCTGGGAAGTTGTCATTAGTTGATCCTTACCATGTGTGATTTCAGGTTATATATACATTATTTCTAGAAGTGCATTTGCTGCAGTAGATTTACTACTACAGCAAATGCCCAAAACACCTCCCAAGCACAATCTCTCCAGCACCATTTACATCTCCACTGAGAAGCCCCTGCTCGCTGATTATAATTAGGTTTCCTGATTAAGCCTAAGATTACGGATCCGAGTTAATTTCTACATTGAGCCAGCCTAACAGAGCGAATCCACACCCTGAAACCAATTATAAAAACCCCAGCAAGTGTCACTTTGTGCTTCAGGCCACCGAAGAGATCGAGGACCGCGAGACGCTGGCGCTGATGGCTGCGAGGAGCGAGAGCGAGGGCACGGCTGATGGAGAGAGCTACATCGAGAAATACACCCGTGGGGTGCTGCAGGTGGAGAACATCCTGAGCCTCGAGCGACTCAGGCAGGCAAGGACAAGGCACTGCTTGCCCCCTTTGCATTGCATTCGGGGAATTCAACAAGGGATGGTTACTCTTTTAGAAATACTGGGTTGGGTTTTTTTGTTCTAGTGGGCTTTTTGTTATTTTTAGAGAAGGTGGGGGTAGGGAAATATAAAAGTAAGTTACTTCTGTGGAATACAGATTTCCAATAGGGATGAGTCCAGTGGTGCAGCACTTGGAACCTGAACAGAAACAGGCCAAAGAATGAATTTCACACAGAATGAATTTCACATAGAAACTGGTGGCTGTGTGGGCAAATTAAGATTTGTAAATGCAAGCCCTGATTGCTGCTGTTAGCCACACCACAAAAAGTCCCCATCCTGCTTGATCATGTCTCATGAGGAGACCCTGGGATTGCTTTCTTTGAGTGTGTTGCTTTCCTTACACAGGCAGTCACAGTCAAAGAGGCTCTCTCCACCAAAGCCAGGAACATCCGCAGGAGCATCAGCACTCCAAACGTGCACAATGTAAGGACCTTCCCCTGTCTGCCAAACTAACACTGGGGGGCAGGGGGCCCACCCATGTCATGCTTGCACAGTGTGATGTGGTAATGGTTGTTCTGAGCTAGGAATAACCAACCTGTGGGGAAGGCATCAGGAATTGAAACCATCCCCACAACTGTCCATCCTCAGATATAACAGAGGGGTTGGTTGAAATACTTCTCCTTTTATAAGGATATTTGTTTTGGAAGTAGTTTAGGATGACAACTGCCCTGATTTGAATTACTTTTACCTCCAAGTCCCTTTAACTTTTTTCGTAGTGTAAGAGAGAGTTTCCATTTTGTGTGCATTATATGTGTTCTATAACCCACTCACACAGCAAAAATGTAGTTGTCTTTATGCAGAATCTTAGCTGAAAAGAGACAGCAGAAAAGTTGTTAGGACTAAATGATCACAGTATGTCCTCAAGGCATTATATTTTATTTATAAAAGGCAGGCATTTTGTCATTCTGTCTGCTGCTGTTCCATAGGTGTCCTGCAGCCGACTGGATCTTTCTGCCTGTGATGAGGATGACAAGGTGAGTAAATATGACAACAGGCATTCTCAGGTTTCCCACCCTCCACCCCCTTGAAGCAAGATGTATTTGAGAATTTTTAAAAAAAAATAAATGGAAAAGCAGTATTTTTAAAGCAGTGTGTTTACATAACATAGCTTAAAAATGCTGCACCAATTATATATTATTTCGAATTAAACCTTCCTGTCCTTCTCTGCTTTTCATATGAGAATTGTATAAACTGATATTTAAGAAAGGCAAAGTTAGAGCAAAACTTAATATACTTCAGTGAAAAGCTGATTTGCTTTTAAACAACCCGTTTATGTGAGACAGGAAACTTGTCTGAAGTCAAACCATACCTTTGGTTTGCAATTTTTTGTTTGATTTAAGACCAAAAAACCCTGAGTTTGCCTATTATTTTTTAACAAGTTTGCCTGTATCAGCATGCAGATTTATGCATTTTTGTTTGTTTCAGGGTTGGTCTGAAAGCCACTTAGATATATCTGACTGCTGTTCCAGTTACCAGGATGTATCATGCTATGGTACCTTACCCAGGGAGTCACCTCGCAAGAGCAGAGATGGCAGTGGTGAGATTTATGACATTTATTTACTGCATTTGACTGAAAATTCAATTCCCAGTGCTCTTTTCCTACTAAAGGCATGATCCAGCTTCTTGATTTAGGAGCTCACTTTGCTCTGGCTTATTTCATGCTTAGGCCAGTGGTTGAATGCTAAAATATTGGCATTTTAATACAGCCAGCAACGTGCCAAATGCATGGCTTAACCTTCAGTTTCTTTGAATTATGCTCTGGCAGTCAAGATATGAAGAACTGAAATGCAGTGTTTTTG
Source organism: Xenops minutus (assembly GCA_035221455.1). Lineage (NCBI taxonomy): Eukaryota > Metazoa > Chordata > Aves > Passeriformes > Furnariidae > Xenops > Xenops minutus. The sequence goes on from JAWWEE010000074.1 coordinate 59,816,715, forward strand.
CTTTCTCACCCAGGTATTGTAGCAGAGAATTCCCATGCTTTAATGGCCAGTCCTTTTAAAGCATTTTCTCCTCAGCCACCAAAGTTTTTCAAGCCCTTAATGCCAGTAAAAGAGGAACATAAAAGGAAGACCCCCTTGGAAAGCCGCCCTCTGCTTAGTCAAGAGGTAATCTTTGAAAACCACCTGCTTTTTTAAAAGAGAACAAGTGATTTTGTGTATTTGGCAAAAAATTTGTTGCAAGAGAATTTTCTAGTTCTCTGGTAAAAATTATTCAGGCCAATCTTTATATGTGGGTGGGGTTGTGCTGTTTTCTTACTGGAAATACTGGATTTAGGGGGTTTGGGGAGGTTTTTTTGAACTTCTTGGTAAGTATTCTCCTTCACAGGATACTTTTATTTTAAAGTAGAATCAACCTATATTTTTTTTCTCTCCAGCCAGACATTGGTGTGTTTTTTCATAGATAAAACATAACTCTGTGAAAGAGTATTGTAGGGTGGTTATAACTTTGACCTTTATTCCCTAACCTGAAACTGTGGGAGGGGCACATGAGCTTCTCTACCCATTACCTTGAATTTTGGTGTATATCTGCCCAGCATGGGTGTCTCACTTTCATCACATGCTAACCCCTTTCTAACCTGGCACTCGTTCAGCAGCGTGGCCAGAGCTGTGGCTTGTAGTGTGATGTGTTGTGTGTCTCCACCTTTGCAGAGCTTGGCTCCAGCTCAGGTGCACTGTGCTGGCAGTGCTGTGCCTGCAGGGAGCGGTGCCAGCAGCACACCTGCACACAGCCATAGCACACGGCAGGACAAGATTGTAAGTTCCCTACCACTTTGTGTTCAGGCCTGGTGGTGGGCTCAGGGCCACTGGTTCATTTGGTGGTGGGCTCAAGGCACTTGTGCTGCTGCAGCAAGAAAAAAAAAAGTTGTAATGTGGATTTAACCCCTTATCACTGGTTGTTGGTAAATGGTTAGAACAGCTGCTTGCCTGGCTTGCAAATGCAATGTGTTGTTGGAACTAACTCAGTTGGGTTCCTGTGTTTTGGTTTTAACATTTATGTGTGGTTTGTCTTGCAGGGTGGGGGGAGAGGGGAGGCTTTAGGTTTTACAGGGCACAAATGATCCAGGTAAAGGATGGTTTAGTGAACCGTGCTGTTGTCACTCTAATATACCTTGTATGTTACCTAGATTTTGTGACTATACCCCAGAGTAAATGGAATGACCCCATTTGGTGTAAGTAACCATGCATTCAGGTGTGGGTACACTATAAAAAGCTTATCATTGCCTGATTTGGAAGTAATATGACTAAAATAAGATTGCTGCTTTTAATTAACCTGGAGCCTGTCTTCATCATAATTCAGGTGGAATTGAGGTGGAGGGCTTTGATTTTAACCTTCACCTGCCAAATCCTTTTCTCACTGCTGCTTCAACAAAAGGTGTATCATCATTTCTGCTGTATGATGGTTTGGGGCTGTGGGACATGGCTGCAAATACTTGCTTTAATCAGAGCTTTAGATTTAAAATTCAGAACCTTCAATTTATTTCCTGTGTGTGTTACTGACCTCTTTTCCACAAAGTGCTAGTGATAGATTCTTCCTATTCAGCAGTTATTTTCATTCCTACCATATAGCCAAGCCATTAAAAAACCTGTTCTGGATTTCTAATGCTGTTTTGTAGGTTGTTAGACCAAAGCATCCTGAGCATTCTGGTGTATGTGTCTGAAACTTGGCTGCTGGTTCAGGGTGGCAGCTGTTTCATTCTTGATCATGTTAATTTTCCATAAGGTAGCTGACGTGCTGACTTGCACTGAGTCACTGATACAAATAGCATGAAGGTATTTGGAAGACAAAATACTCTAGTGAGTTGAAAAAACATCCCCTGGAAAATAAATTGTTACAAAATTTTCCATAGCAACTTGAGGGCAGTTTTAATCCCTTGAGTGAAAACAAAGTCCCACCCCAAGCATGCCCTGAATTAACTCAGGCATTTATTTGCCTGTGCTGCTTTCCAAAGACATGAAGAAGCTTTCAGGGCTGGAAAAGGGCACCATCCTGCCACCGGGCTTTTCCAACTAGAATGGAATTAATTCACTGAGCACTGTAACTTGCTGTAGCAAACAGGACCCTGCAAAGAGCTGTTCCTTTCAGTTCTCAGCTGCTTGCTCCTACCTTGGCACTGACTTCTCCCTTGCATCAACACAGCTTTTGGTTTGGTTGCATAGGAAGTCAGATCAAGGGAACTGATCCATCCAGTCGATGGCTGGACTACCACGGAGTTACATTTCACTTGGGTTTTGTAGGATTTATTGGCTTTTGTAGGATGTAGACTTCCCAGGCTACCCTGTGTTTTTCAGAGCTGAAGCAAGGCTTGTGTCATAACTAGGCTGGAGTTTATATGTCACATATTTGGATGAATAGTTTCAGGGATCACAGCTCCACGTGAAACGTCAGCTGTGTGTGCTTCTCTCCCTCTGCTTAGTAAGGTGAACTTTTCACATCATTAATCAGTACTGTAGCTGATTGCTCCAAGGTACAGAGCCCCAGTCATACTCCTAATGAAGCACTGGATGATTGGTGTTGCTTCAGGTGTGATGCCCACTTGCATCTTACAGCATGTGAAAAATGCCATGCAAGTAAAGCAACTAAACATACAGGAAACTAATATTAACTGGATTGATGTTCTGCATCTAAGGAGGCTTAAAGAATGATGTTGGGCCTTTTTCTCATGTTTCTCTGTCATCTGTTCTGAACTTTTCTTGAATATTCAAAACACATCTGTCAAAAGAGAGAAAAGGAAAAGGAGTTAATAAAAAATATTTTTATTCAGTTGGTCTGAAATAGAGCATTCAACCTGAAATTTCAGACAGTACTTATACAAATGTTTGATACTGCAACTATTTCAAAACAGCATGATATAAGAGCATATTCTATATAATACATGAGTACCTTGGATCATGTTGTGGTGAGATTAAATGTTTTCATATTAAGTGTTTTTAAATCCTGCCTGTAATTAACATGTCCAAGGGGGATCTGGCTAAGAGGGAACCCTCCTAGCAGGCAATGAAAATTCAAGCACCAGTCATGCAACCACTAAATAAGTATTGCTGATTTTTAAATTAGTAAAATGGGAACTAATGTATTGAGGTTATTAGAGAGATACAATTTAGGGATTTGAAAACTCAGATACTTTACCTGCACAGTATCTCTGTTACAAAGCAGGTTTAGGGAAACTGCTCTGTGTTCTTGCTTGGTTTGCTTCTGTCACTGCTAAAACTTGATGTTTAGTCTTGTCTCCTTAGTTCTGGCTGTCGTGTTCTTACTGTTAGCTAAATTTTTTTCATTATACTCTTTCTGTTACACCTCAGGGAAGTGGCTGAAGTTTCTTTACCAGTTTTTCAAGGATTTTATCTTTATTTCTACCAATAGCTTGAGCAATAAGACATCATCCTTCTTTTTCCCCCACATTTTAGATCCACAGAAATTAGAACCCTGAAATAATTTACTTTTGCACCTGTAAAAAGGGTAAAAGGGAAGGAGTAAGCAGAATAATTGAGAAAAGGTCCCTCAGAGATGAAGGCTGTACTGCCATATGCAATGAAGATGCTTCATCATGCTTTTAGTGTTTGGAAGGGTATTCTTAGTCTCAGTAAAGTAGTTATTAATTATCTTATTTACTTCCAAACGGATTACCTGTAGATTTCAGATGTAAATGACAAGATTTTCAATAGTATGAATAATGCTGAATAGTCTTACATGACATTTCTGAACACTGTCACTCCTCTTCACAGAAATAAATAGTTGCAATGTAAATCCTTTATCCAAAATTCCATATGAGAAATAACAGAAGCAGAGCTGTAAAAAATTATTAAAATATGCCAAGCCTTTACTTGAGAGTATTAAAATCTGGAATATGGTTTGATTTCTCAGATATACTTAGACAAGTGGAAGCATCCTCTTCAGATACTGATTGCTGTGCCAAGAAAAATTTAATATTACTGAAAATTTTGAGTGAGCTTAAGAGGCTGTTCTGTGTGGGTAATGTGACTGAACTGTATCTGCTATGGGCCTGAACATGGTAGGAATGAAGATGAAACCTTATTATAGATAAGGGTAGAGGCTGGAAGAGATGGCATTAATCACCCTGGAGGAGACCAGGCCCAGGGGCATCTTAATGCATGAAAACACCTGGTGGCAGGGGGTGAAGGCAAGGCAGCCTCTTCTCAGCAGTGCCCAGTGCCAGGACATGGGGCAGTGGGCACACACCAAAGCACACGAGATTCCATCTGAACACAAGAGAACTGTTCACTGTGAAGGTGGGCAAACACTGGCATGAGGTGTGCAGGAAGGTTAGAGAGTCTCTGTCCATGGAGATCCCAAAACCCACCCACCTGGACACTGTCTTGGGCAGTGGGAGGTTGGACTAGATGGCCTCCACAGGTGCTTTCCAACCTAAACAGTTCTGTGATTCTTCTGAGATGTTTTCTGTCTGCACATTAGAAGGTTTGCTGTACAAACTCATTTGAGCAGTCTTGGCTGTTATGAAGTATTGGAAACATTTTCAAGAGGATGTTTATCCTGATGTGTTGGTTCTCAGTGGTCATCTGGTTAACTTATTATGCTTTTCCTTTTACATAAGTGATTCATAGCAGGTGCCTGAAAGCATCAAACTACTTTAGGCACCACACAGGAGATAAAATGGAACTGAGAAACATTGGGAGCTTGAATTTCCCTAAAGTACTTCAGCAGTTTTCATTTTCCTGAAAATACTCTTATTTCTAGGAAGAATTTGCTGTAAACTAATAATTTTTAATATGTATATGTGTGTGTATGCATATGCATATCTTTATACCTGCATATACACTGCCTATATATCTGGTGCAACCTGAGTGTTGCACCAGAGAGCCTGTAAGGCCTCTTCCATTTGTATTTTTGTATGACCACCTTGTTAGGTGGTCAATTAGCTCTATAAAATGCCTTCAGTAGGTTTAATTAGTCTCAATCACAGGGGGGGAAATTTTATCATACATGGATGAAAACATGCAAACATAACTTGATTGCTTTATATTTTCTGAACTATTTAGAATCTGTTTGCTAATAATTGAATAGCTCAGTGTAGACAGGATATGTTCCCAGCAGCTCTTTTCAGTGCTGTCTTCCATTCTTCAGGTAAAGGATATTAAAGGTGTATATTGCTCCACGTTCAGAAAGGAAAATATCAAGGAAGGTTAGTTTATTTTGAAAGCCTCACCGCCCCAGGTTCCTACTCCCATTCAACTCTCTGTTCTTTTGCAGGACTCTGAAGAGGAGGACAGTGAGTTGGAGGCCATTAACAAGAAACTGATAAGTCCACAAAGTTTTCCAAATTTCCGGCCTTATGTCCCGGAGGAGTTTGCTGACTTCAGCATTTACAATGCTAGCCTGGAGAGCAGGGAGTGGTTTGCTTCTAAATCAGATTTCCTGGGTTCCCGTGTTCTTGAGAAAGAGGTATCCCGCAGCCCCACCACTAGCAGCATCACTAGTGGCTACTTCTCCCACAGTGCCTCTAACGCTACCCTGTCTGACATGCTTGTTCCCTGTAGTGATAGCACAGACCAGCTAGCCAGCCACACAAAGGAGCTGGACTCTAATGACCCCTCTGCATCCCTTGCACACGATTTCAGACCTTCTTTGAACAAGGAGTGTCGAGAGTCAGAAAAGGAGTTAGCGAGAGAAAAGTTCCCTGTGTTCCCACTGAAAGAAAACAGTGCCTTAACAGAGCAAATCCCACTGTCCCTCAGTGCCACGGGGAGAGACTCTGAGCAGTTACCCCGGGCTGGGTCCCTTTCAGCCCTGAGCTCCCTGGATAGCAGGACCACCCGCCGTAGCATTGAGTTTTCAGCACGCGAGGTGACAGTGGAGCACACGACAGATGTCCTGGAAGATCACTCCTTCACAGAGTTCATGGGCGTCGAAGATGGGAAGGACTTGGAGCACTCGACAGCTCTGCAGTCGTGTTCCCTTGTGTCCCCCAGGGGGCTGAGCACCCCAGTGTCACCCCAGGGCCCTGACAAGGAGCAGAGCTCTGCAGCAGCAGCAGGGGATGGGCACGCAGGCACCGTGGAGAGCCCTTATGGTTCTGCCCTGGTAAAAGAGACTCCAGACCCTGAGACTTACCCTGACACTTCCACGGACGATTTTATTCCCAAGGACCACTTGGATGGTTCTGACTGTGAAGAAGGTGCTTCAGCAGATCAAGCCCAAGTCTTGCCTAGCTGGGTGGCCGTGGGCGAGCAAGTCTGTGTTGGAAGTAATAAGATGGGCACAGTGAGATACGTTGGAACAGTGGATTTTTCAGCTGGAATCTGGGTTGGAGTCGAACTAAATGTTCAGCTGGGTAAGTCTGAATATGCTCTGGGTTATCTGTGCAGCTAGCCTGAACCATTTCTAAAGTTGCAGTGCAGTTCTTCGTGCCCATTCAGTCCTGGGAAGTACCTCCAGCTTCATGGAGCTTGGTATCTGATATTCTCCACTTTCAGTTTTTAGGGATGCTCTGATCAATTTTTATCTGTCTTAAAGGTACCTGTCTTCTATCTGCTCTTCTTGCATAAAGCAGAGTAATGCTTTTGCATGTTGTAGTAGTTCCCATTGGTGCCCACCTGTTTTTACAGATCAGAGAAACAAGCAAAGCCTGAAATTGGCAGGTGTTTTTTCTAAATCAACATGCACACGTTCATGGGCAGTGCTAACAACGTGCATCACTTGTCAGATTTGTTTGCTGCCAGTGCCTTTCAGAGATTTATTTTTGTTTTTTCCACTGGGGAAAGCTGAATTCCAGTGTACAGGTTTTCTTTAACTTCAGAGGGGTCAGAAAAAGACAGTGGTCTGCAAGATGATGGTTTTAGTAGTTTAACAGATATTATCACTGCTGCCAGAAGTTTGTCTGGCAGCTAAATTTTAAGCTTTGCAAGGAAATGGTTTTGAGGACAGTTTATTCTGTAAAATGAACAAGTGCTTGACTTTTTAAACTGTTAGTTAACAAAGTAGCATTTAAAAAAACCCATCCTTTTGGTCACAATTCAAGCCCTCCTCTCCAAGTTTTGTTCTCCCTAGTGTAGGATGAGCACTTGGCTTCATGACTCAGCACAATCTTGACTGTTTTACAGATGACCAAAGCTATTCATAACTGAGCTGTACGTGCTCATCAAAGTACCAGCAGTTAATCCTGTGCATTTTTTTTGTCCCCTGAAGGCAAGCATGACGGGGTTGTAAAAGGCAGAGAGTATTTCCACTGCAAACCACGACATGGGGTCTTCGTTCGTCCCGGGCGCCTCAGTAAAGCACCGACCCCCACGAGGAGAGGGAGCAGCACTTGGCGGCCTCAGGCATCTTCCACTTCGGAGAGAAGGAGAAGCTCTGTGCTTCAAGGCTCCCCAGACACTCCCAAGACAGGAGGAGACATCCTCTGCCATTCAGGGGATGCAGCGGCTTCTGCTTTTTCTAGGAAACAGGAAAACAGGAAATCTTGGATTAACTAAACTGCAGTATTTTTGCACTTACTACACGCATCACTGTGTAGAAAACCTTATGGATTTTTTTGAAGCTATTGTACATTTTACTCTGTCCATACGGAATGTGTATTCTCTAGAGTCCTTGACTTAATGCTCTAATTTTTTATAAATAATATATATATTATATATATATGAATGTGTATCTATAGTTTGTCTGCCAGTGGGCAGATACGGCTGCACACTAAAATACAGTTAAAGCTGATCTGTAGATAACTGAGGTACTGGACTATTTGTTACACAACAACTTGGGAGATATATTTTAAACAACAAAAGATATTTTATTGTGGAAAAAACAGGATGTAAATCTGTATTTGGGGGAAAAAAAAAGGCAAAAAAAAAAAGCTACGGTTTGCTGTTCTTAATTACCAAAGAACTTGTTTTAGACTGACATATTTGCTGTTTATATCTTTCTATTGTAAATGTTTTAACTGGTAACTTGGTGCCATGTTTCTTTTAGTCACTGGGCACCGTGCAGCCTTATGTTCTGTGTTTTAAGCACACTGAAATATCCCAACTGCTTTGTATTTTTTGTCTTCCTAGAGGCCTGCCACTGTGCTGACCTGGCATTGCATTGGGATGACTAACGATGCCTGAAGCTACAAGTGTCTGGCATTTCACCTGTTAACATAAGCCAGCCGGGCAGTTTGACTGCAGAAACAGTATTACTGCAAGGATCTGAGAGGACAACATTTTGGGGTTTTTTTTAGGGGGTTTTGGGGTTTTTTTGGGTGCGTGTGGGGGGAAATGGGGAAACAAGGAAGCAGTTAAATGGATCATGACTGCAAACTTTGCACTTGTTACTTGCTGGTTATTATCAAGATGAAATGGAACCTGCTAAAGTAATTTTAATCTGTAAAGTTTATTTTAATAATGGGAATGATGGAGGGATTTGTGTCTGGTGCTCATGAATTCCTAAGAAGGTTGTTCCACGTGTAGATACTGTAGATGCCTGTACAAGTGTTCTGGGTATTTGTAAAGTAACATGGTAAAACCTGAGTGAAGTGAATGGCCTGCTGTACCTGTTCCTATTTCCTTAGCCAGAGGATGACTGAGATACCTGGGACCTTACTGCAAAGCTGCTGTTCTTTCTCTGATTGTTGTGTACAGTAAGTGGACTCTCGTATTTTGCTATTTACTGTAAAGAACTGTAATTTATATACTGCCATACTGTATTTAATTGGTACAGACCTATTGTGTGTTAGAATACAGACTGTTCACTTGGGATTTAAAAAAAACAAAATGTTTTGCTTGTATTTGGAACCATCAGGCTTCCTGGTGAAATAGTAAGCTGTTTGTAGCTGATGGTGCTCAGATGCAAAGGACTGTGTGAAAATGCTGAAGGACAGGTATGGTTGGAGTGGAAGGCTGGATGGTATCGACATGTCTCACCACTGACTGGAAGAGAATAGCAGCCCCTGGGGATACCCCTTCCTCACCTCCTGCTTTCCCTGTCCCTCACAGGAGAGGGAGCACAGTCGGGGAAGTCCTGACAGAGAATGGTGTTATGTGGGTCAAGGGGAGAGGGGACAAGTTCCTGGATGACAAACAAGAGGAGATCATTGCTAAATATACAAAGGCATGAGCTGCCCACAGCACTGTTGGCAGCAGGAGGGCAGTGTGCCAGGGCTGGTGGTGAAAGGAGGGGCCCTGAAGTTCACTGTGCTTGCCCTTGACGTAGCTTTTGGCTCCTCTGAGACAGGATTTTTATGTGTTAATTGATTTTGGTGAAATGCATATCTGTGCAGAACGTTTCATACTTCTAGTGTCCACCCTAGAGTTGCTCTCACTGAATTGGTGTCACTGCTCCTGGAGAAAACTACCAGAATAGGAAAACATTTTATGCAGAATTATTTTACCAGGCACAAATGGTTGTGGAACACTGCCAGGTATCTACTCTCAACACCCCACTGTATTGAAGTTAATTATAGATGTCACTTTAATATTTTTATACAGCTTCTTAGAAAATACACATTTGCATAAACATATTTGTTCCAGGCCACTGCAAACAATTTTGAAAGTCACTGTGGCCATTTTCTGATGTCAAAGGTTCAGTGTTTAGACCAGGTTGGCATCAGCTGAGCGGGGCTCTCCATTGTTCCAGACCTCTGAGAATACAGAATGCACGACTGATTGCTTCAGGAGCACTGGGGTAATTGTGCCTCTTGGGGTGTGCAATCTGTACATGTCAGGGAGACCAAAACAAGCCAACCTGCAATGGTGCTGTACCCATTTTGCCTGAACTGTGCTGTTGGGGGTTCTGGTGTCACTGAAACACCTGCACTTTTGCAAACCTTGCACCTCAGCGTGCCCTGGCTGGAGGTAAGGTTAGAAGAAGCATATCTAAGGAGTGCAATGATGCAGTGGGAAAATGAAAGTATTTTGGTTGATGTGCTGCTTATAACACTCCAGTATTGAAACAGAAGCACCTTTTTCCTGTTTAGTAATGTTAGAGTAGGGATTTGCTGTCTTGGACTTTAGAATCAGTCGGGGGGGGGGGGGGGAGGAACACGGGGTGTTTAACCAAATGCAAACTGCCTGTTTTTTTTTTTTTAGAAA
>JAWWEE010000074.1:59826851-59839161 GCA_035221455.1 Xenops minutus
CCCCCGAACACGGGGGGCTTACACAACTGCAAACTGCCTTTTTTTTTTTTTTAACTATTAACCAGCATCAAAACCACCCTGCCTAATAAAGCAGCGTGTCCAGCCCATACCAGGACCTCATTAAAAAGAGAAACAACCCAAACTAACCCCTCTCATGATTGCCAATAACCATGTGGGGAGCCGGTCCCTCACGCATCAAACCCCACATCTTGTTTGGATCCCCTGTCCCCTCAGCACTAATGACCCCTGGGCTCATTAAGGGCCCTGACCAGCAGCCTGAGGGACAGCCCTGGCCTTCCATTTTGTTTGCTGCCTGCCCGAAGTGCTGCCCTTTTCGGAGCTCTCTGTGGGGACTGCAGGAATAGCTGCTTTGTCCAGGTGGGTCAGGTCCCCCCTCCAGAGGATTCCTTGCTGTCTGCAGCTGGGGGAATGGTTTTACAAAGTGAACAAGTGCTGTGGAGGTGTTTAAAGAGGGAAATATCTCTGTTTAAAGAGGGAAATATCTCTGCGAGCAACTTCTGGGCTCTTCACCTGCCCTCAGGTAAGTCGCTCAGGTGATAACCCGGCGGGGGGCGGGACACACGGGCTGGTGGGGGATTTGGAATATTACACCTGCCTTTTCCAGCTTTTCCTATGTGTTTTTGGGGGTATCTTAGTCTGGTCAGCTGGTGATTTATAGAATCCGAGAGAGGGGAGGGGAAAATTTAAATGTGGATTTTTTTAAGGTGGCTGGCTGAGGGCAGTCGCTGTCTCCTCCTTGGCAGAATAAAACCAGCCGATAAAACAAGCTTTTCCCATAGGCAGAAATCAAGCTTTTATCAAGCAAGGGGTGGAGGGGGGAAAAACCCACCCCTTCTTTCCCCTTTAGCGATCCCTTTGCCGACTTTAAACCATCATCCCTCCAACCCCACAGCGCTCCTCCTTGGTGGTGATGATGCTGGTGATGATGCTCATGATGATGCTCATGATGCTGTTGATGATGCTGAGAAAGGAGGTGGGATAAAGGCGGAGCGGGGACCGAACCGTGCCCCTCCCGTCGGGGCGGGACGTGCGGGAGCGCACACAGGTTTGGGGCTGGGTGCGGGCGACCAGGTGGGTTTTTGGGGATGCTGAGGGTAGGGTTTGGGATGCAGGGATGGGAGGATGGGTGGTGGAGGGCCAGGCAACATCGCGGGGGGACCGCATCCCCCTCGTCGGGGCTCCGGTCCCCCCGCGCTCCATCCCCATCATCCTTCTGCAAGAGGGTAGATACACCTAGGCACCTTCATCCCTTCTTGTTCCCCCCCTTTTTCCCGTCCCCCGTCGGGTTTTGGGAGCTGGAATAGGAATTCTTGCAATAGCCGGGCAGGCGGAGCGGGGTGAATTCTCCGAAGGGGCGCACGGGGGTTTTAAGCTCTGCCAAAGGGTTTTTGGGTTGAATGAGAGGAAGTTTTAATGCGGGGAGGGAGTGATGAAGGGTTTGGAATAGCGTGTTTAAGGAGGTGGGGGGTTCTGGAGGTTTTTAAAGGTGGGTATGCCGTGATTTGGTAATCACGGGGTGTGGGATCAAGGGTTGCTGGACTTGATCCTTTCCAACCCAGGTGATTCTGTGAAAAGATTCAAAAGGTTGGGTGTTAGGTGAAATCCAGGCTTGTTTATGTATGTTTTTTTAATTATTTAAGGGCTCCACAGCTTCAGGGTGGGGATGATCAGACACACACACAAAAAAAAGGGGTTACCCCATCCCAAGCATCTTCCTTTTTTGGGATGCAGGTGTTTTACAGCGTGGCTGACACTTATCCCTGTTGTAACTAAAGCTTACGCCTGTTTTTTTGGTGGGGAATTCCCGTGCAGGATTCTTGCAGAAAAGCCCCCCAAAAAGGGTCCCTTCTGTGTGTGTCACCACTCCCTCCGCAGGTGAAGCGCTCCCGAGGGATGCTGATGTGTCTCCTCACCATCAGAAGGTTGGTTTCCTCTGGGCTCAAGGCTTCCTCGGCCAAGGAGCAGAAGTTTGGCTCGGAAATGGCTCGTCCCAGTTCAAGTAAGGCAGCCCTGGGTGTTTCCTTTAGCACCTCAGACTGGTTTCTAAAGTGGATTTGGAATTCTGGGTGGGTTTGCATGCTGGATGAAACACACAGGTTAATTCAAAGTGGTTTTGAAGTTGCTTTTTCCTCCCCCCCCAGCTGCTAAAATTAGCTGTGTGTGTTCTGCACAGTTCCAAAAACCCAGGCATGACTGCAGTCAGCATGGTTGCCCTGTGACACCTTTCTAATGTTTATAATTTATGCACGTAAACATCCACTAGTTAATTGCATTTCCTTGTCATAATCCTAATGAGTAATAAAACTCCTTCCTTATTTCTTTGTACAAGAATTATGGAGGGCCTGGAGCATTTGTAACAGCTCAGGAGCAGGCTGTTGGGTAACCCCCAAAAACCCTGTTCAGGCTAGCAGTACTAAATATCCTCCTTTTCTTGGCATTGGGGGTATTTGGGTTTTGTTTTGTAATTTGAGAATGTGCCTTAATTTGCAAGCTGCATATGGAATTTAAGAGGTACAATAGCAAACCCCCCCCCCCCAGCTGAAGTGCACTTGCTTTCTCTGCCTTTGGCTGCTGTCAGAGACCAGGCTGGGAGGGGGTTTGGCCTGAGCTTTGCACATTCAGGGCTTGTGAGGTTTGTTTTAGGACTGTGGATGGGGCAGCAGAATAGTGGTGTTCTCTGCCCACTCCTGTGGGCCTTGGGACTTCTCCAGGGGCTGTTTCTCTTTGCAGGAACCCACCTGCCTTTGGATGGGGTTTTGTGTGTTTTTTGTTTGTTTGGGTTTTTTTTAAGACCACAATTTTTAAAGTAAACTGTGGGGATTAGGGGTATGATCCACAGCTCAAAATTCAGCTGGAAAGTCACTAGTTGTGTACTGGAGGAGCCCATACTGGGGCCAGTGTTGTTTTACACCTTCATTAATGATCTGGATGACGATGCAGAGTGTGTCCTCAGTTGTTTCCAGATGGTACAAAGCTGTGAGGAGTGGCTGATGCTCCAGAGGATCCTGCCCCTGGGGATAGATGGCACCAGGACAGGCTGGGGGTGGCCAGCTGGGAAGCAGCTTGGCAGGAAAGGCCCTGGAGGTGCTGGTGGACACCACATTGACCATAAGGAAGGTCAGAGAGTGTCCATCCTTGGAGATCTCAAATGGACACTGTCCTGGGCAGTCTGCTCTGGCTGACCCTGCTTGATCTCCAGAGGTCCCTTCTCCCTTTTTGTTTTTTTTGTCATTCTAAAATGTGGTGCTTTAAAATTAATACCTGAAGTAAAGTGAAGGATATTTTTTCTGTTTTTCTGTAGCTAACCTGTTTCTTTTTAATCTTGTTTTGACTCATAGAAAGAGGGAAAGGAGATTTCCCATCTTTTTCCTGTGATACTTTACTGTGTAGGGAAAAATATAAAATATAGTTGCAAACTTGAAAAATGGGCAGGATGCCTCAGAAGGAAATGTGTTTTCCCAAATTACCTCAATTTGAAGGTGATTCTTGGTGAGAAAAACATTTGTCTTTCCCATCTTAGGCTCTTCCCTAACAATTAGGAATCAACTTGCTCCTGGGTGTTGGTAGCAAGAGTTATTCTCGAGGTGGCATCCAGTGTGTGGCTTTAGTTAAAGGCTCTGCTTTTCAAACATTGACTCTGTTCATAGTTTAGCAGGTGTTGCCTCACTGAGCTTGCATTTTTGAGGATCTCCATGAACTAAACTCCAATATACACCAACCCAGAAACCAGTTGGTACCCTGAGCCTCAAGCCGTGGGAGGTGCATTTGTGGGTGCAGGAGGGTGCCAGCACTGCCTGTGCTGCCTCTGGGGTGCCAGGCTGAGCTGTTGAGCCCCTGTTTGTCCCTGTCCCCACGCACAGGCCTGGCTGATTTCCGGGAGGTGTTTGCCAAGGCCAAGCACATCGCCATCATCACGGGAGCCGGCGTCAGCGCCGAGAGCGGCGTCCCCACCTTCCGAGGGGCTGGCGGCTTCTGGAGGAAGTGGCAAGCCCAGGTAGGTACTGCTGGCCACACACCTGCCCAGCTGTGCCCGTCAGGTGAGGCACAGCAGCAGTGGGGGGAGAGGAGGGTGGCAGAGCTCCAGTGGGGCAGGGACAGAGCTCTCCCTGCAGCTGCAACTTCTCATCTGTCCTTCGTTTTATCAGTTGCTTGGGATAAACAACATCCTTGCAGGCAGCTCTGGGTCTTTGTACCATCTTTGTGTTCAGCTGTTGGCTCATCTTTTGATACCCTCAAGGCTTGCCTACCTTCACAGGGCCTTTCCTGTGTTAAACTCTTAGGAACTTTTTACCAAAATAGCAAAGGAAGAACTGCTGATAGCGACTAGTTGTTTTCTTTTAATCTTGGTGTCTCACAATACTCTTTTAAAATGCTTTAGGGCTTTTTCATTCTCCTTGGGGGAAGGTTCCTCACATCTTTAACTCTCCCACAAGCTCTGTGTCTCTTGCTGGAGGGGTCTTGGCAGCACTGGGAGCCACCAGGGTGGGAGAGGAGGTGGGAGCAGACACTGGGGTGGAGTGGTGCAGCTGCAAGCACCAAACTCTGTGAGCTGTACAGGTGCCTCACAAGCCTCCTGGTGCTGCAGATGTCCCAGGTAAATGTTGTGCTGTCAGTATTTGCTACTCCAAACACTGCAATCACATTTGCTTTCTTTATCGTTTTTAATTACAACATTCCTGAAAAGATTTGATAAAAAAGAGTCAGAGAGGTGAGTTTTTCAAGATGGTTTGAATCTAAAGATGAGGGTTTTTTCTTTCAAGTGACTAGCAATGCAAATAAAGCATGTGTGTTTATAAATGCCTGGTCCTGCTGCATCAGAAACTTGCATTCAGTGTTTTAATGTCAGCAGAATTGTGCATTGAGGTGTCAGACTGAGCTACTTCCTGATTTTAGAAAAGATAAGGCAAAGTTAGTTACTGTGAAAAGCAGGGCTTCAGTTTACCAGCACACAAAAGACAAGGCACTGGACTTTGGTCTTGACAGTGGGTGTAACTTGGCTTGTGTTACACTTAAATTAAGGCAGCAAAGAAATTGCTAGCAAAGGAAACATGTCCACATGATGCTGAGTTTTATGGTTGCTGTGGAAAAGAGAGTTTTGAATGTCAAAACAATTGTGTGCATTGAAGTATCTTTTTCCTTTGTGCTGTACCAAACTGTTAATGGTTTGTTGGGGCAGCACAGAATAAGGTCCGAGTGCTGTGTAAACCCACACACCACACTGTTGCTGTAAGTTCTTTCCTAATTTCTTAAGACACCTTGACTTGCCACCCTTGTAAGGGCTACTGAACTATATTCTTACCAACTGCATCTGGTTACAAACACTCTGCTTTTGATGACCTTGTGATGCCAGCAGCAGTGTAAATAAATGGCAGTGATCCAGCAGGCTTCACCTGGGGAGGGCATTTCCTTGCCCTTGTGTTGCAGGAGGATTTGTTTTGTCTTTCCCAGGAGCTGGCTACTCCCGGGGCTTTTGCACGAAACCCTTCCCGTGTGTGGGAGTTCTACCATTACCGGCGGGAGGTGATGCTGAGCAAACACCCAAATCCAGCCCATATGGCCATTGCAGAGTGTGAAAAGCGCCTCAGCAAGCAGGGAAGGAGCGTCGTGGTCATCACTCAGAATATTGATGAGCTGCACAGGAAGGCAGGCACAAAGCACCTCTTAGAAATTCATGGTAAGAGTCGCCTTAACCTCATTGCTACAGGGCAGAAAACCCAGAGTGGGGAGAAGAGAAAGCAGGACACGTACTGGCAGAAAAGAAATTTGTCTTTGAAATTATAAGAGCTTGCATAAAGTTATTTGCTGTAACACTCTTTTGGAAGCTGTTTCATGTCCTCTCTTTATTTCTCATCTTCAGAATCTCCCCTTCCTGTCTTTCATGGATTCTGACAGCACACAGGAACGGGTTGTCCCTTCCCACTTGCTCAGTTTTGCCTCAGATCCACTTGAATATATCTTGAATACTGAGCTGATTTCACTTGGGGAAGGAGAAAAGAATCCCCAGGGACTCCCACAGTGTGCTGGTGCTGGTGCCAGACCTGCACTGCCACCAATAAAAGGTGTATTGGCACAACTGGCCTCACCAGCCCTTGGTTCTGTCCTGTGCTGTCCCTCCTCTGCAGTCCTTGCCTACAGGGGCATTTGGACACAAGAAACCTGCACAAACGTTTTTGCAGTTGTGGGTCCAAGGATGAAGCCTTGGTATAGTTTAATTCTGGTTACCTGTGTTCTGTACAGAATAGGAACTGCACATCTCTACAGCATGTTACTAATGCTCCAAAAGTCTTGGGGTTGTAGAGTTTTGCATGAAACAAAATGGTGTTAACCAGTATATTTATCTTTTTTTAAGAAATTTTTTCAGACGTGAGGGAGAAAGTAACAGGCAGAAATAATCTCCCTCAGTGATATTTTAAATTAAGATTTTTCTCCAAAATACTGTTACAGGACTGTGTATTACTCATGTCCTGAGGTAGAACAAGGTGGGGCATCATAGCTAAGTGGGACTGCTGCTGTTTCCACTGCAGCCTTGCAGCTGAAAGGGTTTCATCTGCCTTTGCCTGGCTGGATCTGTGCTTGATGGTGACACTGGTCACTTTGGATTGCTGAACAAGAGTGTGGGTCTGTGCTGTGTAAACAGCACCTTGCTCCTAATGCTGCTGGGTTTCACCACTCTGCTGTCTGGGATAAACACAGCCACTGGCTTGTCCAGCCCCACCTCATCCCTGGTGTTTTCCCCTTGTGTGTTTCAGGTAGTTTATTCAAAACTCGGTGCACCAGCTGTGGGAACGTTGCTGCCAACTACAAGAGCCCGATATGCCCCGCGCTGGCCGGGAAAGGGTAACGTGCCTGCCTGGCAAACCTGCTGTGCCTTCTGCTCTGGCTGCTCTTCAGTAGGAAAGGAGCCATTCTAGGAGTGTGTGGCAGTTCCAGCCAACCACCCCCTTTTGCTTTAGTGTTCATAGTGCTTGGATTTTCCCCAGCTCTTTTGCAACATGAGTGTACAGTTGGGTAACTCCAGGGAGCACCCGTGGTGCCATTAACTCCTGTAAATGGGTGATTGTAAACCTCTAAGTTAGCACAGTGTGGTACATATTTAATTAGAACAATTTCAGCTGGGCTGAAACTCTCATATTGAACATCACGTGTGTTTACTTCCATTCTCTTCACCCTCCACCTTTTTTATTAAATTGGATGCTTATTCCTTAAATTGAACTGTCATTGCTTGATATGTGCATTTTCCTCTAATGCATCTCTTGAGCACCTCGTAGCTTTTGTGCTTCAACTCATCAGTAAGATTCTCATCATTACAGATGTCAAAATAGAGATGTATGAAACCATCAGGACAGAGGCATCAATTCCTAGGATACTTCAGTCTCCTTTTTCTAGTCATCCTCTTTCTTTCACCTTTACAAAAAGAAGGGTATGGGCCAGGCATATGCTCATGGATTTTTTAGGCTTTTTTTTTTTTGCATTTCACCAGAGCTTTAGATAGCTACATAAATAATGGTGGTGACTTTGACAGTCTTGGCCAGCTTATTAGAGCTGCTCAGCTGCTGGATAACTCTGGGCAAATGCCTGCCTGCCCTGTATGTGATACTTGAGGGCTGTAGAAGGTGTTGGAGCTGGCTGGAGTTGCAAAGATTCCTTGATTGGAGAGTGTGCTTTAAAGAAAACTAAGTTTTTGTTAGTATACAAAGTGCACTTTTTATGACTGAATATGTGTTTCAATTTTGTACCTTCAGGGCTCCAGATCCTGCAACAGAAGATGCTGCAATTCCAGTGGAAGACCTTCCTCAGTATGTATGAACTGCCTTGATTTCTATTGTTTCCTCTTCATGCTCTGTGCATCTCAGAGGCTTCTGTTACTGTTCCTGTTGTCTTGGAAGGGCACAGAGACATTCCACAGGAGAGAGAAAGGTGTGGGACTTTGCCCCAGAGAGCTGAGTGTGAAGTTACAGGGCACAGCTGACAACAGAATGTGCACTAGAAGTTACCACATGCCAAAGGCATTGCATGTTTGTGTACTTGAGCACCAGGATGAAACATGCCTGAATTTGTGGGGCTTTTTACTAAGTGAAGTGGTAGGAGAATTGCAGCAAGAAAATGAGGGCTACAACACTAAATGTTTGTTAGTTTGCAGGTGCCACCCACTATCAGTCTGGAATACTGTGCTGGGGTGCAGCCACTGCATTAAATGTGCCACGGGGCTTTTTTATTCTGGCTGAAGCTTTGCCTTAGCTAGTGGCAAAAAGCCACCATATTTTTCATCTGGTTCCTGAGGAAAAAGAGGCTAATGTGATACTTCTCTCTTTTGGTTCACTTTCTCCTTAAAAATCTGCTATCCAGTTTGTTGGAGTTGATGGGAGGCTGAGGTTTTAATTTTCATGCATTTCAGGAGCTGAGTAAGGGCAAGACACAATTAGGTGTCTGTGTTGAACAACCACTCAACAACCTGTTTGGAGTGGGAACCAGCTGCCTTTAGTCCAGCACGTGGTAGAGGAGAGTTTGGGGGGGGTTTGAAAGACAAGGGGGAAAGAGTGACAGGGCAGGTAAGCCATGCCCAGGTGAGAGTGAGAAGTGCATTGACATTCTGCAGCTTGAGGCATGCACATCAGCAGCATAAATAACACTGTCCCTTTGTGACAGGTGTGAGCAGGACGGCTGCAATGGGCTCCTGCGCCCCCACGTCGTGTGGTTTGGTGAAGCCCTGGACCCCGAGGTGCTCACAGCTGTGGAGAGGGAGCTGGATATCTGTGACCTCTGCTTGGTGGTGAGTGTGCTTTTGTCACCTGTGCTCAATATCTGTGACCTCTGCTTGGTGGTGAGTGGTGCTTTTGTCACCTGAGCCAGCAGGAAAGGCCACGCCAGGGAGGTTGTAGGTTGCACCTCCTGGGTAAAGCAGATGCACCTGTGCTTCCCTGAGAGAACTAAAAGCCCCTGAGGGATTCTCCAGTGTAAAACACTGGAAGACCTTGAAGTTTGAAAATCTAGAGAGAATTAACAGGTACACAGGTGTTGCAAGTTAGCCAGTATTGTTCATCTGATGAATCTCACTCCCCCTCTTACTCTGCTGTGGTGAGACCTCATCTGGAATACTGCAGACAGTTCTGGTGCCTCTGGGGTAAGAAGGACGTGGAACTGTTGGACTGAGTTCTGAGGAAGGTCATGGAGATGATCAGGGGGCTGAAGCACCTCTGCTGTGAAGACAGGCTGAGAGCTGGGCTGTTCAGGGTGACCTCATTGCAGCCTTTCAGTACCTAAAGGGGGCCTGCAAGCTGGAGAGGGACTGTAGTGACAGGACAAGGGGGAATAGCTTTACCCTGAGAGAGGGAAAGCTTTGATGGGATATTAGGAAGAAATTCTTTACTGTGAGGGTGGTGGGGCACTAGAACAGGTTGCCCAGAGAAGCTGTGGGTGCCCCATCCCTGGAGGTGTCCAAGGCCAGGTTGGATGGGGCTTTGAGCTGCTTGGTCTAGTGGGAGGTGTTGCTGCTGATGGCAGGGGGGTTGGAACTAAATGATTGTTAAGGTGCCTTCCACCCCAAACCATTCTATGGCTCTTAATTTCTCAAACAGTGAAAAATACAATTATTTTGATAGTTTAAAAGAAAAAAGTGACAAAATGTTCTGAGGGGATAGTTCACTGTTACCATGTGCTGCTTTTTCTGTGAGGTGTTTTACATGTGTCATGTAGGTTCTAGACCCCTGACCAAAGTACTTGCTCAGAATGTAATAGTATTGTGTTCCCTTTACTGAATAATCTCAAGTAACAGAAGGAATGCCTTGGGAGTTTTTTTCCCTGGAGGCAAAATTTTGTTTCTGGGATTTTCTTTTTTCACCTGCAGTTACAATGCCCAAACAGGCTTCTTTGGGCTGTCTCAGAGGAACAATTCCTGCTTGCTATGCTATGCTAAACAGCTGCCTATGCAGTGACACCAATTGGAGGCCGTGGTTTAGTTTCATTTCTACAGGGATCTTCTCACTTTAGTGGCTTTTGCACATGGTGTTGTGAGCAGGGCTCTCTCTCCCCGGGGGGCTGGCTTGGTTTGTGTTTGCCCCCTGTCCTGCCACCCCCGTGCTCTCTGTCCCCTTCCACAGGTGGGCACCTCCTCCGTGGTGTATCCCGCAGCGATGTTCGCCCCGCAGGTCTCTGCCCGGGGAGTGCCAGTCGCAGAGTTTAACATGGAAGCCACTCCTGCCACAGACAGATTCAGGTGAAGCTGCTCACCCTTTAGTCCCCCCCATCTTCCCTGTCTTTTCCATCCATCTATCTTCCCTGTCTTTTCCATCCACCTGTATTGTCTTTCACATCCATCTTACCCATTTTTTGCATCCAACTGAATTGTCTTTTGTATCTTTCTTCCCTGTCTTTTCCATCCACCTGCACTGTCTTTTCCATCCACCTTCATTGTCTTTCCCATCTCACCTCTATTGTCTTTCACATCCAACTTCTAAAATGCCCCCTTTACACAAATTATGGTTTTCTCTCCCCAGCACTTAAGAAATACTAATTTATTTTAATCAGCCAGGACAGATGACAGTTCTTGCATGGTGGAATTAAGTTTTACTGGAGACACAACAGTGTTTTCCTAAGTGTGAGGGTGTCCCTAAGCCCCAGAAGAGCAACATCCCTCTCTCTCCCCATTCTCCCCCTGCCAGAGGCTCTGCCAGGGGAACAAAAGAGCACCCAAAATTGGGATGCGCCTTGACCCGGCCAATTCTTTGCAGGTTCCACTTCCCAGGGCCCTGCGGGACAACACTGCCCCCGGCACTGGCACGGCACGAGACAGAGATCATCTCCTGAGCTGCTGGATCCCACTGGGACACTGGGATGCAACTGGATCTGGGCGGGATGCTGTGGGGTGCAACTGGATCCCATTGGGATGCTGTGGGATCCTATGGGGTCCCTGTGGGATGCAGCTGGATCCCGGCAGGATGCTGTGGGATCCCATGGGGCCGCTGTGGGATGCTGTGGATGCAGCTGTATCCCATGGGGATCCCATGGGGACGCTGTGGGATCCCATGGGGTCCCTGTGGGATGCAGCTGGATCCCGGCAGGATGCTTTGGGGCCGCTGTGGGATGCTGTGGATGCAGCTGTATCCCACGGGGATCCCATGGGGATGCTGTGGGATCCCATGGGGTCCCTGTGGGATGCTGTGGATGCAGCTGTATCCCATGGGATCCCATCGGGTCCCTATGAATGCCGCACTGGGGCTGTCGGCGGGCCGGGCCGGGCGGAGCTCTCAGCAATAAAAGGGGCGGCGGCGCCGCTGCCCGAGCGGTGTCTGTGAGTGTGTCTGTCTGTTTGTGTGTCTGTGTGTCTCTCTGTCTGTGTGTGCTGGGTGCGTGTTTCCGCAGCCTCGGGGGCGGGGTCCCGACGTCATTTCCTGTACATGACGTCATTTCCCCATGCGACGTCACTTCCCGTGTCCCATCCCCATTGCCGGCCATGGCGCGGCGGGTGAAGGCGAAGGCGAAGCGCAGGGCCCCGGCCGCGCTGCCCAGCCCGGCTTCCTCTGAGGAGGAGGAGGAGGGTGTGGAGGAGGGTGTGGGGGGCGATGCGGACGAGGACGAGGCCCCGGACCGGGTGTCCTTCGGCCTGGCCAGGGCGGCGGCCGCGGCCGAGCGGAGACTGCGGGGGGAGGCGGCGCGGAGGTGCGGGCTGTGCTGGGCCACAATCCTGAACCAGCCCTGAGCCATCCCTGAGCCCTGTATCCCCAACCATCCCTGTGCCCTGAACCACCATCCTGGTCCACCCCTGTCCCTGTGTCCCCAGCCACCATCCCCAACCACCCCTGTTCATCCCCAGCCACCCCTGATCCCTGTGCCCTGAACCATCATCCTGAACCACCCCCGATCCCTATATCCCCAACCACCATCCTGAATCACTTCTGATCCCTGTGTCCTGGACCACCATCCCCAACCTTCCCTGCCCCTGTATCCCGAACCATTCCCACACCCCTCTATCCTGACCCCTCCTGCTCCCCCCTTACCACCCATTCACTCCTCTTACTCGCCCTTTATCCCTCTTACGTCCCCCCCTTATCCTTCTCTTAGCTGCCCTTTATTCTCCCCCTCCAGCACCCCTTTATCCCCCTTCTAACTCCCTTCATCTGTCTTAACCCCCTTTATCCTCTCTTACCCCTCCTCATCCCTCCTTGTTCCCCCTTCACCCCTCTTTACCTCCCATTATCCCCTCCACCCTTCTTACTCCCCTCCCTTGCCCCCCGTGTCCCCCTCCCTTGCCCCCCGTGTCCCCCTCCCTTGCCCCCCGTGTCCCCCTCCCTTG